>CM075348.1:90145108-90732608 GCA_037693485.1 Kitagawia praeruptora
AGTATAATGAAGAACATGATCAGGATTACAATGAATAAGAGGATTCCCAATATGGGATGGCAGATGAAACTTTCTATACTGCGGAATTTGAAGAGGAAGTAGAGGAAAGGGAAACTAAAGTCGAGCAGCGGGGGGGAAACCAAGGCGAAAACCCCATGGGACAATTTATGGATCTGCTTAGGCAGAATTTGAATCAATATCCCCAACCACCCCAAGGAAACAATACCACTATGGCCAATTCTTTTAGGGCCTTCAAGTCCCTCAAACCCCCAGAGTTCCACGGATCGACTGATCCCGTTGAGGCAAGGGCATGGATCAAGGAAATGGAGAAATCTTTCGAGATTCTGAGTATTGATGAGGCCCAGAAGACTGTCTTTGCTACTTACTTACTAAAGGGAGATGCCAATTATTGGTGGGAGGCCAAAAAGAATATGGAAACTGATGCTATCGTCACCTGGGATAGGTTTAAACAGTTGTTTCTAGAGAAGTACTTCCCAAAGTTCATGAAAACCCAGATGGAGCTTAAGTTTCTATAGATAAAGCTGAATAACTTGTCGGTGGCTGACTATGAAGCCAAATTTACCGAATTGTCAAAATTTGTACCGGAATTTGTGGACACCGAAGAAAAGAAAGCTAACAGGTTTCAACAAGGGCTGAAACAGTGGATTCAGAACAGAGTAGCAGTTTTAGAGATTACTGATTATGACACCTTGGTGTAGAAGGCAACCATTGTGGACGCAGGAAGTGATCAGATGCAGAGGGAAAGAGAGAAAGGGGGAATAAAAAGGAAGTACGCCAGCATGGGCGGAGGTTTCGCAGGAGGAAGACCCCCGAATAAGTTTAACCGAGGAACAGTTTCCCTACCTGGAAGGAGTAATGGATTTCCAACCATCTGTAAGCGCAAGTGTGAGCCAGGGCGGCAAACAGTCAGGAGTGTCCCGTTCCCACCCTTCCCGACCTCCATTACCATTATGTGCTACTTGTGGGAAGAGGCATCATGGGGTGTGCAACCTGAAACAGATAAACTGGTATAAGTGTGGAAGAACTGGTCACTATGCCACCGCTTGCACTACGATCATCCCTAATAGCACCACTTGTTTTCAATACGGACAGCAAGGGAACATGAGGAAGGATTGCCCGATGAGCAAGCCAACAGCCTCAAGGGAAAGCAAAGCTGCTTCCAATAGGTCACCAACTACCAGAACCTTTAATACGACAGTGCAGGATGCCGTGAGGGACACGGATGTGATAGCATGTACATTTTCCCTCAATTCAGTTAGCGCAAATGTTTTGTTTGATTCTGGAGCAACTAAGTCTTTTATATCTAGAGATTTTGCATGTAAATTGAAACTTAAAACCCAGCCGCTAAGGAAGTCTTTGCAAGTAGATATAGCAAATCAGGAAGTCGTTCCAGTTAATCAGATTCACCCCGATTGCAAATTAGAAATAGGAGGACAATTTTTCTATGTCGATTTGATTCCTTTTAAGCTAGGGGAATTTAATGTCATTTTGGGAATGAATTGGTTGTCTCACAATAACGCTCAGATAGATTGTAAAGGGAAAAAGGTTAAGTTGAAAACCCCAGAAAAGAAAGAAATAGTGTTTAGAGGGATACGACAGACCCATACCATTCTAACCATGGCGCAGACCAAGAGATTGCTACGAAAAGGGAACGAAGCTTATTTAGCTTACATTATAGACACCCAGAAAGAGGCGCCCAAGATACAAGACATTCCGGTAGTTAACAAATTTGAAGACGTGTTTCCTCAAGATCTTCCCGGATTACCGCCAGATAGAGTGATTGAGTTTGCTATCGAGTTAGCCTCGGTGACGGCGCCAGTTTCAAAGGCCCCGTACCGATTAACACCAGTAGAAATGAAAGAGCTAGCTAAGCAGCTACAGGAATTATTGGATAAGGGTATGATAAGACCCGGTGTGTCGCCTTGGGGCGCACCAGTATTGTTTGTTAAAAAGAAGGACGGGAGTGTGAGGCTATGCATCGACTATCAAGAGTTGAACAAGTTAACCATAAAGAATAAGTACCCGTTACCTAGAATTAATGACTTGTTCGATCAGCTAAGAGGAGCTGTGTATTTCTCTAAGATTGACTTGAGAACTGGATATCACCAACTGAAGATTAAGCCTAAAGATATCCCAAAGACTGCATTCCGTACAAGATATGGACTCTATGAGTTCTTAGTGATGTCATTTGGATTAACCAACGCCCCAGCAGCTTTCATGGATTTGATTAACATAGTGTTCAAGGAATATTTGGATAAGTTCGTGATAGTTTTCATTGATGATATCTTTATCTACTCAAAGACGGAGGAAGAACACGCCGAACATTTGAGGATAACCTTAGAGACACTCAGGAAGGAGCAGTTATATGCCAAATTCTCGAAGTGTGAGTTCGGGAAAAATGAGGTACAATTCTTAGGGCACGTAATCAGCAAAGAAGGAGTATTAGTTGACCCCTCCAAGATAGAGGCAGTTTCAAATTGGGAACGACCAACCACTCCAACTGAGGTAAGGAGTTTCATCGGACTGGCCGAATATTATAGACGATTTGTTCAAGATTTTGTGAAGATCGCAACTCCGTTAACTCGACTTACCCGTAAAACTGAGAAATTTGAATGGACTGAAAAATGCAAGAAGAGTTTCCAAGAGCTAAAGAAGATGTTGGTAACGGCCCAGTATTGGCGTTGCTTGATGGAAAAGGTAATTTCGTGATTTACAGTGATGCTTCGCATAAAGGATTGGGATGCGTGCTTATGCAGCACGGTAAGGTAATAGCATATGCGTCAAGGCAATTGAAGGATTACGAGATTCGATACCCCACCCATGATCTGGAATTAGCAGCAATTGTTTTTGCCTTAAAGATTTGGAGGCACTACTTGTATGGAGAGAAGTGTGAGATTTACACTGACCATAAGAGCCTCAAGTATATTTTCACGCAGAAAGAGCTTAACATGCGCCATAGAAGATGGCTAGAGCTAATCAAGGATTACGATTGTGAGATTCGTTATCACCTTGGTAAGGCCAATGTGGTGGTCGACGCCCTTAGTAGGAAAGAGAAGCTCAAGATGATAACTTCGAAGGAAGAGTTGGTAAAAGATCTGGAGAAGTTGGAAATTGAGGTTAAGATACCAGAGAAAGGTCAAGAGTAGTTGATGGAGATTCGAATCCAACCTCCATTATTGGAAAAGATTATGCTATGCCAAGAAAGGATAATGGAAGCAGAAAAGAACTCAGCTGAGGAGTTAATGACTGGGGAAGAAATCAAGTGTGAAAAGGATAAAGGAGGAATCATGAGATACATGTGGAGGATATGGATCCCAAATGATCAGGAGTTCAAGGATGAAATTTTATATGAGTCACACAACTCAAGGTACTCAGTGCACCCCGGTAGTACCAAGATGTATAGAGATTTGAAAGAGTACTACTGGTGGCCCAACATGAAGAAGGATGTAGCAGAGTGGGTAAGCAGATGTTTGACCTGTCAACGAGTGAAAGCAGAGCACCAGAAACCCAGTGGACTTCTACACCCCTTAGAGATTCCCGAATGGAAATGGGAACATATAGCTATGGACTTCGTAGTGGGTTTACCAAGTGATAAGTGGATTTTATATCCACTTGGAGCATTCTATATCGGCTTAAATTGATTGTCTTGGACTCAAGTTTCTTGTAGTTTTGATGTGTTTTGCTTAGTTGTGCAGATTTACGAGAATGTTGACTAAGGTGGATGCTTCTATATTTTTTGGGAATTAATTGATTAAAATTCGGATTTTTAAGAAGGGTTGCGCAGTCTACACTGTTTTGGCCATATCTTGAGTTCTATAAGTTCGTTTTTAGCCCGTAAGCAGTCCACACGAAGATAACGGAATTCTCTATCATTCTAAAGTGGTCCAGAGGTCAAAATACAACTGTAACGGTCCAGAAATACTGAAGAAAAGTCAGCTACGAATTTTCCTTAAAAACATAATCAGTTTAGGAAACGTATTTTGCAGAAATTCTATTATAATTCTGTTTTGGTATTTTCTTGCTGGGCAAGACTTTTAGAGCCTATATAAACACATCCAACCCTTGTAAACTTAGATCATCATCATTAGGAGTAGAACCATTACATATCAATTACTTAGATTTATTTGTATTTTTTCATACTTTGTTTTTATCATGGTTTCATTAGATCCCATTATGACGAGAGGTTCGATTATGAGCTAATCGTTGTCATGGGATTCTAACGAATTTATTTATGGAGCTTTAGTATCTTGATTGCTTTAAAGATCTGTGTGTGATGTATATCTGATATCCTCGTATGGTTATGCTTAATTGATAGATGCGTCATGAACATCTAATTTGTTAATCTCTTGTGAAGTGAAAGTGGATCTTGAGATTTAGAACTTGCCATGCTAGCATAGGTTCATAATTGTTTATCAATATGATTCGTGGTATGAGATGAAAATACTTATATTGCCCTATGTGATCAATATGGATAACTTGCTCTTCAACCGTTATGTTTTCAAATTCTATAGACATATAGGGTCTAAGTGTAAGAACCCAAAATTTCGGTAGAATTAAAACTTTTCCTATTATGATGAAGTGCATCAATGAATAGTGATTTCGAGGATTAAGAAAATTTTTCATGCCACCTATGTACGAGACGTAGTGTGGATATTCCGAAGTTATACTAGTAATCTACGGAGTAAATAAGTGTATGTAAATGCGATCGGAATTCAGAAATTCCAAATTCTATTTTCGTGTAATATTTGACCGAGCAGTGAATTATATATCAGTCATATCAAGAAATGAGATATTTAATTTGAGGAATTGAGGAGTTAATATTTTGGAATTTTATTATAAGTGATTTGAGAATTTGGAACGAAAACCACTGAGGAAGTGAAACAAACGTTCTAGAAACCGCTGAAACTTTACAACGAGAGTAAGCGATCAAGCGAGCGAATCATGAATTGAGAATAGTAAATATTAGAAGTCCAAGGAAGGATATATTATGAGAGGAAAATGGAATTGAGAATAAAATCGTAGAGTTAAAGGAAATGAGAACAATTGAGAAACCGCGAGAATTTTTTCTGAGATAAAGAGAAAATACAAAGAAAATTGGACACAACGATTGTTTGAGGTATTGGGCCACACTATTACAATGAAGTGCAACATATAAGTTGTAACATATTGATTTAGTAAATATACAAGAAGGGAAGCCCCTTGGTGCAAATAAGAAAAGGAAGGAAGGACTTGGAAACAATATGTATAAAGCAAGGGACTTGCTTGCAATTATGGATGGATAAAGGTAATCCAAATGAACCAATGAGGAGATGACACCACATGGCAAGAAGATAAGATGCATCCAAGTGAAAATATCAAGCATTATTGATCACTTTATCCCTTTAAACAAAACAAAACAAACACCAAATACTCCATTCTGCCCAGCAGGAAAGGAGCTCACTAAAACGGGCCTAGAGACTTCATTACTCAATGAAATTTTTTGTTCTTTATATTTTTAGAAAGCTGTGAAGACGCTCTACAACTTTCATTCAGGAGCCTCGACCAGGAAACGAGTGAAAGAGCTTCGTTTTGGCTGCTCTTTGGGGCGTGTTTTTCCAGTCAGGAAACTCACTTCCATGTTCTTGATTTCTTTGGTGAGATTGAAGATGGTGAGCATAGAGTAAGGCTTCCCCAAGGTTAACCAAGCTTGTTTGAGATTGTAAGAACATCAAGAAGGTATAAAAACCCTAACCCCTCTTGGCCATGTAGTAATTGTGATGTTTAATGTTAGATCCATGGTTATTAGTGTGAATCTTGGACATATAAGTTATGGATGATGTAGACCTTGAGTTTAAGTGTTGTGGTTGTGATTTTTAGGCTTCTAGTTAGTGTATGTATCTCCATGTATGTTATAAAGTATGATCTTGGTGATTTAGATGTTGGTTGTGATGTGGATGTAAGATTCTTGGTTGGTTTAGTGATATAAGCATGCTGAGTTTTTCCCAGGGACTTGTACTGTCTTGTAGGAGGGTTTTGAACCCCCAAATCGTATCCCCTGAAGTCCTAATGTATATTGTTGGAAAGGTATTTGAATGTAGTTTCCAGAAATATAAGGTTCATGACTAGGTGATGTATAGATTTTGAGTTATGGCCTGAGAAGTGAAATGTGTTTCTGGATTCCGGACTGCACTAAGTGGTCCCCTTGTGAACCTTGTTTGAACCCCTAAACATTTATGTAGGATCATGGAAAATTTAGAGAAGCTAGTAAATGCAGTGGGGAAGGCTATACAAAAAGAATTGGATTAAAATATGTATTTTTCAATTTTATAAAAATGTTGAAGTAAAATCCGCGCAAGTGAAAAACCACTTAGAAGATTAGTTTAAAGTAGTTCTAAGAGTATTCACTTGAGTTTCGAGTTTGAGGAATAGATTTGAGTCGAATGGGTAAAGAATGTGATAATGTGATGACATGGTCATATAGGAGGGTTAGTGGGTCAAATGGTGGAGTCGCTAAGATGGCCTTGTATTCTTTAAAACATTATGATTAAGTGGTGTTGCTAAGATACTAACGAGCGAATATTGGATATTTATAGATTGTCGCTCCACTCCACAAGCCCAACCACACCAACCTTCCCATGGCAAGTTTTCCAACCCTAAGTATTTAATTTCAAAAGATTATATTCTTGATTTTACCTATGCAAGTTTACTTTTCAAAACTTATATATAAGGATTTTCACTATTGTGGTTATAGCTTCCAAACGTATTATATGCTTATGCTTTACGAGATTATGTTGAAGTTTAGATATATGCATATGTGTTTGTACACCCTTGAACTTAGAATGAAAGTGTTTTCTTCGGACAACGACTCTAGCAATAGAGGTCGTAGCGGTCCAAATATACTATTGACCGGGGAGCGGTATATTGTTGCATCGTGATTAAATTGCGAAAACCCGAAGAGTCAATCGGGAAGTATCGTATACCTAAGTAATTATTATTTTTACGTTGTTAAAAATACTCAAAAATATCTATCTTGGATTAAAAGCTTATTTTAATTAAATAATTATTTTATTAATTATTTATATTAAATCTCAAAATATTATTTATTAATTATCGTTCATTATTTTAAAGACAAAACTAATCCAAGATACCTTTAGCGTTTTCAAACTCGAACTCTTTCGAACCCAAAACATTTTCGAAAACCCCCGGTCAGGTTTTGCTTCTTGTACGTTTTTCAAGAATTATTGGTCGACTGAGGTCGAACTTCAACTAGAATTTTCTATCAAAATGATTTTTGAAAATAAAAGAAAAGGGGACTCTGGCAGGTGTGGGAATCGTTGACGAACGATTCCCGGGATGTGTTAGCGGCCGTGAGCCAGGCGGTCCATCAACTATTATTCCGGCCCAGGTGTTGCCGAAGGATGATTACGGATGTAGTTTTCATCGAGGGTGATTACGGATGTAGTTTTCACCCAAGGGTAGTTACGGATGTAGTTTCTATCCTTCTACTAGTAGAAAAGACCTGCGGATTATTGGACTTGGATGTGACGACTGATCATCGCCAATCCCTGTCAAGTTTCATGTTTTCTTCAAGTCCCATCCTCCACTTTGGAAAAATACTCAAACACTGCTTCTTGGGCCTAAGTGCCAAGTTGCCGATAGTGTGGTTTTTGATAATAAAAATATTGACATCGTGCAGTATCTAGAACTGCAAGATTTCCTATAAAGATTGGCACGTGTTAGTGCACTCTTGCAATTATTTCAAAGAATGAAATGTTTTTGAATGAGAAACCTTCTAAGCTAATGGAAGAAAAGAGGTTTTGCAATAATGTATTCCCTGTACAGTATGTTAACCGTAGAGTGTTTTGCCGAAAATGATATACTTATATGTATATATTTTCAAACTTGAGATATATTGAAACGGGAACCTTATAAAGGATTCATATGTTATTCTTAAAGCTCCTTAGCGAGTATAAATGTTTTATTCAAACTCGGACATATATATTGTCGAATTATGTTTTGAAATCTGAGATATATACCCATATAGTTGGGAATGTTTTCGAAATAAACCACATTATTATTTTACAAAATGGTGAACTTGCTGAGCATTATGTAGCTCATTCTTGCTTTATAAAAACTTTTCAGAAAGAGAAGAATTTGATCAGTTAACTCCGCACCAGCAGAAGAGGAGTAGAAGATTTACCCCTGAGATGATTTAGTTCCTGATAAATACTACAGAGTAAGTCTGATAGGTTTTCAACTGTAATAGTAAGACTTGTCTTCAAGTGTAGTTGTATAAATGGAAGTGCGCAAGATTCTAGAATGTACAGATGAATTGTAATATTTAGCGTTACTTTTGATTATCGTTTCTGAGGCTCTAACTTGTTTGTGCTTAAGATTGAGGTCTGGATGGATGTATTGTTGAGTTGTAAAGTTAATACAGGTATGATATGGTTGGATGGTGATGTGACGACCTGAATCTTTGACCTCGGATTTGGGGGCATCACAGAAATGGTATCAGAGAGACAAGTTACAGTACTCAGAAACGAGAGTGTTGAGAGTTAAGTCTAAGTAGGAGAATGACATCAGAGATCGTAGTAAACTTATTACTGGACTACCAGAAGAGGTACTGGTGAGTAGAATGGACTGGAGTGTTTACATGAGGTATTATGCTAGTGTCGATAGAATCCTTAGAGACCTTCGGAATGATGTATAGAGGTTTGAGAGTCGTACATGACCTATCATAGGTAATGATATAGGAAGCAGAGCAAAATCTCAAGAGCAGCTGAGGTAGAGGCGATATTGCCAATATGATCGGATGACTAGGCTGGCATAAATTTTGTGGCCCATAGTCCTCCACAGTTTAGAAGGCGGCATTTTAAGAATTAAGAAGTTTAGACATCCCTACATAAGTAAGGGTACTTAGTACTTGGAATAATGAAAGTCTTTTACTTTGGCTATAAGGCCCGATTTTCGATAAGTAACGGGTTTACCTGAAAGGTGGTTACTATGCCGTTATGGATTTCATTACCCTTGATGGCGAATTTTACATGTGTTATACGAGAATGTTATCATAAGACGAGCGTGCTAGATAATTCCACGCATGATTCAGACTCTAGAGCATGGTAGTTCAACTTAGAGAACAAACAAGTAGAATTAACAAAGGGACTCAAGTGAAGTTGAATATGGTTGCAATGAGTGATACAGTGATCTCAGAGTCTACCAAAAGAAAAGACCAGTGGGTCTAGAGTGGGATCTTTTGATAGAGATATTATCAGGGACTACGTATATATGTATTGTAGACCTCAATATTTTTGGTATATGTTCACATGCACACACCCGCCACTGAACCTATGGACTGCACTGAGATCCCTGAGAGATCTCTTTGATCTGTTCCCAGGGGGAACTGGCCACTTGTGATTCATGTCGAAAGGCATGAAGTAGGACCCTATGGACTTAGCAGGTGTCCCCGGAATGATGTGAAGCTTGGTCTTCAAGATAAAGCACGGAAATGATAGATTTATTTGTGAAACCCTAACTGGATAAATGACTTTAAGATGATGATTGGGAGACGCACTAGTTGGTTTCTTGTATTACGAAGAAGAAGAGATGGAGTTACCCTCATAATGGTGATAATGAGATGCACGAATGATTAATAAATTATTTTGGTAACTACCGGCTAGTGCACTACTTCATTTTAAACTTTTCATTAACCATGTTACCTCGATTAGTTTATATCAGGTAATCCTTCTAGCTTTCTACTTCAAATTTGTGGAATAACAACCAGTGATATACTCTCCCTAAAACAGGACTTATCCGAAGTAATTTTATTTGACCCATGAACATTCTATTCAAAAATTTATGATGACCTTGTTCGGCTCAGGCCTATTTACACTTTCTTTCAATTATCCAAGGAATGTTCCACGAATACTTCCTTAATTATTCGACGAATATTACTTAACGAATATTTCCGTTTGATTGCTTCTTTCATACTTGCACTCTTCAGCTGAGCTCATAAATATTTAACAAATTACTGAGGACATGGATGATCTAATGTCCAGACATCCTTCATGAATTCTCTTCTTCTATTCAAGATGAGATTGTACATCGTACATTGAAATCATAGTAAGGATATCATTTTGATATTGGTAATCTAAATTTAATTCTACTGTAGGATCTGATAAAGCATGTGTACGGAGGCACCCTTGGGTGGACCGTTTCACTGGTAAGTAATATTTGATGAGAGGTTATCGATTGTTCCGATACCTAGAACATTCTCTTCAGATTTTATAGTTTTCTTTTTCAAACTTAATAACTTCTTATTTCCATTCGTTGTCCGAGTAGCCTAAAGTTTCTTCAGTGGCTACGATGTTGAAATTCCGTTCTAGCCAATTGAAACTGGCTAGTCGATATGTCAAATATGAATGACTAGTTGATTGTTCTAACTAGTCAAAATTGTAATGTTGTGAAGAACACCTAGCTAATTGTCCTAGCTAGTGGTGATGTCTCAAACAGGTGAACTAGCAAATTTTGTCTCGCTAGTTGCTAGTGTTTCTTGAAAAGGACTAGTTATTGTTCCACTGGTCCAACTCCCAATTTAATTCATTCCACAATGCATTTTGCATGTGGTAAAGTATGATGATGAAAGTTTTGATGAATAACTTGATTGAGACCTAGTGAGGTCGCCCACTCGACTTTAACTCTTACCCATCTTCGTATCAGACTTTATATCACTTGAATATTTTATTCTTTCATTCATACAATGAGAATTCATTTGAAACCATTGATTACTTGAATGATAAACTGCTTCATTTTTATTGTCATAGAGTAGAATTGCTTTCGATCGGTTGACCTTTATCGATGGGACTTTTTAGATCCTCTATTTTTCAAGAGGAAAAGTATTCACCAGATGTAAGAATTGTATAAAGACCGTCTTTATGACTTTTGTATCCAACAATCATTGCCCTCGTGCAACATTCTCTATGATATCACATTACAGAATCATCAGGACATGAAGGAATAAGCCTTGTTGTATTCTTTCTGTCCATCCTTACATCTTCGAAAATCGAGACTCCTAGTATTTGGAACCATCAACATTCCTGGAACATCCAATGTGGAATTCTTATTGAAATTATCTATTGGACCTTGTTATTTTGAAACCATTCCTTTCAAAAGTGATTACTCTAAGGTGAACGGGAGGTACACTTGTGAACCGTTGCACCAATATGAGATCAAAAACCAAATGTTGTAATTGTGCAGCCAGAGCGTTATGCCGAGTAATTATTTAAAGTAGGAATAACATGTCGGGGCATACCACAGGACTTTTAATATTAGTGTGAGGAAGGTTATAAGAAATGATGAGGTGGTTGGGAGTACGCTCCAACCAACCGTTGTCAGGATGTTATATTAATGAATTCTGGAGTTACCAAGCCTTTTCCTGATCCAAGAAATGCAAATCGATTGCGATGTAAGACATATTCTTAGAGAAAAATAACATGAAAGTGAGATGGACAAGAAAGGAAGAAATATCGTGGCAAGAATGTGAAGCTTTACGTAGCTTAAAGGGATTGATGCACATCGAGAGACATAAAGTTTAAAAGGCCCCTAATAGCAAATGGATGCATGGATATATGCCAATGATCCTTCGAGATTACCACCTAATCAAGTTTATTGGGAATCGTAGCAGCATGCAGGCCTCAGGCTGATTGGTGCCAGTTGTGAAAGAGGACGAGCGTATGACATCTTACAATACCATTGAGAATCGATACCCCTAGCCGGAGATGTAGGAATTGTTGACCAGTTAGAAAGCGTAGTTGTTTTTCAAAGATAAGGTTGTAAGGCGGGATTCACCAACTCAAGATCGACCTCTATACTGTGCCAAAGTTGGCATTTCACACTAATATAAACGTTATAAAATTGTGGTAGTATCGTTTGAGTGGACTAATGAGTCAGAAGCCTTTATGGATTAATGAACAAAGTTTTGGAATGAAATGAGATATTAGCAACAACCTCGTTGTTAGCTATACTTGATGATGAAAAGAGGACTTTGAGAGTCACGATGATGCGTCTTTCAAGAGTTTAAGAGGTGTGCTGATGCAGTAGAAAGGGGATGATAGCCTATACTTCTAAACAACATAAAGGTTACGGGATAGGATATACTAACCGTGAGTCGGGGATTAGTCATGATAGCGTTCACGCATAAAACTGAGACGTTAACCTTATGAGAAAAGTGTGAATTTTTTTTCCCACAAGTGCCATAAGTATATCTTCATATTAGAACTAAACATGAGAAGGAGAAGGTGACGAAAGGGAGCAGGGAGTATAATGGAGAAATTTGTTATTACCCAGGGAAGGCCAGTGTGGTGACCGATACCTATAGAAGGGATTATTCGAAATTGGAATTCGGTCAGTATTGACCAAGAAAATAGAGTATATACAATAAAGATTAATGTTAGAGGAAAATGAGTAAATTATGGGGAAGGACAAAGATGTATAGAGAATTAAGAGAATGTTTGGCAAACGGATGTGGAAAATGGTATTGGCAAACTATTAAGTACAAACGCGACATGTCAAAAGCAGAATGATAGAGATCTAGTGGATCAATTCCGCCCGTAGAAAATCTTGAACGTGGACAGAATTATAATGAATTTCATGAGTAGGTCGCCGAAGACCGAGCCAAGAGATGGCCCTAGTTGATTTATAATTGCTGGACCAAGTGATTTACCTACGAGAGACTTTCCATTTAGAAGATTATCGATTTATATACGGAAGAGATGGTGGTGCAATATAAAACTTCTGCAGTGATTACGTCAGATAGAGACTTAAGGGAAGAAGAATTGTCTAGACGATCGAATTTATAATTAGTGTCGTGCCTTAGATTTCACGGGGCAGTCGAGAATAAAAACTTATCCATGAAACGAATGTTGTTATCACGATCGGCACCATGCGGACGTAAGGACGTCTCTTGTAAAGCGACTACGAAAGAAGAAGTTTTGCTTTTCTTGCGTTACGAAGAAGTCAATGAACGAGGGATATAGTAGCTAAACTGGTTCGACGTATACCGAAGACTATATAGTATCCATAGCAAGTGGTAACGACTGACGGGAGGTAACACATGCGTGCTAATCAAGCCAAGGAAAATGAGGAATACCGTGCGTATTGACGTTGTCTCAGATTATAGAACACGACCACAAAGTATTCACGGCCCAACGATACAAGGACTCAACACGGATACTATGAACAAGGTAGAAGAGGAACGTATAAGTAGTGGGATAGAAATTTTCATTCATAGAACAACCGATAAGGAATACAGGTCGAGGAGAGCATGCGTTGAGAAGCAACATTAAAGCGTTGGTGAGACTGCAATAGCCCTAATTTTCGTGAATATTCGAACCTGGATGAAAATTAATTTTATGGGTGGATGAGAAATTTTTGCAATCACGATATGTACGAATTATTAAATGAATATTTCGAATTGATATTATGCCTTTACGGTGCAGACGAGTGTATGTAAAAGTCATTAGTTTTTACGAAACCCATTATTTCGAATGGTCAAATTTTATGAGATACCAAAGGGGTATGAGGTGGGAGACTTCGTGATGCTAAAGGTATCCTCCTGAAAAGGATTGATGCGGTTTGGTAAGAAAGGGAATCTAAGTCTGAGGTTTATTGGACCTTTTTAGATTTTGAGACGTATTGGGAAGTTAGCCTGCGAGTTAGCCTTGCCCCAAGCTTGCAGCAAATTCATAATGTGTTTCATATGTCTATGTTACGACCCTACCACACCGACTATCAGCATGTGATAGAGTACAACCAAGTGGACCTATGACCCGACTTGACCTATGTGGAGCAACCCGTGGAAATCATGGATAGAGAAGAACAAGTGCTGAGGAACAAGGTTTTCAAACTAATAAGGAATTGTGAGAAAATCAAGATGTGGAAGAATCCACCTGGAAGTTAAAAGAGTGAAACAAAGAAGGAGTAACCCCAGTGATTCCTAAACTGATTCCGGGACGGAATCCTTTTAAGGTGGGGAGACTGTAAGAACCCAAAATTTCGGTAGAATTAAAACTTTTCCTATTATGATGAAGTGCATCAATGAATAGTGATTTCGAGGATTAAGAAAATTTTTCATGCCACCTATGTACGAGACGTAGTGTGGATATTCCGAAGTTATACTAGTAATCTACGGAGTAAATAAGTGTATGTAAATGCGATCGGAATTCAGAAATTCCAAATTTTATTTTCGTGTAATATTTGACCGAGCAGTGGATTATATATCAGTAATATCAAGAAATGAGATATTTAATTTGAGGAATTGAGGAGTTAATATTTTGGAATTTTATTATAAGTGATTTGAGAATTTGGAACGAAAACCACTGAGGAAGTGAAACAAACGTTCTAGAAACCGCTGAAACTTTACAACGAGAGTAAGCGATCAAGCGAGCGAATCATGAATTGAGAATAGTAAATATTAGAAGTCCAAGTAAGGATATATTATGAGAGGAAAATGGAATTGAGAATAAAATCGTAGAGTTAAAGGAAATGAGAACAATTGAGAAACCGCGAGATTTTTTTTCTTAGATAAAGAGAAAATACAAAGAAAATTGGACACAACGATTGTTTGAGGTATTGGGCCACACTATTACAATGAATTGCAACATATAAGTTGTAACATATTGATTTAGTAAATATACAAGAAGGGAAGCCCCTTGGTGCAAATAAGAAAAGGAAGGAAGGACTTGGAAACAATATGTATAAAGCAAGGGACTTGCTTGCAATTATGGATGGATAAAGGTAATCCAAATGAACCAATGAGGAGATGACACCACATGGCAAGAAGATAAGATGCATCCAAGTGAAAATATCAAGTATTATTGATCACTTTATCCCTTTAAACAAAACAAAACAAACACCAAATACTCCATTCTGCCCAGCAGGAAAGGAGCTCACTAAAACGGGCCTAGAGACTTCATTACTCAATGAAATTTTTTGTTCTTTATATTGTTAGAAAGCTGTGAAGACGCTCTACAACTTTCATTCAGGAGCCTCGACCAGGAAACGAGTGCAAGGGCTTTGTTTTTGCTGCTCTTTGGGGCGTGTTTTTCCAGTCAGGAAACTCACTTCCATGTTCTTGATTTCTTTGGTGAGATTGAAGATGGTGAGCATAGAGTAAGGCTTCCCTAAGGTTAACCAAGCTTTTTTGAGATTGTAAGAACATCAAGAAGGTATAAAAACCCTAACCCCTCTTGGCCATGTAGTAATTGTGATGTTTAATGTTAGATCCATGGTTATTAGTGTGAATCTTGGACATATAAGTTATGGATGATGTAGACCTTGAGTTTAAGTGTTGTGGTTGTGATTTTTAGGCTTGTGGTTAGTGTATGTATCTCCATGTATGTTATAAAGTATGATCTTGGTGATTTAGATGTTGGTTGTGATGTGGATGTAAGATTCTTGGTTGGTTTAGTGATATAAGCATGCTGAGTTTTTCCCAGGACTTGTACTGTCTTGTAGGAGGGTTTTGAACCCCCAAATCTTGTCCCCTGAAGTCCTAATGTATATTGTTGGAAAGGTATTTGAATGTAGGTTCCCGAAATATAAGGTTCATGACTAGGTAATGTATATATTTTGAGTTATGGCCTGAGAAGTGAAATGTGTTTCTGGATTCCGGACTGCACTAAGTGGTCCCCTTGTGAACCTTGTTTGAACCCCTAAAAATTTATGTAGGATCATGGAAAAATTAGAGAAGCTAGTAAATGCAGTGGGGAAGGCTATACAAAAAGAATTGGATTAAAATATGTATTTTTCAATTTTATAAAAATGTTGAAGTAAAATCCGCGCAAGTGAAAAACCACTTAGGAGATTAGTTTAAAGTAGTTCTAAGAGTATTCACTTGAGTTTCGAGTTTGAGGAATAGATTTGAGTCGAATGGGTAAAGAATGTGATAATGTGATGACATGGTCATATAGGAGGGTTAGTGGGTCAAATGGTGGAGTCGCTAAGATGGCCTTGTATTCTTTAAAACATTATGATTAAGTGGTGTTGCTAAGATACTAACGAGCGAATATTGGACATTTATATATTGTCGCTCCACTCCACAAGCCCAACCACACCAACCTTCCCAAGGCAAGTTTTCCAACCCTAAGTATTTAATTTCAAAAGATTATATTCTTGATTTTACCTATGCAAGTTTACTTTTCAAAACTTATATATAAGGATTTTCACTATTGTGGTTATAGCTTCCAAACGTATTATATGCTTATGCTTTACGAGATTATGTTGAAGTTTGAGATATATGCATATGTGTTTGTACACCCTTGAACTTAGAATGAAAGTGTTTTCTTCGGACAACGACTCTAGCAATAGAGGTCGTAGCGATCCAAATATACTATTGACCGGGGAGCGGTATATTGTTGCATCGTGATTAAATTGCGAAAACCCGAAGAGTCAATCGGGAAGTATCGTATACCTAAGTAATTATTATTTTTACGTTGTTAAAAATACTCAAAAATATCTATCTTGGATTAAAAGCTTATTTTAATTAAATAATTATTTTATTAATTATTTATATTAAATCTCAAAATATTATTTATTAATTATCGTTCATTATTTTAAAGACAAAACTAATCCAAGATACCTTTAGCATTTTCAAACTCGAACTCTTTCGAACCCAAAACATTTTCGAAAACCCCCGGTCAGGTTTTGCTTCTTGTACGTTTTTCAAGAATTATTGGTCGACTGAGGTCGAACTTCAACTACTCGAATTTTTTATCAAAATGATTTTTGAAAATAAAAGAAAAGGGGACTCTGGCAGGTGTGGGAATCGTTGACGAACGATTCCCGGGATGTGTTAGCGGCCGTGAGCCAGGCGGTCCATCAACTATTATTCCGGCCCAGGTGTTGCCGAAGGATGATTACGGATGTAGTTTTCATCGAGGGTGATTACGGATGTAGTTTTCACCCAAGGGTAGTTACGGATGTAGTTTCTATCCTTCTACTAGTAGAAAAGACCTGCGGATTATTGGACTTGGATGTGACGACTGATCATCGCCAATCCCTGTCAGGTTTCATGTTTTCTTCAAGTCCCATCCTCCACTTTGGAAAAATACTCAAACACTGCTTCTTGGGCCTAAGTGCCAAGTTGTCGATAGTGTGGTTTTTGATAATAAAAATATTGACATCGTGCAGTATCTAGAACTGCAAGATTTCCTATAAAGATTGGCACGTGTTAGTGCACTCTTGCAATTATTTCAAAGAATGAAATGTTTTTGAATGAGAAACCTTCTAAGCTAATGGAAGAAAAGAGGTTTTTCAATAATGTATTCCCTATACAGTATGTTAACCGTAGAGTGTTTTGCCGAAAATGATATACTTATATGTATATATTTTCAAACTTGAGATATATTGAAACGGGAACCTTATAAAGGATTCATATGTTATTCTTAAAGCTCCTTAGCGAGTATAAATGTTTTATTCAAACTCGGACATATATATTGTCGAATTATGTTTTGAAATCTGAGATATATACCCATATAGTTGGGAATGTTTTCGAAATAAACCACATTATTATTTTACAAAATGGTGAACTTGCTGAGCATTATGTAGCTCATTCTTGCTTTATAAAAACTTTTCAGAAAGAGAAGAATTTGATCAGTTAACTCCGTACCAGCAGAAGAGGAGTAGAAGATTTACCCCTGAGATGATTTAGTTCCTGATAAATACTACAGAGTAAGTCTGATAGGTTTTCAACTATAATAGTAAGACTTGTCTTCAAGTGTAGTTGTATAAATGGAAGTGCGCAAGATTCTAGAATGTACAGATGAATTGTAATATTTAGCGTTACTTTTGATTATCGTTTCTGAGGCTCTAACTTGTTTGTGCTTAAGATTGAGGTCTGGATGGATGTATTGTTGAGTTGTAAAGTTAATACAGGTATGATATGGTTGGATGGTGATGTGACGACCTGAATCTTTGACCTCGGATTTTGGGGCATCACAGAAATGGTATCAGAGAGACAAGTTACAGTACTCAGAAACGAGAGTGTTGAGAGTTAAGTCTAAGTAGGAGAATGACATCAGAGATCGTAGTAAACTTATTACTGGACTACCAGAAGAGGTACTGGTGAGTAGAATGGACTGGAGTGTTTACAGGAGGTATTATGCTAGGGTCGATAGAATCCTTAGAGACCTTCGGAATGATGTATAGAGGTTTGAGAGTCGTACATGACCTATCATAGGTAATGATATAGGAAGTAGAGCAAAATCTCAAGAGCAGCTGAGGTAGAGGCGATATTGCCAATATGATCGGATGACTAGGCTGGCATAAATTTAGTGGCCCATAGTCCTCCACAGTTTAGAAGGCGGCATTTTAAGAATTAAGAAGTTTAGACATCCCTACATAAGTAAGGGTACTTAGTACTTGGAATAATGAAAGTCTTTTACTTTGGCTATAAGGCCCAATTTTCGATAAGTAACGGGTTTACCTGAAAGGTGGTTACTATGCCGTTATGGATTTCATTACCCTTGATGGCGAATTTTACATGTGTTATACGAGAATGTTATCATAAGACGAGCGTGCTAGATAATTCCACGCATGATTCAGACTCTAGAGCATGGTAGTTCAACTTAGAGAACAAACAAGTAGAATTAACAAAGGGACTCAAGTGAAGTTGAATATGGTTGCAACGAGTGATACAGTGATCTCAGAGTCTACCAAAAGAAAAGACCAGTGGGTCTAGAGTGGGATCTTTTGATAGAGATATTATCAGGGACTACGTATATATGTATTGTAGACCTCAATATTTTTGGTATATGTTCACATGCACACACCCGCCACTGAACCTATGGACTGCACTGAGATCCCTGAGAGATCTCTTTGATCTGTTCCCAGGGGGAACTGGCCACTTGTGATTCATGTCGAAAGGCATGAAGTAGGACCCTATGGACTTAGCAGGTGTCCCCGGAATGATGTGAAGCTTGGTCTTCAAGATAAAGCACGGAAATGATAGATTTATTTGTGAAACCCTAACTGGATAAATGACTTTAAGATGATGATTGGGAGACGCACTAGTTGGTTTCTTGTATTACGAAGAAGAAGAGATGGAGTTACCCTCATAATGGTGATAATGAGATGCACGAATGATTAATAACTTATTTTGGTAACTACCGGCTAGTGCACTACTTCATTTTAAACTTTTCATTAACCATGTTACCTCGATTAGTTTATATCAGGTAATCCTTCTAGCTTTCTACTTCAAATTTGTGGAATAACAACCAGTGATATACTCTCCCTAAAACAGGACTTATCCGAAGTAATTTTATTTGACCCATGAACATTCTATTCAAAAATTTATGATGACCTTGTTCGGCTCAGGCCTATTTACACTTTCTTTCAATTATCCAAGGAATGTTCCACGAATACTTCCTTAATTATTCGACGAATATTACTTAACAAATATTTCCGTTTGATTGCTTCTTTCATACTTGCACTCTTCAGCTGAGCTCATAAATATTTAACAAATTACTGAGGACATGGATGATCTAATGTCCAGACATCCTTCATGAATTCTCTTCTTCTATTCAAGATGAGATTGTACATCGTACATTGAAATCATAGTAAGGATATCATTTTGATATTGGTATTCTGAATTTAATTCTACTGTAGGATCTGATAAAGCATGTGTACGGAGGCACCCTTTGGTGGACCGTTTCACTGGTAAGTAATATTTGATGAGAGGTTATCGATTGTTCCGATACCTAGAACATTCTCTTCAGATTTTATAGTTTTCTTTTTCAAACTTAATAACTTCTTATTTCCATTCGTTGTCCGAGTAGCCTAAAGTTTCTTCAGTGGCTACGATGTTGAAATTCCGTTCTAGCAAATTGAAACTGGCTAGTCGATATGTCAAATATGAATGACTAGTTGATTGTTCTAACTAGTCAAAATTGTAATGTTGTGAAGAACACCTAGCTAATTGTCCTAGCTAGTGGTGATGTCTCAAACAGGTGAACTAGCAAATTTTGTCTCGCTAGTTGCTAGTGTTTCTTGAGAAGGACTAGTTATTGTTCCACTGGTCCAACTCCCAATTTAATTCATTCCGCAATGCATTTTGCATGTGGTAATGTATGATGATGAAAGTTTTGATGAATAACTTGATTGAGACCTAGTGAGGTCGCCCACTCGACTTGAACTCTTACCCATCTTCGTATCAGACTTTATATCACTTGAATATTTTATTCTTTCATTCATACAATGAGAATTCATTTGAAACCATTGATTACTTGAATGATAAACTGCTTCATTTTTATTGTCATAGAGTAGAATTGCTTTCGATCGGTTGACCTTTATCGATGGGACTTTTTAGATCCTCTATTTTTCAAGAGGAAAAGTATTCACCAGATGTAAGAATTGTATAAAGACCGTCTTTATGACTTTTGTATCCAACAATCATTGCCCTCGTGCAACATTCTCTATGATATCACATTACAGAATTATCAGGACATGAAGGAATAAGCCTTGTTGTATTCTTTCTGTCCATCCTTACATCTTCGAAAATCGAGACTCCTAGTATTTGGAACCATCAACATTCCTGGAACATCCAATGTGGAATTCTTATTGAAATTATCTATTGGACCTTGTTATTTTGAAACCATTCCTTTCAAAAGTGATTACTCTAAGGTGAACGGGAGGTACACTTGTGAACCGTTGTACCAATATGAGATCAAAAACCAAATGTTGTAATTGTGCAGCCAGAGCGTTATGCCGAGTAATTATTTAAAGTAGGAATAACATGTCGGGGCATACCACAGGACTTTTAATATTAGTGTGAGGAAGGTTATAAGAAATGATGAGGTGGTTGGGAGTACGCTCCAACCAACCGTTGTCAGGATGTTATATTAATGAATTCTGGAGTTACCAAGCCTTTTCCTGATCCAAGAAATGCAAATCGATTGCGATGTAAGACATATTCTTAGAGAAAAATAACATGGAAGTGAGATGGACAAGAAAGGAAGAAATATCGTGGCAAGAATGTGAAGCTTTACGTAGCTTAAAGGGATTGATGCACATAGAGAGACATAAAGTTTAAAAGGCCCCTAATAGCAAATGGATGCATGGATATATGCCAATGATCCTTCGAGATTACCACCTAATCAAGTTTATTGGGAATCGCAGCAGCATGCAGGCCTCAGGCTGATTGGTGCCAGTTGTGAAAGAGGACGAGCGTATGACATCTTACATATACCATTGAGAATCGATACCCCTAGCCGGAGATGTAGGAATTGTTGAACAGTTAGAACGCGTAGTTGTTTTTCAAAGATAAGGTTGTAAGGCGGGATTCACCAACTCAAGATTGACCTCTATACTGTGCCAAAGTTGGCATTTCACACTAATATAAACGTTATAAAATTGTGGTAGTATCGTTTGAGTGGACTAATGAGTCAGAAGCCTTTATGGATTAATGAACAAAGTTTTGGAATGAAATGAGATATTAGCAACAACCTCGTTGTTAGCTATACTTGATGATGAAAAGAGGACTTTGAGAGTCACGATGATGCGTCTTTCAAGAGTTTAAGAGGTGTGCTGATGCAGTAGAAAGGGGATGATAGCCTATACTTCTAAACAACATAAAGGTTACGGGATAGGATATACTAACCGTGAGTCGGGGATTAGTCATGATAGCGTTCATGCATAAAACTGAGACGTTAACCTTATGAGAAAAGTGTGAATTTTTTTTCCCACAAGTGCCATAAGTATATCTTCATATTAGAACTAAACATGAGAAGGAGAAGGTGACGAAAGGGAGCAGGGAGTATAATGGAGAAATTTGTTATTACCCAGGGAAGGCCAGTGTGGTGACCGATACCTATAGAAGGGATTATTCGAAATTGGAATTCGGTCAGTATTGACCAAGAAAATAGAGTATATACAATAAAGATTAATGTTAGAGGAAAATGAGTAAATTATGGGGAAGGACAAAGATGTATAGAGAATTAAGAGAATGTTTGGCAAACGGATGTGGAAAATGGAATTGGCAAACTATTAAGTACAAACGCGACATGTCAAAAGCAGAATGATAGAGATCTAGTGGATCAATTCCGCCCGTAGAAAATCTTGAACGTGGACAGAATTATAATGAATTTCATGAGTAGGTCGCCGAAGACCGAGCCAAGAGATGGCCTTAGTTGATTTATAATTGCTGGACCAAGTGATTTACCTACGAGAGACTTTCCATTTAGAAGATTATCGATTTATATACGGAAGAGATGGTGGTGCAATATAAAACTTCTGCAGTGATTACGTCAGATAGAGACTTAAGGGAAGAAGAATTGTCCAGACGATCGAATTTATAATTAGTGTCGTGCCTTAGATTTCACGGGGCAGTCGAGAATAAAAACTTATCCATGAAACGAATGTTGTTATCACGATCGGCACCATGCGGACGTAAGGACGTCTCTTGTAAAGCGTACTACGAAAGAAGAAGTTTCGCTTTTCTTGCGTTACGAAGAAGTCAATGAATGAGGGATATAGTAGCTAAACTGGTTCGACGTATACCGAAGACTATATAGTATCCATAGCAAGTGGTAACGACTAACGGGAGGCAACACATGCGTGCTAATCAAGCCAAGGAAAATGAGGAATACCGTGCGTATTGACGTTGTCTCAGATTATAGAACACGACCACAAAGTATTCACGGCCCAACGATACAAGGACTCAACACGGATACTATGAACAAGGTAGAAGAGGAACGTATAAGTAGTGGGATAGAAATTTTCATTCATAGAACAACCGATAAGGAATACAGGTCGAGGAGAGCATGCGTTGAGAAGCAACATTAAAGCGTTGGTGAGACTGCAATAGCCCTAATTTTCGTGAATATTCGAACCTGGATGAAAATTAATTTTATGGGTGGATGAGAAATTTTTGCAATCACGATATGTACGAATTATTAAATGAAGATTTCGAATTGATATTATGCCTTTACGGTGCAGACGAGTGTATGTAAAAGTCATTAGTTTTTACGAAACCCATTATTTCGAATGGTCAAATTTTATGAGATACCAAAGGGGTATGAGGTGGGAGACTTCGTGATGCTAAAGGTATCCCCCTGAAAAGGATTGATGCGGTTTGGTAAGAAAGGGAAGCTAAGTCTGAGGTTTATTGGTCCTTTTTAGATTTTGAGACGTATTGGGAAGTTAGCCTGCGAGTTAGCCTTGCCCCAAGCTTGCAGCAAATTCATAATGTGTTTCATATGTCTATGTTACGACCCTACCACACCGACTATCAGCATGTGATAGAGTACAACCAAGTGGACCTATGACCCGACTTGACCTATGTGGAGCAACCCGTGGAAATCATGGATAGAGAAGAACAAGTGCTGAGGAACAAGGTTTTCAAACTAATAAGGAATTGTGAGAAAATCAAGATGTGGAAGAATCCACCTGGAAGTTGAAAGAGTGAAACAAAGAAGGAGTAACCCCAGTGATTCCTAAACTGATTCCGGGACGGAATCCTTTTAAGGTGGGGAGACTGTAAGAACCCAAAATTTCGGTAGAATTAAAACTTTTCCTATTATGATGAAGTGCATCAATGAATAGTGATTTCGAGGATTAATAAAATTTTTCATGCCACCTATGTACGAGACGTAGTGTGGATATTCCGAAGTTATACTAGTAATCTACGGAGTAAATAAGTGTATGTAAATGCGATCGGAATTCAAAAATTCCAAATTCTATTTTCGTGTAATATTTGACCGAGCAGTGGATTATATATCAGTAATATCAAGAAATGAGATATTTAATTTGAGGAATTGAGGAGTTAATATTTTGGAATTTTATTATAAGTGATTTGAGAATTTGGAACGAAAACCACTGAGGAAGTGAAACAAACGTTCTAGAAACCGCTGAAACTTTACAACGAGAGTAAGCGATCAAGCGAGCGAATCATGAATTGAGAATAGTAAATATTAGAAGTCCAAGTAAGGATATATTATGAGAGGAAAATGGAATTGAGAATAAAATCGTAGAGTTAAAGGAAATGAGAACAATTGAGAAACCGCGAGATTTTTTTTCTGAGATAAAGAGAAAATACAAAGAAAATTGGACACAACGATTGTTTGAGGTATTGGGACACACTATTACAATGAAGTGCAACATATAAGTTGTAACATATTGATTTAGTAAATATACAAGAAGGGAAACCCCTTGGTGCAAATAAGAAAAGGAAGGAAGGACTTGGAAACAATATGTATAAAGCAAGGGACTTGCTTGCAATTATGGATGGATAAAGGTAATCCAAATGAACCAATGAGGAGATGACACCACATGGCAAGAAGATAAGATGCATCCAAGTGAAAATATCAAGCATTATTGATCACTTTATCCCTTTAAACAAAACAAAACAAACACCAAATACTCCATTCTGCCCAGCAGGAAAGGAGCTCACTAAAACGGGACTAGAGACTTCATTACTCAATGAAATTTTTTGTTCTTTATATTGTTAGAAAGCTGTGAAGACGCTCTACAACTTTCATTCAGGAACCTCGACCAGGAAACGAGTGCAAGGGCTTCGTTTTTGCTGCTCTTTGGGGCGTGTTTTTCCAGTCAGGAAACTCACTTCCATGTTCTTGATTTCTTTGGTGAGATTGAAGATGGTGAGCATAGAGTAAGGCTTCCCCAAGGTTAACCAAGCTTGTTTGAGATTGTAAGAACATCAAGAAGGTATAAAAACCCTAACCCCTCTTGGCCATGTAGTAATTGTGATGTTTAATGTTAGATCCATGGTTATTAGTGTGAATCTTGGACATATAAGTTATGGATGATGTAGACCTTGAGTTTAAGTGTTGTGGTTGTGATTTTTAGGCTTGTGGTTAGTGTATGTATCTCCATGTATGTTATAAAGTATGATCTTGGTGATTTAGATGTTGGTTGTGATGTGGATGTAAGATTCTTGGTTGGTTTAGTGATATAAGCATGCTGAGTTTTTCCCAGGGACTTGTACTGTCTTGTAGGAGGGTTTTGAACCCCCAAATCTTGTCCCCTGAAGTCCTAATGTATATTGTTGGAAAGGTATTTGAATGTAGTTTCCAGAAATATAAGGTTCATGACTAGGTAATGTATATATTTTGAGTTATGGCCTGAGAAGTGAAATGTGTTTCTGGATTCCGGACTGCACTAAGTGGTCCCCTTGTGAACCTTGTTTGAACCCCTAAAATTTTATGTAGGATCATGGAAAAATTAGAGAAGCTAGTAAATGCAGTGGGGAAGGCTATACAAAAAGAATTGGATTAAAATATGTATTTTTCAATTTTATAAAAATGTTGAAGTAAAATCCGCGCAAGTGAAAAACCACTTAGGAGATTAGTTTAAAGTAGTTCTAAGAGTATTCACTTGAGTTTCGAGTTTGAGGAATAGATTTGAGTCGAATGGGTAAAGAATGTGATAATGTGATGACATGGTCATATAGGAGGGTTAGTGGGTCAAATGGTGGAGTCGCTAAGATGGCCTTGTATTCTTTAAAACATTATGATTAAGTGGTGTTGCTAAGATACTAACGAGCGAATATTGGATATTTATATATTGTCGCTCCACTCCACAAGCCCAACCACACCAACCTTCCCAAGGCAAGTTTTCCAACCCTAAGTATTTAATTTCAAAAGATTATATTCTTGATTTTACCTATGCAAGTTTACTTTTCAAAACTTATATATAAGGATTTTCACTATTGTGGTTATAGCTTCCAAACGTATTATATGCTTATGCTTTACGAGATTATGTTGAAGTTTGAGATATATGCATATGTGTTTGTACACCCTTGAACTTAGAATGAAAGTGTTTTCTTCGGACAACGACTCTAGCAATAGAGGTCGTAGCGGTCCAAATATACTATTGACCGGGGAGCGGTATATTGTTGCATCGTGATTAAATTGCGAAAACCCGAAGAGTCAATCGGGAAGTATCGTATACCTAAGTAATTATTATTTTTACGTTGTTAAAAATACTCAAAAATATCTATCTTGGATTAAAAGCTTATTTTAATTAAATAATTATTGTATTAATTATTTATATTAAATCTCAAAATATTATTTATTAATTATCGTTCATTATTTTAAAGACAAAACTAATCCAAGATACCTTTAGCGTTTTCAAACTCGAACTCTTTCGAACCCAAAACATTTTCGAAAACCCCCGGTCAGGTTTTGCTTCTTGTACGTTTTTCAAGAATTATTGGTCGACTGAGGTCGAACTTCAACTACTCGAATTTTCTATCAAAATGATTTTTGAAAATAAAAGAAAAAGGGGACTCTGGCAGGTGTGGGAATCGTTGACGAACGATTCCCGGGATGTGTAAGCGGCCGTGAGCCAGGCGGTCCATCAACTATTATTCCGGCCCAGGTGTTGCCGAAGGATGATTACGGATGTAGTTTTCATCGAGGGTGATTACGGATGTAGTTTTCACCCAAGGGTAGTTACGGATGTAGTTTCTATCCTTCTACTAGTAGAAAAGACCTGCGGATTATTGGACTTGGATGTGACGACTGATCATCGCCAATCCCTGTCAGGTTTCATGTTTTCTTCAAGTCCCATCTTCCACTTTGGAAAAATACTCAAACACTGCTTCTTGGGCCTAAGTGCCAAGTTGCCGATAGTGTGGTTTTTGATAATAAAAATATTGACATCGTGCAGTATCTAGAACTGCAAGATTTCCTATAAAGATTGGCACGTGTTAGTGCACTCTTGCAATTATTTCAAAGAATGAAATGTTTTTGAATGAGAAACCTTCTAAGCTAATGGAAGAAAAGAGGTTTTGCAATAATGTATTCCCTGTACAGTATGTTAACCGTAGAGTGTTTTGCCGAAAATGATATACTTATATGTATATATTTTCAAACTTGAGATATATTGAAACGGGAACCTTATAAAGGATTCATATGTTATTCTTAAAGCTCCTTAGCGAGTATAAATGTTTTATTCAAACTCGGACATATATATTATCGAATTATGTTTTGAAATCTGAGATATATACCCATATAGTTGGGAATGTTTTCGAAATAAACCACATTATTATTTTACAAAATGGTGAACTTGCTGAGCATTATGTAGCTCATTCTTGCTTTATAAAAACTTTTCAGAAAGAGAAGAATTTGATCAGTTAACTCCGCACCAGCAGAAGAGGAGTAGAAGATTTACCCCTGAGATGATTTAGTTCCTGATAAATACTACAGAGTAAGTCTGATAGGTTTTCAACTGTAATAGTAAGACTTGTCTTCAAGTGTAGTTGTATAAATGGAAGTGCGCAAGATTCTAGAATGTACAGATGAATTGTAATATTTAGCGTTACTTTTGATTATCGTTTCTGAGGCTCTAACTTGTTTGTGCTTAAGATTGAGGTCTGGATGGATGTATTGTTGAGTTGTAAAGTTAATACAGGTATGATATGGTTGGATGGTGATGTGACGACCTGAATCTTTGACCTCGGATTTGGGGGCATCACACTAAGCATAATTGGTGTCTATTCATCTTCTATCTCTTTTATGGATGTATGTTTAGTTTGGTATTCGTATACTGAGAAGTAGCGTATACTTGTTTCGTGTTATCCGATCAGCTATCATAACCATTGCATATAGTGATTAAAGGCGTCAGATCTAAGCAAAGTATTTAATGAAGTTAGGATTCCATGGTTTCTCTTGTAGAAGTAATTCAATTTCAGTTCTTGTTAGTTAATTCTTAGTTTGTTAATTTGCTTTTTAGTTAGATTTAGTTAATTAAAACCCAATTTGTTATTTGTCTTAGCAGTGAATTAAAACCATACATTGTTGCATAGGTACAATACTGAATTAAAAACCAGATCTCTGTGGGAACGAACTCAACTTATATCTATATTACTTGTGACCACGTACGCATGCGTGATTTTGTGTAAACAAGTTTTTGGCGCCGTTGTCGGGGATCATCGGTGTTTTATTTTTGGTTTATGTGCTTGTCAATAGTGGTCGTTAGCGTTCACTGACTCGGATTTGTTTTTCTTATCTATCTTGTTTAGTTTGGTGTGTTCAGGTACTTGAGTGTTTGAAGATGGCAGGTCAGGAGTTGCCATGGTGGGCATATTCGAGTACATCCATGCCTTATCAATGTGAGCGGTGTTTTGGCGTTCATGATCCCTCACAATATTGTTACTACGAAGGAGTTGATCCATATGTCAGTTATGAGGAACAACCATATTTTCAATACCATCCTCAACAGTACCAGCAAGATGTTCCGGATATTTCATATTTCTTTGGTATTGAAGATTTTCAACATCAGCAACCTACTCCTACTTTTCAGTCAGATGAGGTTCCTACTAGGGAGGAGATTAGGATGCTTGTGAAGAGTAATGAGGAGTCTCTCAAATCTTTGGAGATTCTAGTTGCTCAAGCTGTGAGAGCCTTGGAACAAGAGAAACAACAATTCATACCAGAAGCAATTCCAGAAAATAACGATGACTTAGAGCAAGGTGCTGCATGCATAATTGAAGAAGACAAATTCCAAGAGGAGGAGAGTGTTCACAAGCCATGTGAGGAATTTGATCAAGCTAGTGAGGTGGATGATTTGGAAAGGGCATAATTTGAGACAGACACTGATGAGCTACATAAATTTCAAGAATTGGTATGTGCGTACCAAGAGGACACTGATGAGCTACGCAAATTTCAAGAATTGGTATGTGCGAACCAAGAGGATGAAGAACATGGGAAAGATGCAGGTCTTCTACTTGTCTCAGAGTATAAATATGGAGGTAGCGCATTAGAGCCAATGGAGGAAGTTCTCATTGAGGAACCAAAGGCTTCAGCAATTTACATTTACCCTCCTCCATTATATTCAAGCGAAGCCCGCGATTGCGTGTTGTTCTATAAATTGACAGATTTTGGGTCAACAGATGAAGGCATTGGAATAGGACAGAGTTGTTACACGAATAGCCCAAGCGAGGAGAAAGGGCAGAAGTTGTGCCGTCGTGATGACGATGAAGTCTCGCGAAGAGAGGACCAGGCGAACTATTATAATCCTTAATGGAGGCTTGGAAGTAACGTCAAGCTTTTGACGTTAAAGAAGTGCTTCTTGGGAGGCAACCCAAGGTATGTTTTCTACTTTCCCTTGTATTTACTTCCATTCAAAAAAGACATTGAATATTCTAAGTTTGGGGGTGGTTTGGGGGATTAGTAGTTGTTGTTGTATTATGTGTCATGTAGGATTTCATACTTTGCATATTAGTAGTAGTAAATTATGCATTTATGTTCGTGTTATCTACGTTTGTTTCATATAGGACATTCTGTTTTTATGTTCGTATATCATGTGAGTTCATAATAGATGCATTTGCACCCATGCTTGATAGGAATTTTGTGTTGTTGACGCTTTTGATTGAGAAGTGATATGCTTTGTTCTTGTGCACACACATACACTAGTAAGTTGAAGCTAGTAGACTTATTGAATGTTGTAAGTGATTAGAAGGACATGAATATGTGCAAGATGATTTAGTTTGCATGCTTTGAATACAAGTCGGTGCGTTAGAGAGATTTTTGCTTGGGATTGAGTATGTTTTTCCACCAAGTGAGATTTTGAGCCATATTGCATATATGTTGCAATTTATTCGTTTGCTTGAGTGTCCACATATTGTTTGCATTGCTAGCAGTTGTTTGAGGTCTTTCTTAAAACGCATGACATTATTTGACGATTAAAATGATAAAGGCATGTAGGAACAACAGCATATTTTCCCATATTACCACACCATATTTACATGATCAATTAGTTAACCCGTTGAGCTTAATCCTATTTTTTTTCGGTGACATACCACATTACTTGCCTAGACCTTTTTCTTGTATTGACCTTACATTAATTTGAACCCACATTGTCAAAGGCTAGTAGAGTGCTTAAGGGAGTAATAAGGTGTGCAAAGAAGGGTTATTATTGATCATAATTTTGGGGGAAATATTGAATATTGGGTTTGGTTGTTTATTTGATAGTCGGCATATGTAATAAATTCATGGGATTATTGTTATTGTTTATATTATTGTTTTATCTAGCTCTCGGAAAAAAAAAAGAGAAAAAAAAATGAAAAAAAAGAGAAAAAAAGAGAAAAAAAAGAAAAAGAAAAGAAAAAGAAAGAAAAAAATATATTATGAGAGCATATTTGTGTTTATTGTGATCCTACTTTAGTCTACTAGTCGAGTGTTTGTTTTAGTAAAAATTATGTGGGGGGAAAATAGGGTGTTGTGTATGATTTATTATGGTACTTACTAGCTTTTGACACTTCACCTGTTTTGGCTTATTTGACATACCTTGTCCCTAGCCCCATTACAACCCAAATAAAGACTTTTGATTATCGTCATTGATGTATGTTGTGTTAAGAGTTAGATTGATACCAAATGTCAAGCGTGTTTATGATTTTGTTGGAATTGAGTGATACACTTACCCTTGTTCTTGAGTGAATATTCTTTTGTGAGTGGATGGTGAGTGTTTGCTTGTTTTTGCGTATGAGATCCCGAGTTTTGTCTCAAAGATGTACTCTTGTAGGCTTAGCATGTTTACTAACTTATTCTTACACTTGACATGGACTTGTGAGAACTTATGCATGTTCATTGAGTAGACTATGTGAATACTTGCACTTTCGACACCAAGATATTGCGTATTTACTTTGATTCTTAAGTTGATATGGCATGAGAGGATTTGAAGGTATGGTAGGATATTAGTACTAGATTATTTGCATTTTCATTTAGTTGCATTCATGCATTGCATTGCATTGGATTTTGTGGGTACATTCGCTATAGACCCTCACGAGACCTTACTCGTCCACTAGGGCTGCCTAGGGGTTTAAAGGGCTTGTTGCATATGCCAAATGCAACCGTGATCACCTACGGAAGTGGTACTAATTAGTTAGTTGTAATTGTTAATGCTTGAGGACAAGCATCGGTTTAAGTTTGGGGGTGCGATAAGTGGATTTTATATCCACTTGGAGCATTCTATATCGGCTTAAATTGATTGTCTTGGACTCAAGTTTCTTGTAGTTTTGATGTATTTTGCTTAGTTGTGCAGATTTACGAGAATGTTGACTAAGGTGGATGCTTCTATAATTTTTTGGGAATTAATTGATTAAAATTCGGATTTTTAAGAAGGGTTGCGCAGTCTACACTGTTTTGGCCATATCTTGAGTTCTATAAGTCCATTTTCAGCCCGTAAGCAGTCCACGCGAAGATAACGGAATTCTCTATCATTCTAAAGTGGTTCAAAGGTCCAAATACAACTGGAACGGTCCAGAAATACTGAAGAAAAGTCAGCTACGAATTTTCCTTAAAAACATAATCAGTTTAGGAAACGTATTTTGCAGAAATTCTATTATAATTCTGTTTTGGTATTTTCTTGCTGGGCAAGACTTTTAGAGCCTATATAAACACATCCAACCCTTGTAAAATTAGATCATCATCATTAGTAGTAGAACCATTACATATCAATTACTTAGATTTATTTGTATTTTTTCATACTTTGTTTTTATCATGGTTTCATCAGATCCCATGATGACGAGAGGTTCGATTATGAGCTAATCGTTGTCATGGGATTCTAACGGATTTATTTATGGAGCTTTAGTATCTTGATTGCTTTAAAGATCTGTGTGTGATGTATATCTGATATCCTCGTATGGTTATGCTTAATTGATAGATGCGTCATGAACATCTAATTTGTTAATCTCTTATGAAGTGAAAGTGGATCTTGAGATTTAGAACTTGCCATGCTAGCATAGGTTCATAATTGTTTATCAATATGATTCGTGGTATGAGATGAAAATACTTATATTGCCCTATGTGATCAATATGGATAACTTGCTCTTCAACCGTTATGTTTTCAAATTCTATAGACATATAGGGTCTAAGCATAATTGGTGTCTATTCATCTTCTATCTCTTTTGTGGATGTATGTTTAGTTTGGTATTCGTATACTGAGAAGTAGCATATACTTGTTTCGTGTTATCCGATCAGCTATCATAACCATTGCATATAGTGATTAAAGGCGTCAGATCTAAGCAAAGTATTTAATGAAGTTAGGATTCCATGGTTTCTCTTGTAGAAGTAATTCGATTTCAATTCTTGTTAGTTAGTTAATTCTTAGTTTGTTAATTTGCTTTTTAGTTAGATTTAGTTAATTAAAACCCAATTTGTTATTTGTCTTAGCAGTGAATTAAAACCATACATTATTGCATAGGTACAATACTGAATTAAAAACCAGATCTCAGTGGGAACGAACTCAACTTATATCTATATTACTTGTGACCACGTACGCTTGCGTGATTTTGTGTAAACACCAAGGACCAAAGCTAATCATGATACCATTTGGGTAATTATAGACCGACTAACGAAGTCAACTCACTTCTTCCCGATCAACGAAAGGTATATGGTCGACAAGCTAGTAGATATCTACTTGAAAGAGATAGTAGCGCGACATGGAGTCCCAATCGCCATAGTATCAGACCGAGACCCCAGATTTAACTCCAGGTTTTGGAGAAGCTTCCAAGAATGTGTAGGAACCAGGCTAAACATGAGTACAGCCTACCATCCCCAAACAGACGGGCAAAGTGAAAGGACCATCCAAACACTAGAAGATATGCTGAGAGTCTGTGCTATAGACTTTAAATGAAATTGGGATGATCACTTGCCATTGATTGAATTCTCCTACAACAATATTTTTCATTCAAGCATAGGGATGCCGCCTTACGAGGCCCTTTATGGAAGGAAATGCCAATCTCCCTTGTATTGGGATGAAGTTGGGGATCAAAAGATGCTCGGGCCTGAGATGGTCCAACGGACAAAAGATGCAGTGAATTTAATCAGAGGACGACTGGTAGTAGCCCAGGATCGACAAAAGAAATATGCCGACTTAGCTCGAAAAGGAAAAGAATATAAAGTTGGAGACCTGGTGTTCTTAAAGGTATCTCCTTGGAAGGGTTTAATGAGGTTTGGAAAGAAAGGAAAGCTGAGCCCTAGATATATTGGACCATTTGAGATCTTAAGACGTATTGGAGAGCTAGCTTACGAATTAGCCTTACCCCCAAACCTGAAGTAAGTACACAATGTGTTTCATGTCTCAATGATGAGGAAGTATAATCCGGATGCCAAGCACAAAGTGGAATATGAGCACGTGGATCTGCAACCAGACTTGACGTATGTAGAGCAGCCTGTGGAAATTATCGAACGGAAGGAACAAGTGCTCCGAAACAAGGTCATTCAGCTAGTCAGAGTCTTTTGGCAGAACCACAATGTAGAAGAATCAACCTGGGAGCTAGAAAGCACAATGCAAGAAAAGTACCCCCATTTGTTTTCAAGCTGATGCCGGGACGAAATCCTTTTAAGGAGGGGAGACTGTAAGAATCCATATTTTTGATAGAATTAAAACTTTTTATTATGTAATGATGTAGGAGTGAATAGTGGTTATGACTGCGATGTAACGACTGTCTAATGAATGAATGGGAAGGATTTAGATTAAAATATTTATATGTCATGAAGAATGCTTTTGGTTGACAGCATAGATTAGAATAATCTATCTCCTAGGAATATAAGTTATATTAATTCCAAAGAGGAAGATTATTCTTATGTCATTCAAATCAATATCTGTTATTAGTCCAGTGGTTCTGTAAAAGGGTTAAGGAACGCCCGAAAGAGGACCAGGGCATTTTTAATAAATATAAGGAATAAAAGAAAGAATAAAGTATGAATAGTGTTTTTGGTGGAAATGAGAATATTATTAGACGACGCTATATAGAAGTATTCAGAACGGATTTCGGAGTTCGTATTCATGATCCAGGGGCGAAATAAGTGTATGTAAACGACATCGGATTCAGAAAAATGGCACTTTTATTTTCTCCGAGATTTCCCTGGACACTGCATGACTTAAGGATTATTAAAGGGATTTAAGGAATTTAAATTCGAGAGTTATCAAGAAAGATGGAAAATGATAATATTAATATTAAGAAGGTTTTCGGTAAAACCCTAATTAGAAACGAATGAGTTATTCCTACGAAAGATCAATGAATTGAGCAATAAATGAACAAAGAATCAAGAAGAGGAAGCAAGATGCATGCATGTGCAAGTGATAAATATCTAGTAACCAATCTAGTTACATTACTAACTAGAACCATTAGAGATGAACTAGTACTTAGCAAATCAAATCACTTGGTTAGCCTTAAACCATCAAAAGATCAACACATGTCCACCCATTTTCATCATCACCTTTATTAAAGCTACTTTATCAAAGATATTATCTTAAGACATATCAATAATTCACTTTGGATGAGAGCAAAGCAAGAGAAGCAAAACAACTCCACCATTTCCTCTCTTTTCTTCCATTCGACCCAAGCAAGAATTCAAGATCTAAAGTCAAGCTTCCACCCCTTTTTTGATCTTGTAATTTTTATTGTGAGTCTTATATTTCATAAAAGTAATCTCCTAAAAATCTTAGCTTCAATCTCTTCTTTTTCCATTTTCAAAAAAATCATTAAAGAGGTGGATGAATAGTGTTCTTCAAGAACTAACTTTGATTTTCTTGTTTCTTTGGTTGATCTAAGGTTTGTTAAGGCTAGACAAGGACCATTCAAGGCTTAGAAAGGCTAGATCATACTCCAAGGAAGGTATAACACTCTTGAAACCCTAACTCTCACCTTGAGTTTTGATGATTTAGATGAGTTATAGAGATTTGATGCATATTTAGAGCATTGTGATTATGATTGGACTTTGGTGAAGGTTAAAATAGTTTAGATGAACGGAAAGGCATTACTTGGCCTTAGTTCATGGTTAAATAACATGTATATATGGTTTGGAGTGGAAACTATGATTATTGGAAAGTTGGAATTTGGAAATATTCGATTTATAGCCATCGTAATGCCCGATTTTCGTTAAACCTTAAGAAACCGTGCATTATAGTAGCTTTAACTCACTTTTTAGCTTCGTTTTCTGCCCTGACAAGCTAGATTATGTTATAAGCTTCTTTTTGATATAAAGATCGTATGAAATGGATTTACGGTTTTGGAGTTATGATTAAATTCGTAAAAGTGGTTTGAAACCGTAAGTACGAGGTCGTAATTGAAATTGATTCCCTTTAGTTTTGTTTAATCAGTGGCAAATCATGATAATTAAATAATAGAGATAAAAAGGAAGGTGTGGGAGAAGACCACATGTCAAATGGATCGTTTTCCGATTTTATAAAAATATTCGAATCAAGGTTAAATGCGAACGAACCCCTAAAAGCATACTTGGTTATGACTTTGGTAAATGACTTAGAAAATGAGCGATAAAACTCATAGTACAATCTTAATTCGTAAATGATTGACCTTAAAACTTACATGACTTAAGTATATACCAAGTGTAAGTATTGTGACGTGTCTTAGTAGCGGACAAATGTCGGGTCATAGTGATAATAAAGGGAGTTGCACTGAGAGGTGTATAACGAGATAATTCGAAAACGTGTTTAGATTTAAGAAAGGTTATACTTCAACTTTTAAAAATGTTAAGTGATTAATCCTGAATACCTTTGCTATTTATAGATCGCCAGGCTGACTCGGGACACGCTACCACTACCTCCACCCGCACCCGATTTCCAGGCAAGTTTCAAATCCTTCTTAAAGGCTGTTGTTGTGAATATATATATATATATATATATATATATATATATATATATATATATATATATATGTTTTCTGTTATACATATGCCATAGCATGCATGCCTACTTCAAAGTTATATTGTGATACATGTTCCTTGATTTAAATGTTGGCTTATAAGCTGGATAGATAATATATCGGTTATAAGTCGGATATTGTTAAGACCCTTTAGCGAAGGGCAATTGAATCTCATTCCTTGATTATAGACCGGGAGTCGGTATTTCTTGATATTATTGGAATATTCCTTTGAGATAATTTGATAAATATTATTTGGAATATTCATTCGATATTTATTTACTCAATGAGTATTAACTTTAATATTCATCTAAAGTTGATTTAATATTCGAATATTATTTCGAACCCTCATTTAAGTTATTTACTCAATAAATATTATTTTGAATATTCATTCAAGTTTATTTAATTAATGATTATTATTTTAATATTCATTCGAGCCTTATTTATTTAAATGAATATTATTTTGAGGTTTCATTCAAACTCCATATATTTATAAATATTATTTTGAACATTGATTCGAACTCAAGTTATTCAATAAATATTATCTTTAAAGATTATTTAAAGTCGATTCAAATATTGAATATTATTTCAATATTCATTCGATAATCATTTCTTCAATAAATATTATTAAATTGAATATTCGTTATTTGTTCATTGAATATTATCTCAAATATCCATTTGATGATTATTTCATCAATAAGTATTATCATTAATTTGAATATTCATTATTCGTTCAATGAATATCATTATGGACCATTGTTCAATGATTATTTCCAGCAACATCCTTCCAATACTTATAACTTGATAAATATTCTTTGAAAATTTATTTAATTCTTTTAACTCTTTTCAAAACGATTCACTTCACTCAGATATCATCTTCGACCTTCAAATATTATGTAAATTATTTAAGAGCCTTATTATTAGTATTATATTATCAAGGAAGGTTCTCAGTAACTCCATTCTTCATTCGATTCTATTATAAGGGAACCCTACTTGAGAAATGTTATTTACCATGTGACTACCCGGTCATAAATTCTTTGAAACTATTCTTTTCACTCGCAACTTGGTTGCTATTATGCACTGAATCTTTGTGTACCCACTCATCATTCAAGGGGTAAGAGTGTTGGAACAAGTTGATATCCATTAACAAGCAGCAGCTTGGGAAATATTGGTGAATCTTCCTTTCCAACTAGATACGACTACTTTGTGGAGTCTTATCAACAAGTATTACACTTGGGGAAAGGGGGAAGATCTTTATGTTTCAGAGTTATGGATGTTATACGAACTAGGAGTCGTGTAAGAGGCCGAGTAGCGCCGGTCAATCCCATTGGCCCAACCGTTGGCCGGGGAGATCTAGCAGGGCGGTAGATAAGTAAATCCATCAGTTCTTCCTTCTACCGGTAGTAAAACTAATTTGATCTGTACAATCTGCGACTGATCATCGTAAGGATTGGAACAGCGGGTGCTGTGAATATTCCAGTATTAGTTCATCATCCAAGATTCAAATTTTCTGCAACATCATCATTGTTGGCAGAGTTGAAAAGTGTTTGAAACGGGAATTGCAATATCTTTCTTGCAAGTTCTTCTTTTATGAAAATGATACTATCTTGCTTATCTTGACATAGCAAATATTCCCGCGAAATATATATGTTTTGAGTTACCTTGTAACTTCATCCTTTATATTGATCTGGCACTATTTTCGCTAATGCATGGCATATGGTTTTGAAGTATACTTTTGAACTGCCATATATATATCACTATGCAGTTACATTATTGTTGGTGGGCTATTACCCGGTCATAGCTAGGACTGATGGCTCGCGTAAGGCGCACTCGGCGCAAGCAGGTTACCCGACCCACAGGACTCCCCGCTGATATCGTTGCTGCCATTGCTGAGGTAGCATAGAAAGTCAGCTTTTGGGTTACCAGTTTAATAATATGTATAATTAATCCTAATTAACGACAAGAACCTTTAAACTTATGCTGTTACTCCTTTTGGATTGTAATAACTTTTATTCGTAAATCCGTAATGTGAGACTTATTTCAATTTCATCTCTGGGACTATAACTGTGTGTGTGTGAGTGGATATTATTTTGGGGTCACAGTATGTTACTTATTTGTTTTGGACTTAAGTCAAGTTTTATACATGGATAATGAGACCGTAACGACCCGATCCCTGACCCCGGATATGGGGGTGTTACAATCCTCCAGTTCGTTTATAAGACACATTGGACCAACATATCCATTCTTTAACCCAACCTATCTTCCTAGATTCTCTTAATTCAAACCCATAATTCTAGTGGGCCTTAAATCATGCCCAAGTCAGATTTTGTGCACAACAATCATGTTAATGTGATTAAGCTTATCAGTACGTAAAAATGAAGTTGGCTATGGGGTATATGTTAGAAAATGGAAAGTTTGAGACATATTTATAATATGTTCTTGATGTAATTTCCGGAAACTAACAAGTGGAGGTTGTTCCATATAATGAGGACTTAAACTTTCATGTTTGGATCTAAGACATTTTCTTAGTGTAATCCATAAATAAATTGAGTTGAAGTTTCTTTCTTGAAATGGGTTATGTGGGTTATTTAGTTGAAATAACTTGAGTCCCACATTGAATTGGTAATGAAAGGTTGGTGGCTTTATAAAGCTCCATGTGCAAGTGTAGTGCATAACTACTAAGGCATGTGGGTGTGCATGGTTGTAGTGTGGGCCTCGCGCACACATACACACACGCGCACGCCGTCGCCGCCCGCCTCGCCACGACACGACACGACTCGGACCGAGTCGGGTCGAAGGGCGATTTGGGCGAATGTCTCGGCGTCTCGCGTACGCGAGGCGACCTGGGCGAGGAATTTTATTTACCTGGAATATTGTTTTTTTTTAACAGAAAATCAGGCTTTATTTGTTAGTGCTGTTGGGATCAATACTTGGTTTATTGGACCTGATCCGACATCAAATCCTGATGGACAGATCCTGAAGATGACCAAATACTGATGGGCTCAGATCCTGACGGACCAAAATCCTGATGGATCAGATCCTGACGAAAGTCAATCCTGATGGTTGTGTATTTGAAAAAATAATCCTGATGCTGTTGTTAATGAAATTAAATCAAAATATTTAATTTCCTTTTATGGAGTATCAGTTACGTTTTATTTTTGGTATTATATACACACAGAATAGAACGTTGATAAATATATGATACGTCCTAAGGAGAGAAAACCTAGCTGCCTTCTTCTTAATTTTTCTCTACTCTAAAAATACATACAGTCAATAATACATAATTCTCAGGCAAATTGAGGTGTTGGTCGCTGTTGATCTTTGGTGTATTTGTGAACACATTGATTTGTTGTTGTTTTATCCTGGGAGTGATATTGCTGCAACCCATCACAATGTAAGTGGGGCAATAATCTCTTTAAGAACAGCCAAGTCTTCTCGAAGGGCTTGGTGACTCAGCTGATTTGTTTCTCTCTTGTTGCCTTTGATAAAGCTATTGTGAGAGGTAAGTTCTCTTCTTTTCTTGTTATATTTCAGTATCTGATTATATAATTTTTGCCTTCGTGATTTGTTTTGTTAATTGGTTAATTGTCTGTTCTTATTTAATATATATCACTGCCTCATTGTTGTTGTAGTTTAATTATACCCAACAATCTTGAAGAGATTATTTGTGTTATATATTGTTAATTAACAAAGATGGTTAATGAAACTAAAACTCCTGTTGTTGAGACTGGCTCTGGGTCTGGTGTTGCTGCACCTACCATCGATTGGACCACGTACTGTTTCCCACAGCCTATTGATTTGTCAGGAATGCCTGATAAATTCGGTGGGGGTGTTGATTTTTCTCGTTGGCAGAAAAAGATGAAACTGCGGTAAACGGTAAAGGGTCTATGGCCGGTGGTGCAGTATAAGAAACCAGTTGTAGATAAGGAGAAAGCTAAAACTGTTAAGGCTTATGCCATGTGGGAGGGGAAGGATGGGGTGGCTAGGGCTACAATTCTGGCAGCTTTAGCGAACACTCTATTCGATGTTTATTCATATTACTCCTACACTGCTAAGCTCTTATGGGAGAAGCTTGACCAGACACATAATACTGACTCGCAAAGGTTGGAAAAGTATTATGTGGCTAGGTTCCTTGACTTTAAACTGGTGGATACTAAATCCATGACTGAGCAGGTGCATGAGTTTGAGATGTTAGTGCATGTTATGAAGGAGTCTGGTATGGACCTTCCTGAAAAGTTTCAGGTTATGTCAGTAATTGAAAAGCTCCCAAAGGCTTGGGAAGAGTTTGCACTCTCCCTGAAAAGACAGAAAGGAGAGATTACTTGGATAAACCTGATGTTGGACATCTCTGTGCAGGAACAACAAAAGTCCAAGCAAGGACATGTGATGCCTACTGAACACGCTGGGAGTTCGAAGGTAAATGTAGTGACTGTTGGACCGAAATGAAAGACTGTCACTAAGAAGGAAAACACTAAGTCTAATAAGGACAAGAACAAGGCTAAGAAACCAAAGGCAAACAAACCATGTTGGTCTTATGGATAGGTTGGTCATTGGAGCAAGGACTGTCCAGTAAAGAAAGCTAAGAAATCTGTTGTGGGAGCACAAGCTAACACTGTGCTTGGAACCTACTGGTGGGCATATGGTTAACATGGTTGTTGGTGAGGTTGTTGCTTTTGAAACCGACAACGGGTATGTAACCTAAAACCCTGTACTTCTTTCTACTTATTCGTCTCATGAATGGTTGATTGATACTGGAGCTAATGTACATATTGGTACTGATATTACTCTTTTTGTATCTTATCAACAGACTCATGGAATGACGGTGACGATGGGGAATGCGAGTGCAGCTCAAGTTCTTGGAATAGGAAACGTGGACCTGAAGTTTGCTCCTGGGCGTGTTCTATCCCTCACTAGAGTGCATCATGTTCCTGATATTCGTAGAAATATAATAAGTGGAAGTTGTTTAGTTAAGAATGGTTTTGAACTTTCTTTGAAATGTAATAAAGTAGTTATTACACACACTAGTTTATTTTTTGGCAAAGGTTACTTGTCAGATGGATTATTTTTAATAAATGTTGAGCTTGTTTTGGGCAGTTTTATTAATAATAATGTTGCTCCTTCTGTTAATTGTGTTGAATCATCTAATTTGTGGCACGCACGTCTTGGTCACTTGAATTTTGGTGCTCTAAAGAATATGATGAATTTAGAGTTGATTCCAAAACATGCCATTGATAAGAAATCTAAATGTCAAGTATGTGTGACAGCTAAACAAACTAGGAAACCCTTTCATAATGTGGTTAGGGATTCGAATGTGTTAGATTTAGTGCACACAGACATATGTGAATTTGGTGGTGTTTTGACCAAGGAACATAATAGATATTTCATTACCTTTATAGATGATTGTAGTAGATATTGTTATGTTTATTTGCTTAAACATAATGATGAAGCACTAGAAAAATTCATTATGTTCAAAACTGAAGCTGAAACACAAATTGGTAAAGTACTTAAACGTTTGAGATCAGATAGAGGTGGTGAGTATACGAGTACCTCATTTAATGAATTTTGCAAGAGCAATGGTATAGTTCATGAGGTGACTCCACATAGAGGTGGTGAGTATACGAGTACCTCATTTAATGAATTTTGCAAGAGCAATGGTATAGTTCATGAGGTGACTCCACCATACACACCTGAGTCTAATGGGGTGGCAGAACAAAAGAACAGAACTTTTAAAGATATGATCTATAGTATGTTGATTAATTCGAGGTTGCCTAAGTACATGTGGGGGGAGTCTCTGAATACGGCTTGCCATATTCTGAATAGAGTTCTTCTGAAACATATGGACAAGACACCTTATGAATTATGGACTGAGAAAAGGACTAGTTTAAAATATCTTCGTGTGTGGGGGTGCCTCGCAAAGGTACTTGTCCCAAAACACAAGAGAAAGAAACTAGGGCCAAAAACTGTTGATTGCATCTTTCTGGGCTATATTGAAACCACCACGGCTATGAGATTTTTAGTGTTAAAATCTGACATAGATGGAATAGTGGCTAACACTATAGTTGAATTTCATGATGCAACATTTTTTGAGGATGTGTTCCCTATGAAGACTGGTATACCTCAGGGTATTTCTGATGATAATCCTACTCACCCATCGAGTTCCATTCCTGATCATGTGGAAAGGATGACAAATATGGGAGCAGATCCCTGTAGTAGCTCTACTCCTGATGAAGTAGAGGAACCTAGAAGGAGTAAGCGTGCAAAGGTAGTCAAGGATTTTGGAAGTGATTTTATCACTTACAATATCGAGGATTCTTTAGAATCTAGGTACTGGAAAGGTGTTGTAAAAAGTGAAATTGACTCTATTGTTTCTAACGGAACATGGGAGTTGGTTGATCTACCTCCTGGGTGTTCTTCTATAGGATGTAAATGGGTCTTCAAAAGGAAGATGAACCCAGATGGCTCAATAGATAAGTATAAGGCTAGGCTGGTAGCTAAGGGCTTTAAGCAAAAGGAAGGCATTGATTACTTTGATACATACTCTTCGGTTGCTAGAATGACAACAATTCGAATGCTTATAGCATTGCCTTCTGTACATGGTCTTATCATCCATCAAATGGATGTAAAAACAGCTTTTTTTTCATGGTGAACTTGAAGAAGAGATTTATATGGATCAGCCTGAGGGATTTGTTGCTTCTGGTAATGAAAGAAAAGTATGTAAGTTAATCAAGTCTATATATGGCTTAAAACAAGCTCCAAGAGACTAGCATAAAAAGTTTGATGAAACTGTTTTAGAATCAGAATTTGTAGTTAATGAAAGTGACAAGTGTGTCTATTACATGGTTAAAGGAAATGAATGTATTATTGTGTGCCTATATGTGGATGATATTTTGTTGTTGGGAACCAATATTGAGATTATTAACGAGACTAAAAGGTTCTTGAAAAAGCATTTTGAAATGAAGGATATGGGAGAGGCTAGTGTGATTCTTGGAATCAAGTTGACTTAGTCAACTGATGGAATAACCTTGTCACGGTCTTATTATATAGAGAAATCTATACTTGAGAAATATGGTTATTCAAATTGTAGAATCGTAAGTACTCCATATGATCCTAAAATTGCTCTTGTCAAGAATAGTTCAGGAGTTCCTGTGTCTCAGTTAAGATATTCTCAGATTATTGAGAGTTTGTAGTATCTTGCTAATGGTACTAGGTCGGATATTTCATATTCAGTGTCTAAGTTAGGAAGATATACAAACTATCCAAACAAGACTCATTGGGATGCTCTTGATAGAGTACTTAGATATCTAAAGGCACCATATATCTTGGTTTGCATTACAGGAGGTTTCCTGGAGTGCTAGAGGGATATAGTGATGCAAGTTGGATAGCTAAGAAGTCTGCTTCCAATGGAGTGACTGGATACCTGTTTACCCTTGCGGGTGGAGCAATGTCTTGGAAGTCTTCTAGATAGACTGTAATAACTCAATCCACTTTTGAAGCTGAGTTGTGTGCATTAGATGCCACGGGGACTGAGGCTGAATGGTTACATGGACTTATGTCAATGTTACCTGTAGTAAGTCGTCCACGTCCTGCTTTTGTTGTTCATTGTGATAGCCGTACAACTATCGACAAGATAAACAGCAAGAAGTATAACGTGAAAACAAAGAGACATATCCAAGTTAGAATAAAGTCTATAAGGGGTATAATGTCTGACAGGATCATAGCTGTTGAGTTTATTGGAACTCAAAAAAACCTAGCTGATCCTTTGACTAAGGGACTTGAGCATGCTGTTGTCCTTAAGTCTAGGTTGGGGATGGGACTGATAGCCCATAATGATTCATCTATAGCGGGAACCCAATACACATGAGAGGAGATCCCTCAAAAGTGTATTCAATGTGGTAACAACAAGTTGTAAGGGTGAATTGGTTGTACCTTTATCTACATAGATTGATACTCACGTATCTGGAGTCTATCCCCTGTAAACCTATAAGGTACTATAACTGCCAGAATAGAAAGAGTTATTCGAACTCTGAATGGGGTCAAGTCATATGACGAGATGCTAGCAGTACATATCTGGAGATGCCCAGCTAAGCGAATGTAATTGTGTGGTCGCAATTAGAGGAAAGTGTAACACCCCCAGATCCGGGGTCAGGGATCTGGTCGTTACGGTCTCAATTTACATCCACAAAACCAACATAAATTAAATTAAAACCTTGTGACCCAAAACAACAACATAAAACACACCCGTTATAGTCCCAGAGATGAAATCAGAGTAATCACCAATATTATTAATCACAAATTGAGTTCTTACAACCCAAAAAAATTACAATTTTAAACCTTTAAATACTCTTTGCCGTCCATTTGTATATGCCACATAAATACATTGATACTTGAAAGCTAACATCTAGCCTACCAATAGCTTCTTACTCAGCAGTGGTAGCTATGATCTCAGCGGTTAATCCTCTGACGGCTAGCACTTAACTGCACCGATTGCGCCTTGCGCGGGCCATCTGATCTAGCTGCTGTTGTGATATAAATAAAGCAAGGGTGAGAAATTGCCCACCAAAAGAATAAAACTGAACAATGATAATATATAACAGTTCAAAATATCTTTGAAACCATATGCCAAGCATTAACGAAAAGAGTGCCAGTATTCTGCAAATGATGAAATTACAAGGTAACTCGAAATATAACTCTATGGGAATATCTGCTATGCCACAAATAAGCAAGATAACATTATTTATCATAAAAGAGGAACTTGCAGAAAAATATTGCAATTCCAGATTCAATCACTTTTTGACCCTGCCAACACCATTAGTGTTGTAGAAAATTTCCACTTTAACAAATGAACTAATTCTGGAGCATTGACGCGCTAGGAGACATAACATTCACGATGATCAGTCATAGGTTATGCTCCCCACTTTTTGTTCTCTACATGTAGAAGGAAGCACCGACGGATTTACTTCTCTACCGCCCTCTGGAACCCCCCGGCCAACGGTTGGGCCATTGCTGGATCGGTGCCACTCGATCACTTACGCGACTCCTAGTTCTCATAACATCCATAACTCTGAAACATAAAGTTCGTTCCCCTTTCCCTAAGTATAATACTTGTTGATAAGACTCCACAAAGTAGTCGTATCTAGTTGGAAAGGAAAATTTCACCAATATTTCCCAAGCCGCTGCTTGTTAATGGATACTAACTTGTTCCAACAATCTCACCCCTCGAATGATGAAAGGGTACACAAGGATTCAATAAGCAAATAGCAACCAAGTTGCGAGTGAAAACAATAGTTTCAAAGAAGTTATGACCGGGTAGTCTACATGATAAATAACATTTCTCAAGTAAGGTTCCCTTATAATCTGAGAGATAGAATTGAATGAAGAATAGAGTTTCTGAGAACCTTCCTTGATAAGATAATATTGATAATAAGACTTAGAGAAAATCTATATAATATTCGAGGGTCGAAGATGATATTCGAATGAAGTAAATCATTTTTAAAACGAGTTAGGAGAATCAAATAAATATTTCCAAGAATATTTATTAAGTCAAAAATATTGAAGGAATAATCTTAATATAAATATTACTCGGAATCATCCTCGAATAAATATGCACAAATGATATTCATTAAATAATTAATGAATATTTAGCTTAATAATACTTATCAATAAATAAAACTCGAATGAATATGCGAAATAATATTCACTGAATAAATAGTGAATATCCAAATTAATAATACTTATCAATTAAATAAAACTCGAACGAATATTCGAAATAATACTCACTGAACAAATAGTGAATATTTAAATTAATAATAATCTTTATTGAAGAAATAATTATCAAATGGATATTCGAGTAATATTCATTGAATAAGAGTAATGAATATTCACTTAATAATACTTATTGAAGACATAATTATCAAATGAATATTCGAAATAATATTCAATAATTGATACGACATTCAACGGATATTGAAAATAATATTCATTGACTAAAGCAAGCTCAAGTGAATATTTAAAATAATAATTATTGACTAATTTAAGTTCGAATGAATATTCAAAATAATATTCATAAATAACCCCAAAGGAATATACAAATAGTATTCATCAGATAAATAGTGGAAAAATATTCCCTTAAATATTTTTCCCTGAAAATAATCTCAATATATCAAGAAATACCGACTCCCGGTCTATATTCGAAGAATGAGATTCATATGCCCTTCTCTAAGGGTCTTAGCAATATCCGGCTTATAGCTGATACGTTAACTATCTAGTTTATAAGCCAACAATAATTCGAGGAACAAGTATCACAATATATCTTGAAAATAGGCATGCATGCTATGGCATATGTATAACAAAATCAAAGCTTATATATTATCACAACAACAGTTCCAAAGTATTGGAAACTTGCCTGGTAGTCGGGGGTGGGTAGAGGTAGTGTGCCCTGGGTCTGCTCGGTGATCTATAAACAATCAGAATATTTGGGATTAATCACTTAACACTTTTAAAAAGGCTAAGTATAAACTTCACTTAAGCCGAATCATGTTTTCAAGTTGTTTCGTTATACACCCTTTAGTGTAACTCTTTTATCACCGATACGATCCGACACTTGCTCGTTATTAAGACGTGTCGTTATACTTACACTTGGTATATAATTAAGTCGTATAAGTTCTAAAGTCGGTCGTTTACAAACCAAGATTATACCTCGAGTTTTATCGCCCGTTTTCTAAGTGATTTACCAAAGTTATAACCAAGTGTACTTTTAAGGGGTTCGTTCGCGCTTAACGTTGATTCGAACATTTTTATAAAATCGGAAAACGATCCGTTTGACACGAGATTTTCTATCACACCTTCCTTTTTATCTCTAATATTTAATTACCAAGATTTGCCACTGATTTAGTCAGGTTAATGGGTTCCAATTTCAGTTACAAACTCTCGTTTACGGTTTCAAACCACTTTTACGATTTTGACCATAACTCCTAAACCATAAGTCCGTTTGCTTCGATTCTCATGCCAAAACGATCTATGACTCGAGATCTACAAGGGTATGTCATATACGTATCAATTACAGAAAATTATACCAACTGTTATGCACGGTTTCTTAAGGTCTAACGAAAATCGGGCATTACGACGGCTATAAATCGAACGTTTCTAAATTTGTTACATCAAAACAAAGCCACACCGGGAATACCATCAATCTTACACATATCATACTCATCTTAACAGTCCATGAACATCTTACTACACCATCATAACATCATAATACTTAGATCCACTAACAAATTACATAATCATGCTTATATGATCATCTTAATCATTACTAATCTAACAATCACCAAGAACATCCACAAAACTTAAAGTAGATCTAGGGTTTATGAGGGTTATACCTTCCTTGGAGGATGTAGAGACCTTACTAAGCCTTGATTGATCCTTGCACAACCTTAACCAAGCTTAATCTAACAAGAAACATCAAGAATATACTTAGAGATTTTCGGAGTTTCTATAACCCAGCTGAAAGATCATGACAAACGAGGCCCTTACCGAGCTTTTCTGAACGAGTATTCTAAAGGATAGTTGTAGAACATCTTAATACCTTTCCAAAAAGCTAAATAAAACCAAATTTCATTGAGAAATGAAAGAGATATGGCCGTTTGAAAATTGTTGTAGAAACTGTCAAGAATCTGGATAGTTTGGTTTCTTCAAATTTGGGAGGCGATTTGACTAGGCTATACTCATTAGATTGTCATGAAATTTTGAACGAATGTTACCCATGGAGTGTAGAAGCTATGGTTAAAATTTGGTGATTTTTAAATCTCTAGATCTTGAGATATGATTTTTGCTTTCATGGGTGTTCTAGCTGGCCAGTTTAGAGAAAATGAGAGAAATGGAGTTGTTTGCTTGGTTGCTTTGGTTTGTTCTCATCCAATATGAATTATTGTGATAATATCTTGTATAAAGTGGCTTTAATAAAGGTGTGATGCAATGGATGATGTAACTTGGAGAGACATGTGTTGATTTGTTGTGGTAAGATGATAAAGTGATGTTAAGTACTAGTTGGCTTTCTAATCTTGCTAGTTACTCTTGTAACTACTTAGTTACTAGATATTTTCTACTAGCACATGCATGCATCTTGCTTTCCTGCTTGCTCTTTTGTCCGTTTATTACTCAATTTCATTGATCGTTCGAAGGAATATCTCAAGAATTTATCGATAGGATTCTTCTAGAAACCTTCTTAATATTATTACTAATATATTTAATCCTCCTTTATAATCCTTGAATTTTAAATCCCTTAAATCTCTTAATAAAATCCTTAAATCCTTCAGTATCTAGGGAAATATCGGAGAAAATAAAAGTGCTATTTTTCTAAAACTGATATTGTTCACATACACTTATTTTGCCTATCGGTCATGAATATTAACTCAGAAATTCGTTCAGAATACTTCTATATAGCGTCGTCTGATAATATTCCAATTTCTGCCAAAAACACTATTCATCACTTATTTTCTCTTTATTTCTTATATTTAGAAGAATGTCCTTGTTCTCTTTCGAGCGTTCCTTAATTCTTTTACGGAACCACTGGACTAATAACAGATATCGATTTGGATGACATGAGAATATTCTTCTTCGCTTAGAATCTCCATATCCTATTTTCTAGGACATAGATTATTCTAATCTAAGTTGTCAACCAATATCATTCTTCACTACATAAAAACATTGGAATCCATATCAATTCCATAATCATTTATTAGGACCACTATTACTCATACTCAGTTGGGTTCTTACAGAAAGGGTTAATCCCTGAAACATTCGACGAACAGGATCGAGACAGGACCATTAACGTCTCAAAGCCGTAGATTAGCACCATAGCCTTTGACTTATCGTCGTCTATGGAGTGTGGTTACACCAAATGGATAAAGATTCAAGGTGAAACATTCCATCTGAATCCGGTAGCCATCGAAGTAGGGGACTTAGGAGGGTTCAAACCCGGAAGGGTACTGACTCTGAAAAACAAGTTATGATGAGAACCGATCTGCATTTCTGTATGGATTTGTAGGGGATTGTTAGAAAATGGAAAATTTGAGGCATATTTATAATATGTTCTTGATGTAATTTCCGGAAACTAACAAGTGGAGGTTGTTCCTTGTAATGAGGACTTAAAATTTCATGTTTGGATCTAAGACATTTTCTTAGTGTAATTGATAAGTGGATTTTATATCCACTTGGAATGCTTCGTATCGGCTTGAATTGATGACTTGAACTCAAGTATGTGGTGTTTTTGATGTGTTTTTAGTGAATTTGTGCAGGAATAAGAGTCGGATGTGGGATGCTGTTTTCCATGCTTAAATGGTGGGTTTTGAGCTAAAAGAATAATAGTACATCAAATTATGAGAGAGCCGGAAGAAACAGAATGAAAATCGGAGTTAAAACGAAGAAAATAGAGCAAAATCAGCCAAAATCAGCTCCCGGCAGCCAAAGGAGCGCAGCCAGCGCACAAAGGAGCGCAGCCAGCGCTATGAACAGTAGCTACAGCGCAGCCAGCGCTCCACCAGCGCAGCCAGCGCGCGTAAAAATTCTGCCAGATTTTGGATTTTTGTTTTGGCCATATCTTGAGTTCTACAACTCCGTTTGAGGCCCGTAAGCAGTCCACGCGAAGATAACGAGATTCTCTACCATTCTAAAGTGGTCTAGAGGCCCAATTGCAGCTGGAACGTTCCAGAAAATCTGAAGAAAAGACAGCCGCGAATTTCCCTTTAAATCAGCATCAGTTTAGGAAACGTACTTCTATTATAATTCTGATTTGGTATTTTCTTGTTGGGCAATATGTCTAGAGCCTATATAAACACATCCAACCCTTGTAAAAGATTATCATCATTAGGAGTAGAACTATTACATATCAATTACTTAGGTTTATTTGTATATTTTCATACTTTGTTTTTATCATGGTTTCATCAGATCCCATGATGACGAGAGGTTCAATTATGAACTAATCATTGTCATGGGATTCTAACGGATTTATTTATGGAGCTTTAGTATCTTGATGTTTTAAAGATCTATGTGTGATGTATATCTGATATCCTCGTATGGTTATGCTTAATTGATAGATGCGTCATGAACATCTAATTTGTTAATCTCTTGTGAAGTGAAAGTGGATCTTGAGATTTAGAACTTGCCATGCTAGCATAGGTTCATAATTGTTATCAATATGATTTGTAGTATGAGATGAGAATACTTATATTGCCCTATGTGATCATTATGGATAACTTGTTCTTCAACCGTTATGTTTTCAAATTCTATAGACATATAGGGTCTAAGCATAATTGGTGTCTATTCATCTTCTATCTCTTTTGTGGATGTATGTTTAGTTTGGTATTCGTATACTGAGAAGTAGCGTATACTTGTTTCGTGTTATTCGATCAGATATCATAACCATTGCATATAGTGATTAAAGGCGTCAGATCTAAGCGAAGTATTTAATGAAGTTAGGATTCCATGGTTTTTCTTGCAGACGTAATTAGATTTTAATTCTTGTTAGTTAGTTAATTCTTAGTTTTGTTAATTTGTGTCTTAGTTAATTTAGTTTAATAAACCCAAAATTGTTATTGTCTTAGCAGTGCATAATAACCATACATTGTTGCATAGGCATATTTACTGAATAGAACCATAACTTGATCCCTGTTGGAACGAATTTGGACTTAACCTTATATATTACTTGTGACCACGTACGCTTGCGTGATTTAGTGCAAACAAGTTTTTGGCGCCGCTGCCGGGGATCATCGGTGTTTTATTTTTGGTTTATGTGCTTGTCAATAGTGGTCGTTAGCGTTCACTGACTCGGATTTGTTTTTCTTATCTATTTTGTTTAGTTTGGTGTGTTCAGGTACTTGAGTGTTTGAAGATGGCATGCGAGGAGTTGCCATGGTGGGCATATTCGAGTACATCCATGCCTTATCAATGTGAGCGGTGTTTGGGCGTTCATGATCCCTCACAATATTGTTACTACGGAGGAGTTGATCCATATGTCACTTATGAAGAGCAACCATATTTTCAATACCATCCTCAACAGTACCAGCAAGATGTTCCAGATATGTCATATTTCTTTGGTAGTGAAGAGTTTCAACATCAGCAACCTATTCCTACTTTTCAGTCAGATGAGGTTGATGATTTGAAGGAGCTTAGGAAGGAGATTAGGATGCTTGTAGAGAATCATGAGAAGCTTACCAAATCTATGGGGACACTTGTTGCTCAAGTTTTGAGTGCCTTGGAACAAGAGAATCAACAATTCATACTAGAGGCAGCACTAGAAAATAACGGTGACTTGGAGCAAGGTACTGCATGCATAATTGAGGAAGACAAATTCCAAGGTGAGGTGAGCGTTCACAAGCCATGTGAGGAATTTGATCATGTTAGGATGGTGGATGATTTGGAAAGGGCACTATTTGGGACAGACACTGTTGAGCTGTGCAAATTTCAAGAATTGGTATGTGCGTACCAAGAGGCTGATGAACATGAGAAAGATGCAGATCTTCTACTTGTCTCTGAGTATAAAGATGGAGGTAGCGCATTAGAGCCAATGGAGGAAGTTCTCTTTGAGGAACCAAAGGCTTCAGCAATTTACATTTACCCTCCTCCATTATATTCAAGCGAAGCCCGCGAATGTGTGTTGTTCTACAAATTGATAGATTTTGGGTCAACAGATGAAGGCATTGGAATAGGATATAGCTGTTATACGAATAGGCCAAGCGAGGAGAAGGGGCAGAAAGTGTGCCACCGTGAAGACGATGAAGTCTCGCGAAGAGATGACCAGGCCAACTATTATCATCCTTAATGGAGGCTTGGAAGTAACGTCAAGCTATTGACGTTAAAGAAGCGCTTCGTGGGAGGCAACCCACGCTTTTCGGCATTTTTATTTAGGTATGTTTTCTACTATCCCTTGTATTTACTTTCAATTCAATGCGGACATTGAATATTTTAAGTTTGGGGGTGGTTTGAGGGATTAGTAGTTGTTGTTGTATTTTTTGTTCATGTAGGATTTCATGCTTTGCATATTAGTAGTAGTAAATTATGCATTTATGTTTGTGTTATCTACGTTTGTTTCATATAGGACATTCTGTTTTTATGTTCGTATTTTATGTGAGTTCATAATGGTTGCATTTGCACCCATGCTTGATAGGAATTTTGTGTTGTTGACGCTTTTTTTGAGAAGTGATATGCTTTGTTCTTGTGCACACACATACACTAGTAAGTTGAAGCTAGTAGACTTATTGAATGTTGTAAGTGATTAGAAGGACATGAATATGTGCAAGATGATTTAGTTTGCATGCTTTGAATACAAGTCGGTGCATTAGAGAGATTTTTACTTGGGATTGAGTATGTTTTTCCACCTAGTGAGTTTTTGAGCCTTATTGCATATTTGCAATTTATTCGTTTGCTTGAGTGTCCACGGATTGTTTGCATTGCTAGCAGTTGTTTGAGGTCTTTCTTGAAACGCATGACATTATTTGACGATTAAAATGATAAAGGCATTAGGATTAACCGCATATTTTCCCATATTACCACACCATATTAACATGATCAATTAGTTAACCCGTTGAGCTTAATCCTATTTTTCGGTGACATACCACATTACTTGCCTAGACCTTTTTCTGGTATTGGCCTTACATTAATTTGAACCCACATTGTCAAAGGCTAGTAGAGTGTTTAAGGGAGTAATAAGGTGTGCAAGGAGGGGTTTATTGTTGGTCTTACTTTTGGGGGAAATATTGAAAATTGGGTTTGTTTACTTGATAGTCGGCATATGTAATAAATTGTGGGATCATTGTTATTGTTATATTATTGTTTAATTTAGCTCTCGAAAAAAAAAAGAAGAAAAAGAAAAAAAAAAGGGAGAGAAAAAAAAAAGAAAAAAAAGGAAAAATATATTATGAGAGCATGTTTGTATTGTTGTGATCCTATTTCAGTCGACTAGTCGAGTGTTGTTTTAGTAAAAATTATGTGGGGGGAAAATAGGGTGTTGTGTATGATTTATTAAGGTACTTACTAGCTTTTGACACTTCACCTGTTTTGGCTTATTTGACATACCTTGTCCCTAGCCCCGTTACAACCCAAATAAAGACCTTTTTATTATCGTCATTGATGTATGTTGTGTTAAGAGTTAGATTGATACCAAATGTCAAGCATGCTTATGATTTTGTTGGAATTGAGTGATACATTTACCCTTGTTCTTGAGTGAATATTCTTTTGTGAGTGGATTGTGAGTGTTTGCTTGTTTTTGCGTATAAGATCCCGAGTTTTATCTCAAAGATGTACTCTTGTAGGCTTAGCATGATTACTAACTTATTCTTACACTTGACATGGACTTTTGAAAACTTATGCATGTTCATTGAGTAGACTATGTGAATACTTGCACTTTCGACACCAAGACATTGCGTATTTACTTTGATTCTTAAGTTGATATGGCATAAGAGGATTTGAAGGTATGGTAGGATATTAGTACTAGATTATTTGCATTTTCATATTAGTTGCATTCATGCATTGCATTGCATTGGATTTTGTGGGTACATTCGCTATAGGCCCTCACGAGACCTTACTCGTCCACTAGGGCTGCCTAGGGGTTTAAAGGGCTTGTTGCTTATGCCAAATGCAACCGTGATCACCTACGGAAGTGGTACTAGTTAGTTAGTTAGTTGTAATTGTTATGCTTGAGGACAAGCATCGGTTAAAGTTTGGGGGTGTGATAAGTGGATTTTATATCCACTTGGAATGCTTCGTATCGGCTTGAATTGATGACTTGAACTCAAGTATGTGGTGTTTTTGATGTGTTTTTAGTGAATTTGTGCAGGAATAAGAGTCGGATGTGGGATGATGTTTTCCATGCTTAAATGGTGGGTTTTGAGCAAAAAGAATAATAGTACATCAAATTATGAGAGAGCCGGAAGAAACGGAATGAAAATCGGAGTTAAAACGAAGAAAATAGAGCAAAATCAGCCAAAATCAGCTCCCGGCAGCCAAAGGAGCGCAGCCAGCGCACAAAGGAGCGCAGCCAGCGCTATGAACAGTAGCTACAGCGCAGCCAGCGCTCCACCAGCGCAGCCAGCGCGCGTAAAAATTCTGCCAGATTTTGGATTTTTGTTTTGGCCATATCTTGAGTTCTACAACTCCGTTTGAGGCCCGTAAGCAGTCCACGCGAAGATAACGAGATTCTCTACCATTATAAAGTGGTCCAGAGGCCCAATTGCAGCTGGAACGTTCCAGAAAATCTGAAGAAAAGATAGCTGCGAATTTCCCTTTAAATCAGCATCAGTTTAGGAAACGTACTTCTTTTATAATTCTGATTTGGTATTTTTTTGTTGGGCAAGATGTCTAGAGCCTATATAAACACATCCAACCCTTGTAAAAGATTATCATCATTAGGAGTAGAACTATTACATATCAATTACTTAGGTTTATTTGTATATTTTCATACTTTGTTTTTATCATGGTTTCATCAGATCCCATGATGACGAGAGGTTCAATTATGAACTAATCATTGTCATGGGATTCTAACGGATTTATTTATGGAGCTTTAGTATCTTGATGTTTTAAAGATCTATGTGTGATGTATATCTGATATCCTCGTATGGTTATGCTTAATTGATAGATGCGTCATAAACATCTAATTTGTTAATCTCTTGTGAAGTGAAAGTGGATCTTGAGATTTAGAACTTGCCATGCTAGCATAGGTTCATAATTGTTATCAATATGATTTGTAGTATGAGATGAGAATACTTATATTGCCCTATGTGATCATTATGGATAACTTGTTCTTCAACCGTTATGTTTTCAAATTCTATAGACATATAGGGTCTAAGCATAATTGGTGTCTATTCATCTTCTATCTCTTTTGTGGATGTATGTTTAGTTTAGTATTCGTATACTGAGAAGTAGCGTATACTTGTTTCGTGTTATTCGATCAGATATCATAACCATTGCATATAGTGATTAAAGGCGTCAGATCTAAGCGAAGTATTTAATGAAATTAGGATTCCATGTTTTTTCTTGCAGACGTAATTAGATTTTAATTCTTGTTAGTTAGTTAATTCTTAGTTTTGTTAATTTGTGTCTTAGTTAATTTAGTTTAATAAACCCAAAATTGTTATTGTCTTAGCAGTGCATAATAACCATACATTGTTGCATAGGCATATTTACTGAATAGAACCATAACTTGATCCCTGTTGGAACGAATTTGGACTTAACCTTATATATTACTTGTGACCACGTACGCTTGCGTGATTTAGTGCAAACAGTAATCCATAAATAAATTAAGTTGAAGTTGCTTGCTTGAAATGGGTTATGTGGGTTATTTAGTTGAAATAACTTGAGTCCCACATAGAATTGGTAATGAAAGGTTGGTGGCTTTGTATAGCTCCATGTGCAAGTGTAGTGCATAACTACTAAGGCATGTGGGTGTGCATGGTTGTAGTGTGGGCCTCGCGCGCACACACACACGCGCGCGCAGCCGCCGCCCGCCTCGCCACGACACGACACGACTCGGGTCGGGTCGAAGGGCGATTTGGGCGAATGTCTCGGCGTCTCGCGTACCCGAGCCGACCTAGGCAAGGAATTTTATTACCTGGAATATTAATTTATTTTAACAAAAATTTGGCTTTATTTGTTACTGCTGTTGGATCAGTACTTGGTTTATTGGACTTGATCAGACATCAAATCCTGATGGACAGATCCTGAAGATGACCAAATACTGATGGGCTCAGATCCTGACGGACCAAAATCCCTGATGGTTGTGTAACTGGAAAATAATCCTGATGCTGTTGTTAATGAAATTAAATCAGAATATTTACTTTCCTTTTATGGAGTATCAATTACGTTTTACTTTTGGTATTATATACACACATAATAGAACGTTGGTAGATATACGATACGTCCCAAGGAGATAAAACCTAGCTGCCTTCTTCTTTTTCTCTGCTATAAAAATACATACAGTCAATAATACATAATTCTCGGGCGAACTGAAGTGAGGTGCTGGTCCCTGTTGATCTTTTGTGTATTCGTGAACACATTGATCTGTTACTGTTTTATCCTGGGAGTGATATTGCTGCAACTCATCACAACGTAAGTGGGGCAATAATCTTTTCAAGAATAGCCAAGTCTTCTCGAAGGGATTGGTGACACAGCTGATTTGTTTCTCTCTTGTTGCCTTTGATAAAGCTATTGTGAGAGATAATTTCTCTTCTTTTCTTGTTATATTTCAGTCTCTGATTATATTATTTTTGCCTTCGTGATTTGTTTTGTTAATTGACTAATTGTCTGTTCTTGTTTAATATATATCACATTATTGATGTAGTTTAATTATACCCAACAGTATATGCGATCATTACAATTTAACAATTAGAAAGGATTGCTGAAGAAGCTTAAGTTGTTGACCAATGTATTTTGAATTGTCGATTTTAGAACCTTAAAAATAAAAATATGAACTTGAGTAATTTTTTATTAAGCAAACATGGGACTTTCGACCACCATCTATGCTGTATTTTTTGTAGACGACGAATTTTCAGTTGCCTACACCAATTGATACTAGAAGATTTTTGGTCCCAATATTTGTTGTTTTAGAATCTCACTCGGTTGATTAAGACATCCAAATTAACGAATTGAAACTTCACCATCAAATTACTTAGGATGGAGTTAGTTATACTAGCATTCATGGATATAGTTTTTGACCAAGTTCATTCCCTTTCTAAATTGCATATCCAAATCGATTTGTGGGAAGTTTGGACCTTTAATTTCAGAAACAAGTCACAATAAGTATTGCTAGTGAGCATCCTATCTACTTGTTGGACCAAGGAGCCCAATAGTATAACTTGTATTTAGTTAAAAGATTAACCTAGATTGTATTAGGCCCATTAAGCACTGTTTGTATTAGGCCCATTAAATATTACATGTACTCTAGGGCCTTGAAGCCCACAAGTGTAAACTTACTAGCCAAGTAAATTAGGGATTAGGGGACCCACAAGGGATCCCCTATAAATATGAATCAAACCCACTTGTTTAGGGGTTGGCAATTTGAGAATAGAGAGAGACTCTCCTACTTGTATAGAGAGAGAAACATTTTATTAATACAAAACTTTCCTTTCACCCCGATTGATTATCTTGTGATTATGGATATTATTATCATTATTATCTCTTAGTTATTTAGCTATCTATCATTTGGCGCTAGAAAAAGCTCTCTAGTTTGAAATTCCAACCAAAAATGGATGTAGAGGATCCGGAGATAGAAGAAATTGGAACAAATAATGAGATGCCGTCGGCCCCTAGAGCAGAGGACCAAACGGCACCTCCTCTGAAACTAAGACAATTGTTTCCGCCAGTAGAAGATGAAACACGTGGATCTCAACGACCCACTAAAATTGTTCATACTCATAGAAGTCAGACAGCACAGTCTGACACCCGTACGAGGATTACAACAACAGCAGGGAAGAAGGTTCTTTCCAGTGACATGCGTTTACATCTCCAAAAGGTTCGAAGGCAAAGAATGGACGTCAATGATAATTTGGAAGGTCCCTATGACTCCGATGAAGAATTAGTCATCTTGGAAAAGCAAAAAAAGACTTTGGAAGAAAAGTTAGCCCGACATCGAGAAATCCTCCGTTTACAACATGAGTTGAGACAGACCTCTATTTCGGCACATGAAAGGGGTTACAATGCTGAGGGCAATGAACAAAACGACGGATATGAAGAATATACAGGTGAAGAATCCACAGAATCAATTTATTCACAACCGCGTCCATGAAAACGACGTCAAGCTCCGTCGGCGAGTGGATCATCGTGGCGTAGCGAGTCTAGCGAGTCGTTCTGACCCGAAGACTTTGCTAAAATCCAAGATGACGTCGCCACATTAAGGGAGTTTATGCGAAGTCAATCTGGTCAAGTCACAACAACTTAAAGCCCTCTGTCAAAAGACATTGAAATTGCTCGTATAAATAGAATACTTAAAACGCCTTCTCTAGACCATTTTGATGGAACATCTGATCCCAGTGGTTTTCTCAACACCTTTGACGGTCGTATGGCATTTTTTGGCCATTCAGAGATAGCCATATGTCAATTTTTCTTCACCTGCCTACAGGGCACAGCTCTCAGATGGTACAATAGTCTTCCTCCCCAATCCATCATCTCTTGGCAGTCATTAAAAGCAAAATTTCAGGCTCGATTCTCTAGTAATTACAAAGGGGGCAAAATCACCGCCTCATTGATGACGGTCAGACAACGATATAACGAGTCTTTACGTGATTTTTTGTCTCGGTTTTTAACTGAGGTTGCTAACATCCCAAATTTAATTGAGGAGTTGGCTATCAATTATTTAGCGATCGGAATAGATAAGCATCGACATGCAGTTTTGTTGGAAGTATTTTTTGATAAAAATCCTCGAACATTGCAAAATGCTTTCCAGATTGTGGAACACCGAATGAACTTACAAGAGGCTGTTGGCAACATACAATCTCCTCGTAAAACTTTTCGACGAGATTACAGCAGAAGTCCTCGAAGACGATCTCCTAATCGACGGTCTCCACGAACTGACTACAAGCGTAATTACGACTCATACTCCATGTCGACGAACTCCTGTAGCCCTCGCAACTCGAGGCACGAATGATCAGATCCTCAAACTAAGTCATGGAAGCCTCGTGAAAGGCAAGAAAAAGAATTCACTAAACACACTGTTGAAAAAGCAACAATCCTTGCCATCATAAAATCAGAACCAGATTATCGACCCCCGAGGCCGATGAAACCAGGAAGGCCACCAAGCTCTCATTTTTGCGAATATCATGAAGATACTGGACACACTACAGAGTAGTGTTATCAACCAAGTAATCTCATCGTAGCTAAACTTAAACGAGGACAATTAACTCATTACATTGACCATGACGCCGAAAAACAAAATTAACGACCTCGTGATCAAGAACGCGTCATCGATGTCATAGCAGGAGGGGTCGCAGCAGGTGGCACATCAAACAACTCTAAAAAGCTTTATGCTAGAGAAGTTTTTAGCATAAATCCCGAGGCCCCCAAACGACCTCGCCTCAATCCAACTTCAGTCATATCTTTTTCCGATGAAGATTACCCTTCAGGGAAGATTGAATTTCATCAAGATGCCATAGTCATAACTGCTAAAATAGGCACGAATACGGTGAAAATGATACTCATCGATAATGGTTGTTCAGTTGACATACTATATCACAGTGCTTTGGCAAGAATGGATCTTGGTGAGCAGAAGTTAGAAAATGTCAATACGCCTCTGTATGGCTTCACAGGAAACGAGGTTAAGGTCGTGGGCACCATAGACCTCCCCGTCCTCTTTGGATCCCTCCCGTGTCAAACATGGCAAGTAGTCAAATTTCATGTTGTCAACGCAAATTCCAGCTATAACGCCATCCTTGGCAGAACAACCCTCACGGCCCTCAAGGCCATCACGTCCATCCCTCACCTCAAAATGAAATTTCCCACAGAATTTGGAGTAGGAACGGTCATAGGAGATCAGCACGTAGCTCACCAATGCTACCTATCCACGGTAATCCCCAGGACAAAATGCGTCGATGACGCTTCAATCAATCAAATTGTTAAAATGGATCCCCGATCCATCATGGAATCTCCAATAGAACATGGTTGCTTACCTATAGAAGAAACTGTTGAGATTGAGGTGGAAGAAGGTAACCCCAACAAAGTAACTTAAATTGGCAAACACCTCGAAGGCGATCTCCGCCAGTAAATCGTCAGTCTCATTCGTGAGTACGCAGACATCTTTGCTTGGGATCCAAAAGATATGCCTGGGATACCAGAGACAATCGCTTGTCATTCTCTCCATGTCAAACAAGGGGTTCGTTCTGTAAAGCAAAAGAAACGAGTATTTTCAGAGGAAAAAACCAAGGCAATTGACGCTGAACTTGACAGTCTCCTCGAGGCCGGATTCATTGAACCCGTGCAATTCCCAGAATAGATCGCCAATGTAGTGTTAGTGAAGAAAAGAAATGGCAAATGGAGAATGCGTATCGACTATTGAGACCTTAATCGAGCTTGTCTAAAAGACTTTTACCCGTTGCCAAATATCGACCAATTAATTGATGCAACTGCCGGCCACGAGCTCCTATCATTTATGGATGCATTTTCAGGATATAATCAAATAAAAATGGACAGCCAAGACTGGGAAAAAACAGCATTCATCACTCATAGAGGTGTATTTGCATTCAAAAACATGCCATTCGGTCTCATTAATGCCGGGGCTACCTTCCAACAAATGATGGACACAATTTTTGCCTCGCAAATTAGGCAAAACATTCAGGTCTATGTTGATGACCTCATTGTAAAGTCTAAAAGATCCTCAGACCATGTGAAAGATCTAAGAGAAACGTTTGACAATGTGCGACGCCACAACATGCGTCTGAATCCAGCTAAGTGCTCATTTGGAATGACCTCCGGCAAGTTCTTAGGATCCTCTTAACTCAAAGGGGAATCGAAGCTGACCCAAGCTAGATCAAGGCCATCGTGGAGATGCCACAACCAACAACGTTGAAAGAGGTGCAAACACTGACAGGCTGCATCGCAGCTCTTCGACGATTTATCCTACAATCATCAAAATGATGCGCTCCCTTTTTCGAGGCCCTCAAAACAATCAAAGATTAATTGGACAGAAGAATGCGAAAGGGCCTTAAAAATTTAAAACAATTTTTGAGCTCGCCCCCGATCTTAACACAGGCTCGACCTCAAGAATCCCTCAGAGTTTACTTGTCCGCCTGCGATACGACGGTAGCCGCTGTGTTGGTTAAGAATTCCTCCGGGAATGAAATGCCCGTGTATTACATTAGTCACACCTTGCGCGATGCAGAATCCAGATATCCCCAAGTGGAAAAACTAGTGTATGCCCTCGTCGTTGCCAGCCGAAAACTAAGGCATTACTTTCAAGGTAGAGAGATTCAGGTAATGACAAATCAACCGATGAAGCGGATTCTACACAAACCTGATATGACAGGAAGGCTAGTTGCATGGACAATCGAACTTAGCCAATTTTACATCGAATACAAGCCTCGCACGGCAATGAAGGCCCAAGCCCTCTCAGATTTTGTGGTCGAATGTCAATTTGACAAACCCGATCTCTTACATCTCGACAACGAGACAGATCACTCGAGACCATGGACCCTCTATGTTGATGGATCGTCCACCACAGAAATAAGTGGAGCAGGCATAATACTAATTAGTCCCGAGGGATTCAGAGTCCAACAAGCCATCACATTTGTCTTTCAAGCAACAAATAATGAAGCTGAGTACGAGGCTTTAATTGCCGGATTGAATCTTGCCATAGGTCTGGAAGTCAATGTGATAGACATTTTCAGTGATTCTCAACTGGTAGTCAAGCAAATCTTGGGAGAATTCAAGACCTATAATGACAGAATGGCTCTGTATCTGTAGCGAACTCAAGCCCTTTTGGGTAAATTTATCTCATGGAAAATCACGAATATCGACAGAGCGAAAAACCAATGGGTAGATGCTCTATCCAAACTCGCATCTTCATCGACACCCACAAATGTCGAGCCTGTATATGTAGAAAAGCTTTTGAACCCCACTGTGAGCACTTTGACAGTAAATACTATCTCTTCAAAATCAGATTGGAGGATCCCGTTCCTTGAATATATCTGCAAGAATCAGCTTCTTGAAGATAAAAATGAAGCGAGGTCTATAATGTTTAAAGCACGAAACTACTGCATTAAAGATGCAAGGCTGTATAGACGAGCCTTATCAGAGCCCCTACTTCGATGTCTTGGTCCAGATGAGGCAGAAACTGCAATCATTGAGGTACACTTTGGAATATGTGGAGAAAATCTTGGAGGCAAAAGCCTAGACCATAAAATAATAAGACAAGGCTTGTACTGGCCAACAATGCGAAAAGACTGTGAAGAATATGTAAAAAAGTGCCACGCTTGCCAATCTTATGGGCAGGTCAGCCATAAACCCTCGCAAATGATGTCACCTATACTTAGCCCATGCCCATTTTTCCAATGGGGCATCGACATCGTAGGCCCGCTTCCAAAAGCAAGATGTCAATTCCAGTACATCGCCGTTGCCGTAGATTATGCAACAAAATGGATAGAGGCAAAACCACTGGCAAAGATTAGAGAAAAGGACATGATCGAGTTTTTTATGGAATTCATAGTGTTCCGCTTTGGAGTACCCAGGTCTGTCGTTACCAACAATGGAACACAGTTCGTCGACAACAAATTTGAATCAATGCTGAATGAGTTAAAAATCAGACATCTCAAGGCGTCCGTAGCGTACCCACAAGCTAATGGCCAGGTTGAAGTCTCCAACAGAATTATCTTACAAGGCCTAAAGAAGAGACTCCAAGATCAACCTCGCAACTGGGTGGATGAACTTCCAAACGTCTTATGGTCCTACAGGACGACCCCGAGGACAGCAACTGGGGAAACCCCCTTTCGCCTCGCCTATGGCACAGATGTTGTGATACTTGTCGAAATATCCTTAAACTCGCCGAGGCTCGAGATGTTTGAAGAAAGTGGCTCCCAAGAGGGATTAAAACTGGATAACGACCTACTGGAAGAGGTCAGAAGCGAGGCCAATTCAGCGATGGTTCAGTACCATGCCAAAGTGGCCAAGTACTTCAACAAAGGGGTTAAACCAAAAAATTTCCAAATCAACGATCTTGTCCTCAGAGAATCAGCCTCGTCCTAGCCAACTGTTTCTGGAAAGTTGAAGGCCTCATGGGAGGGACCATACCGAGTTTCGAAGATAATCCGCCCGGGGACGTATGAGTTGTCATCCCTCGACGGCGAGGTAGTCAAGAATGCCTGGAATGACATACACTTAAAAAAGTTCTACCAGTAATTTCACTCTATCTCGTTAAAGACGAGTTATTTATCTCGTTATTCCATCAATATAATAAGGTGCAAAGGGATCGATATGAGGTTCCCACCTTAACTCCTTTAAGTTATTCAATAAAAACTTGTTTCCGTTTGTTACTCTCCATTTTGATAAACTTTTTGACAGGATATGTTGTCTCCATTTATTATTTCTCACAAAACAAAAAGTTTACAAAAACTTGACGAACACATGAAAAATACCATATTGACAAGCAACTTAAAAAGCCCATATAAATCAGGACGTGCTGATTACCACCATTGTTGTTAGAAAAAACATTTCAAATGCAAACTAGTCCTATTATCAGCAGCCAATCAATACAACTATACTTTCCATACTCATTTTATAAGCAAAAATCTCGAAACATCTCGACCATACGCACATTATCAAGGGGATGTATCTCCATATCAACGTTATCAAAATACAATACAAACACTCCTAATTTCAGAAGACGTTCTAGTTAAATTACGAGAATTAACTCGAACAACTTTCAAAACAAAATATAAAACAAGTGCTTTCAAGAATAAAGATGGAAAAGAATGCAAGTACACCAAATCAAGGTGATTTTAATCATAGAGTACATTCGAACAACCATTTAAAAGCATAATGACTTAAAAAAGATAAACAAACAAACAAGAATAATTTTCGGATGTAAAAGTGTACATTTCAAAACAAATTGAAGAAATCCTGAAAATGCATCTCCATACTTCTAACCATATAAAAACTTAATTCCAGGATAGCCAAAGTCAAGTTACGAAAGATAAGCATAGATACGTGGCCCACGAGGCATACCTTGCCCGTGACAGTAACAAGATAATGTAAAAACCACAATGAAGATTACGACCCACTCAGTAATAGAGCGACATAAAGTTAGAAATTGACCCACTTTAAATTCAAATAATTCCAACACGACAATTTCAGTTAAAAAGGTATTACATAGCTTACGAGGCATCCCTCGCCTTCAAGCTGCAGCATGTGAGTCACCATCCTTAATCTCTACCAAAATCTTCGATAAATCGGCACAGTAGTCATCCAACGAATGCCCGGTTAATCAATTTCTTCTCTCGACCCTCTACCTCAACGGCTCGTATCATAGCTGCGTTTGCTTTCTCCTTCGCCTCGTTTAACTCTCGAGCTGTGTTGATGCGCCACTCGTGATCGATGTCAGCCCGATAGTCTTTGACGATGTGCGCTAAGTCAGCAAGAAGCTACAAAACAAGACAAAAAGTTAATTAACACCTATAACGCAACCAACAAGAGGTAAAGAACCAAAACAATAAACAAAGATAGAGAAAACAGAAAAACATAAAATGATTACCCGTCCCCCACGAGCCAGGCAGCGGTCTGCAATCTCATCCCGGGACTTGTCAACATAGGAACCTTTGTCTTGCGGTAAATCAAATGCTTGGAAAACTTGAGTTGGGAACCGAGAGCCAGCAGTCCAACGTTCATTCGCGTTAACCTCAATGAGTAAAGGCTTATATGCAGAACAACCCTGAAATAGAGGGGGTAGACCCTCCTTGTTAAGTCCAGTAAAGGTCAAGGACTTCCCAAGTCCGAAACAAGAGGGTTCACCAGTCTTCTTTGACGAGACTTGCTTAGAGCTATCATCGTCGACGTCCACTCTCGTCCTCTTGCTCACTCGATCACGAACATCACCGGTAACGAGATTATCTTTGGCAGAAACAATGTTATCACTTACAACCCCATCAACAGTAATTGGCTCGGTAACTTTAGGAATACGCCAGCGAGTCCTTCTTGGCGGAGGACCGCTTTGCCAACACCAGCATGGCCTTATGCACATCTTCTTTAATACCACTATCAAGAACTTCCCTCAAAGACGCTCCAGCTACTGAAAAAAAAAAAAACAAAAAACAAAACGTAAAACATACGATACATCAAAAAAATCAAGAAAAAATAATACGAAACCTTACAATTATGGCTCTCCAAAAATTTAGGGTCTTTCAATTGAAGATGCGTATATAAAGGGCCACCGCCCTGAAATCTGTCTAAAAAGACATCTGTTAGGAATAATTCATGAGTTGTGATGTTAAGAATAGAATTTTACTTATACTTCTTGTATATCCTGATTTATAAAGGATTTAGCACCTTGTATAGGAAATATGTGTTAGACAGTTATCTGTAAAGTTTAGTCAGGAATGAACAGTGCATCAAGTACTACATGTCAGGAACTGAGATCGAATCCTGATATGTCAAGTCAAATACTGATCAAGTACTGATAGGATGGTCAGATCCTGATGTAAGAGGGAATCCTGATATCAGTCGTGTTACTGATGATGTCATTATGGATGCTACAGAAACTGGCAAGTGCTATAAAACAGGATCGTTGTTTGAAGAACAAGCAAGAAGATATTATGAAGGGAAGAATTTTCTATTGATGGAAACTATCAACTGGACGGCAGAACATTGTCATGTATAGATTATCCTTCTGTAATTAGTTGATAGGAAGCATTATAAATACTCTCTCTATATCATTGTAAAAAGAGTCGAACAAGTATGAGTTCGTTCAAAGTTCGTGTGCGTAGCTCTGTATAAGATTTGTATTTGAGAGTTCGAAACAAACAGAGAGAGAGATTTGTATTGTCAGCAGCTGCTAAAGGTATTTGTACACCTTTGGTAGAGTTTGTATTTGATCTTATTAATACAAATAGAGTTTGATTCATTCGTTTATTCTTGTTCATATAACCAAGCAAAAATCAAACACGATTATATAACTTGTATTCAACCCCCCCTTCTACAAGTTATTCGAGTTAACAATTGGTATCAGAGCAGGTTGATTTCGAATAATCATAAAGATCTGCAATCATGTCTGGTTACAAGGATGGGAATACTAAGATTCCTATGCTCAAGAGAAACGAATATACTCTATGGGAAGTAAAGATGTTGCATCATCTGGAAGCAACAGATCCTGATTATCTTGACAGAATCAGAGATGGACCTTTTGTTCCAACAAAGGTCGTTGGACAAGCAACTGTTGATGGTGTGGTTGTTCCAGAACATACAGCAGAGAAGCCAAAATCTGAGTGGTCAGATAAGGACAAGGAGAATGTTCTTAAAGATGCTAAAGTGAGAAACATATTATTCAACAGTCTTGATTCTGTTCTCACTAACTATGTTCTTTCTTATAAAACTGCTAAGGATATATAGGACAATCTTAAGGTTCACTGTGAAGGAACTAAGCCTGTTAGGAAGAATATGAGGACACTACTTATACAACAGTATGAGTACTTTGAATCCAAGTCTGGTGAGTCACTTACTGATACCTTTGATAGGTTTACAAAACTCATCAATGAGATGGCCATGCATGGTAAATATTATGACTTGGAGGATATGAATACAAAGTTCATGAAAGCTTTGCATGATTTCTACAATGAGAAGATATCTGCGATTGAGGAAGCTAATGATCTGGATGAAATATCATTAGAGGCAGTATATGGAAAACTGAGAGCTTATGAACTTGACAAGCAGCAGAAAAGAGCAGGAGTGAAGGAAAGATGAAGACTGTTGCACTTACTGCTCAATCTGAATTAAAGAAGCTTCCGGAAGAACAGCATGAAGAGATTGTTGTAAAGAACTCAAGGAAGAAGAAAAGCAAAGAAAGTTCTGAGTCAGAGACTACTGATATGGACTCTGACAACAATGATTCTGAATCTGAGATGCAGGAACTCTTTGCTATGTTTGCTAAAGCCTTCAAGAAAGGAAGATTCAATAGGAGAAGATTTAGCAAAGGACCTTTTCAAAAGAAGGAGGAGAAGAAGAGTGACAAAGGCAAAGGTACAATTGTCAAGCTTGATAAGGCCAAGATCAAGTGCTTTAATTGCAGCGAGCTTGGACACTTTGCTAGTGAGTGTAAGAAGCCTAGGAATTTAGGAAAAGGTAATGCACTTATGGTCACACAGAAGGATTGGGCTGATTCCAGTGATTCTGAAGATGAATTGGATTATGACAACATTGCACTAATGGTAAATGTTTCAGATAAACCTGGATCTCCAAAGAAAACATCTCCATCCTCTGTTAAGGTATCACTTCACTCTCTTGATTCATTTGATAACTTAAATTCTGATGAAATTAGATCTATCCATGCTGAGTTTAAGAATCTTATGACTAATTTTAGAATTCTTACTTGTGAAAGAGATGAACTTAAGGTTAAGAATGATAAATTAGTTGATAGAAATAATTTTCTTGAATCTGAGTTAATTCAAATGGAAGAATACAAGTTAAGTTCTGATAAAGCTAAGCATGATTATGGTGTTATTCTTGAGGCTTATGACTATGTCAGAAAAGAACTAGAGGAAGAGAGAGATGTGATTAAGACCATTAACATTTCTGGTAAAAAGACACAAGAAATCATTGAAAATGGAATTCGTGGTAAGGTTAATGGTTTAGGTTTTGATAAGGCTAGACAAGAAGAAAAAGTAGCTATTGTCAATGATGATAGTAAAGTAGAAGCTAGCACATCTAAATCTGAAGGTAAGAAAATTGTTTCTGAACCTAATCATGTTAAATTTGTTGATTCAAAAGGTACCCCTGTTGTACACAAAAGGATTAACAATAGTAATTCAGATGAGAAACTGTTAGAGAAACCTAAGAATGTAAACATAGGGTTTCTGTCTAAATCTCGGTTGAAACAGAGATTAGATGGTCTTTCGGAGTCTAGCAAGATCAAGAGAAATAGGAATGGAAAGGAAGGTATTAACAAAGAGAATAATTATAATAATGTACCTGATGCACCTAGGAAAAAATGCTATAAGTGTGGAAATCATAATCATTTGGCCCTAGACTGCAATCAAAAACCTTCTTGGAAAACTGAGTCCAGATTCCCCAAGACTCAGAAAATTCAATACCAACCACAAAAAGCTTGTTATCATTGTGGTAGTTTACTTCATTCCATTTACATGTGTAGAGAATATCATGAACTGTATTATGACTATTATTCTTTGAAATCTGAAACTCCTAGTCACAAACAGTTTGTGAAATCAGAGTCTAAAGTTGACTCTACAACAGGTAAAGTAAAGGTAAAATTCTCAAAGCCTGTTGTTTCAAAATCTAGTAAGAAAGGATCCAATCAAAGTTGGGTCCTAAAAAATTCTAACTAGTTACTTTTTGTTTGCAGGGCACAGGAAAGAAGCATTCAATTATCTTGGACAGTGGATGCTCTGGACATATGACTGGAAAGAAGTCCCTGCTTACAAAGTTTGAGAGGAAAGCTGGCCCAGTAATATCTTTTGGAGATGGCAACAAAGGAGAAACTCTGGGATATGGCTCAATTGTTTTTGGGGAATGTCATCATAGAAAATGTAGCACTGGTTGAAGGCTTGAAACATACTCTTTTAAGCATAAGTCAACTGGGTGATAAAGGTTACAAATCAATCTTTGACAGAGAAGGATGCAAAATCTTGAATATGCAGAATGGAGACATTGTTCTAACTGGTCAAAGACATGGTAACATATATGAAGCCAGCTTAAGTGATACATCTAAAGGAAGTGTTAGATGTCTCTACGGCAAAGCAACAAGTGATGAAAGCTGGAATTGGCACAAGAAGCTCTCACATTTAACTTCAAGAAGCTTAATCAACTTGTTAAGCACAATCTGGTGAGAGGCCTACCTCAGGCAAATTATGTGCGAGATGGACTTTGTGATGCATGTCAGCTTGGAAAGCAAAGAAGAACCACTTTCAAGAGCAAGACTGAAAATTCAATTACTGAACCATTTCACATGCTACATCTTGATCTGTTTGGTCCAGTAAACATTATGTCTATCAGCAAGAAAAGATATGCTCTAGTGATAGTGGATGATTTCACATGGGTGTTCTTTCTACACAAGAAGGATGAAGCTCCTCAGCAAATCATTGAACTTGTCAAGAATATTCAGAATAACTCTGAGTACAAAGTCAAAGTACTTAGGAGTGACAATGGTACAGAATTCAAGAATTCTACAATAGAGGAGTATTGTGCAGACAATGGAATCACTCAACAGTTTTCTGCACCTGGTACACCTTAGCAGAATGGTGTAGTAGAAAGAAAGAACAGGACTCTCATAGAGGCAGCAAGAACCATGCTTGCAGATGCAAAACTTCCAACCTATTTTTGGGCAGAAGCTATTAACACTGCATGTTTCACTCAAAACTGTACCTTGGTAAATAGTCATGGAAAAACTCCCTATGGGTTAATCAAAGGAAAGAAACCAAGTGTGAAATACTTTCACATCTTTGGATGCAAATGCTATGTCCTAAAAGTTCATCCAGAACAACTTGGAAAATTTGAAGCCAAATCGGATGAAGTAATCTTTCTAGGATATTGAGCATCTAAGGCCTTCAAAGTTTATAATCTCAGAACCCACATTGTTATGGAATCAATTCATGTTGCATTTGATGATAAGAAATTTGGAATTCTGCAAACTGATGAAAGCCATGACAAATTGGAATTTGAAAATCTGAAGAATTCTGAGATACTCTCCAGTGATGATGAAGGTTCTCCAGAAGGATTTTCTATTGCTTCTCAAAGGAATGCTACTGTTGAGGGGGAGCAAATAAATCAAAGAGAACACAGTGATCATCATGAGCAGACAAGCTATTCAGAGTCTACTCCATCAGGAACTGATCCTTCAGAGTCTACTGAGGAAAGATCAGTAACTAGCAGCAATATGGAATCTACTGATTCTATTGATCAAATGGGAGTTATTGAAGGCAGAGAGAATTCTTCTACAAGAGATACCACTAACTTAGAGGGAGAGACTAGCAGAGTCAATCTACCACCTGTTAGAAAATGGACAAAGGATCATACTGAAGATTTGATTATTGGTGATCCAAATAGTGGTGTTCGAACTAGAAGATCAATTCAAAATGAATGCTTGTATAGTTGTTTTCTCTCAAAGAATGAACCTAAGAAGGTTGAAGAAGCCTTACAGGATCCTGATTGGGTAATTGCAATGCAAGATGAGTTAAATGAGTTTGAGAGAAACAAAGTCTGGAAACTGGTACCAAGACCTAAAGATAGATCTATTGTTGGTGCAAGATGGGTTTTCAGAAACAAGCTAGATGAATCTGGTATGATTGTAAGAAACAAAGCAAGACTGGTGGCCAAGGGTTATTCTCAGGAAGAAGGCATTGATTATGATGAGACCTTTGCACCTGTAGCAAGATTGGAAGCAATCCGAATGTTTCTTGCATTTGGAGCTCATTCAAAATTCAAGGTATACCAGATGGATGTAAAGAGTGCTTTTCTAAATGGAAAACTTGATGAGAAAGTGTATGTGGAACAGCCACCTGGATTTGTTGATCCAAAATTTCAAAATCATGTCTACAAACTTGACAAGGCACTCTATGGACTAAAGCAGGCACCAAGAGCATAGTATGAGACTTTGTCTAAATTTTTTCTTGAAAATGGCTTCACAAGAGGTACAATTGACAAAACTCTATTCTTTAGAAAGATAAAAGGTGAATTGCTTTTAGTTCAAGTTTATGTTGATGATATTATTTTTGGTTCTACTAATAAAAAGTTGTGTGCTAAGTTTAGCAAGCTTATGCAGTCTAAGTATCAGATGAGCATGATGGGTGAATTAAATTATTTCTTAGGCTTGCAGGTCAAACAAACTGAGATTGGTATTTTCATTAATCAGTCAAAGTATATCAAAGATCTTTTAAGAAGGTTTGACTTTCAAGACTGTGCAGTTGCAAAAACACCCATCGCAACAGCCACTAAACTAGACTCTGATCCTAAGGGAAAGAGTGTGGATAATACTAGTTATAGAGGCATGATAGGCTCATTGTTATATCTAACTGCAAGTAGGCCAAATATAATGTTTTCTACCTGTTTATGTGCTAGATTCCAAAGTGATCCTAAGGAATCTCATTTAATTGCTGTGAAGAGAATTTTTAGATATCTCAAAGGAACTCCAAATCTTGGTTTGTGGTATCCTAGAGAATCTGATTTCTTCCTAATTGGCTATTCAGACTCTGATTATGCAGGGTGTAAAATAGACAAGAAAAGCACTACAGGTACATGTCAATTATTGGGAAATAGATTGATTTCTTGGGCAAGCAAGAAACAACAATCTGTTTCAACCTTAACTGCAGAAGCTGAGTACATAGCAGCAGGCAGTTGTTGTGCACAGCTCCTTTGGATAAGAAATCAGTTGATGGATTATGGTATGACACTTAGTAATATTCCTATGTTTTGTGATAATACTAGTGCTATCAAAATTGCAGAAAATCCAGTTCAACATTCAAGGACTAAGCACATTGATGTCAGGTATCATTTTATTAGAGAACATATTGAGAATGGTACTGTGGAACTTCATTTTTTTCCTACTGACAAACAGCTTGCAGATATTCTAACTAAACCACTTGATGAAACTACATTCAGTAGATTAGTAAGTGAGTTAGAAATGTTAAATTTCTAGATCTTTAACATCTGCAATAGTAGCAAGGTATGTTGTTTTTAGCTTATAGACTTGATATTCTTGTCAGGATCTATATTTGATTGTTAAATGCTTTAGCTATAACACTTTGCCTTGATAAATTTCAGTATGATAGACTTGTTAATAATCATCAGGATTAGACTTGTATCAGGATGCTAACGTCATCAATATTGTGTCAGTATCAGGATTGTGAAAATTGTTTCAGATCCTGACGTTTACTTTGTGTAGTAATCTAATTCTGTGATGTGTTAAGTCTATGCCAGCAAGTTTTAATATTTGCATACTGATAATTTATATATCAGTCAATAATCAAAAGACAAGTAGATAATAAGAAATTGTATTTTCATTAATTGAAAGCATTACATACATGGAAATGAAATACAACATCTTTTTGTCTAACTTCTACTGATAATCCTATACTTGTCTAATGAAATGAATTCTGAGGTACAGGACAAGGAGCATCTCAAGAAATCCATCAGGGGATTTGAACAGCCTCGTCTGCTCTTGGATTCCTTGTCTGGGCGACTTGAATGAGAGTAGCTAACTTAAATGTATAGCATCCCCATCAAGATCAACCTCAGACTCTAGGCCAAATTCTTCATCCTCAAGTTTTGTGGAGGTTAGGGGAAGATTGTATCCAACAAATGGATGTTCTAGGAGAAACCTCTGGATATTATCTGAAACTACTCCATTCATGATTGGTTCGATGAGAAAAGTTGTCTCTTCAAAGAGATGATCAAGAACAGGATGTTCATCGACTGTGAAAAACCTAAAGAATGGGTTTGAATGGAATTTTGGTTTGAGAATCATTGTTGAGAAGAAAAGAAATTGAAAGGTTTATGGAGAATGGCATAAGACGTCTGTTTCTTTTATAGAAAGACGTGAGAAGCTGAACAGTCAATTGGAATTTTTAATGAAGTCAGATGCTAATTATTGCGTGTGACTGTATTTCTTGTTTTCAAGAAATGTCGAATATATCTAACCAGTTGATTTTGTTCAGATTAATTGTTTATTTCTTTTTCAGATAAAAGAAAGATGCCACGTGGAAACTCCATATTAAGTCTCTAGAATCAGGATGATATTGATCAGGCTTTCAAGTGTGATCATCATGATTTGAGAATTATTATTTTTAAATCACATTGCATTTTGTGATTACTTTGATGGAGGTCACAACAGGAAAAGGAAGCTGATCAGTATTGATTATTTTTTATCTTGATAATACCCTGATTTATTTCATGAAAATCAATTTTGGATTTTATTTTCCAAAAATCGTGGGTAACCGCATTTTTCAGGGACTGACACCTGTCAATCTACGTGTCGACGTGGGATAGTGGTCTGAAAGTTTTGTGAAATATATTTGTTTTGAAACTCTAATCGTGTAATTGCTTTCTCTAATTTCACATTCTTTAAAGCAAAAACACTCTCGAGTTTTCAAAATCACTAATCAATTTCAAGATTTTTCAAGTTCTTTTCAGATCAAAATCAATGGCAACTCAGAGAAGATTACCTAAATCAGTAGCTTTCAAGTTTGGTGACTTTGATTTTATGATAAACAATCATGTAGCAGCAATCACCAGCAAGAAGGGAGAATTAACTGATTTTCATCCAATCATAGACTTTCTGGCATATGGACCATTAAGTTATGCATTGACAGCATCTCCACAGATTAATCAAGCAGCTGTTACACAAGCTTGGGAGAATGCTGAGGTAATTGATTCTACTCAGAGTCAATCAGGTAAGATTGTTCTACACTTAGGACAAGATTCTTTTGATATTACTGAATATGTTGTTAATTCAGTACTTCACTTACCTCTTAGTTTGAATTATGAGAATGTACAACATCATCATACTTCACCATGTTGGTTAAATAATCTATCGTTTTTTTAGGGACCTTTTGGCAAAAGGGAACAAACTCGAGGTCGGGCCCGTAATAGTACATCCACTTTCCATGCCATCCCGAGTTCGAGGATCTAACATCAACAATCTTAGACCGACCAGACAATTTATCAAAATATACTTGCCCACGAGAATACTTTATCCCGAATATTGAAAAAAATAGACGGATAGAAGGCACATATCCCAACTCTGCGCAACGAGCAATAAACCCACTTACCTGGGCCACGGAGTTAGGAGTTAGTTGCGAGGCTCCACAGCCCACGGTCTCGAAAATGGCCAAATGAAAAGGGTGCATAGGTAAACGCAACCCTAATTCAAAATGAACCATGGGGATACCCTGCATTCCAAACTCTGGCATCTCCCATATTCGATCCTTGGCAAATGGAACCTTGCACCTATGAGCACCCTTCAAATCAACCCAAGATCCAACATCTATGTTGATAGGGCGGTCGACATAAACACTAGCGTAATTAAGGTTAGGTTTATCCTTTAACTCCGATGAACCAACAACTTTAGCATCATCCACGACCTTTTGACGACGAGCCGCCGTCTGGGGACTATGAGAGGGCAAAGCCCGAGACTCTTCCACTACACTATTCCCCTCGTTCAAAAAATCAAAACTATGGTCAGATATATGCTCAGGAATCTCTAAATTGTCCAAATTGACAGAATCTTCTAAATTCTCGCCCTTAATTGGCAACTTCCCAGGGTTCCTATTACTAAGCGTACTCGAAGAAGAAGAAGAAGAAAACGAAATCTCTCTCATAGCTATAGGGATTACAAACTATCTAGCAAAGTAGATCAAGAACATGAAATTAAAAGTAGAGACAGTAAGCGTACCTTGGAATAATGCGAATAAAAGACGCATCGAATAAAAGACGCAAAGAATGATTATAAGCCCCCTCAAGAGAGAAAACCCCTTCCTTTCTCGAAAATACAAAATCGAAAAATTGAAACGCCACAGCAGAAAGTAATATATATATAAAAAAACATAATAAATAAATAGGCACGGAAACGATTCCTCTTCTCACCTACTCAAAATTAATTTCACTTTTTATCATTACTTTTTTGCAGGTACAAAAAAGAAGGGATCTAAAGATACCCTCCTCACTAGGGGGGACAAATGTTGGACCAAGGAGCCCAATAGTATAACTTGTATTTAGTTAAAAGATTAACCTAGATTGTATTAGGCCCATTAAGCATTGTTTGTATTAGGCCCATTAAATATTACATGTACTCTAGGGCCTTGAAGCCCACAAGTGTAAACTTACTAGGCAAGTAAATTAGGCATTAGGGGACCCACAAGGGATCCCCTATAAATATCCCTATAAATATGAATCAAACCCCACTTGTTTAGGGGTTGACAATTTGAGAATAGAGAGAGACTCTCCTACTTGTATAGAGAGAGAAACATTTCATTAATACAAAGCTTTCCTTTCATCCCGATTGATTATCTTGTGATTATGGATATTGTTATCATTATTATCTCTTAGTTATTTAGCTCTCTATCACTACTGTATCATGGGCCCGTTTGGGAAATCTTATTTTTCAGAAATAAGTTACTTATTCTGAAAAAAAGTTAAGAAATATGTACTTTTTTTTAAATAAGTAACTTATTTTTGCAAGATAACGAATGTTAAACTCCCGATACACATTTTTCTCTAAAAAAAATTATGTAAATACAAAATTTTTTTCAAAATAAGTAACTTATAAGTTGTTCAGCCGATTTGCCAAACACCCCTATATAAATCTCGTTTTCTAGCCTCGGGTTTACATCTTTTAATTTAAATTATAACGTCTGTTTAGTCAAGCCTAAAACCTTGTGCGTTAGTAGAACATACATCGATGCCTATATTTCGGAGTCTGTGATTCTCCTACATAGGCGACGGTGATAAACTGAGGTCTCTGATATATCTAATCGACGAGAAAGATAAGCCATCTACTAATGCGTGATATCTAGTGGAGTACAAAAAATAAGGTGGAAGTTACCACAGAACTTATCTCAATTCTCAAGCCATTAACTACGTGCCTGTTTGGCTAACCTTATTTTAAGGATTTATGGACTTATTTTCGGGGAAAATTTTTATATTTTCATAATTTGTTTTTATACAAATATTTAATGTATGTTTGAGATTCAATAAGTTGCAAAAATAAGTTGGAAAGTTAGGAATCTCGAACTTTGTCCATTCTGAAAAAAAGTTCCCTAAACACCCCTATAATTCACGGATGCATTTTCTTTCATTAAAAGGGTACCGTCATGTGCACATAAAGGTTAATAATCCTCTCATTTCCTTGGTATTTTCAAGATGTGTGAATGTTTGAGATCACTTATTTTCAGCAATCTTAATAGGTCCAAAAAAATAGAATAACATATATAAGTATACAAAAGACTTCAATTAAACAAATTTTCGTATATTCCCCACACACTAACACTACGAACGTATTTTTTGACTTGCTATATCACACTGTACTGGAGCAATCCCAACTCTTGAATTTTCAAGGTCAAATTCTATCCACAGATTTTGTTGATGATGGTGTCCAATTATGTACGCTTCGATGCCTAACAAATCCGAATTTCCAAATGTTAAACAAGCAACCGAACTATTGTCACGAACTTCCCCGGGGACAGTATACAACAATTTATCCCCTGAAATATTCATTTCGGCACCATCAAACATTATACTGACACTAGGCAGTACCGGAAGATTTGTTTGATTTAATGGTAATAAATAACACAAATCCATAGCTCCCTGAAATGCATAATCTGGGTCATCCAAGACCCTTAAAGTTCCATTTGTTTGGTTTAAGAACTCATTCTTAAGAGCACTATAAGCAGGGCCAAGAAGGAAGGTGAATTGAGTACCCGAATCTATCATGGTTTGACCCGCACCGGTGTGATCCGGTTCAAGTATGGATTTTGGTAATGGTAGTATTTTTTCGGACACTTTGATACCTTGAAGCTGGACAGTGTATGCTGACCTATCAAAATATGGCAAAGGGGTTGAAATTTGAATAAGAGGAGTGTAGTTTAGTGACTTTAGCCACGTTGAGTTTGCATCGCTAAATACTAAAAGGCCTAAATGATCCGAACCCGGAATGCAATAAGAAAATTTCGAAAAATTCATTTGGGAGACAAATGATAGAGGTCCACGGTTCATGCCCATTAACCCGGTTGTCTTATTGTCCTCACCAGAATTACTACTTGAACCTGAATCCATGCATCCAAAAATTGTACCTGGCATACCGGATGCTCCGATGTTGAACGTATCCGATGCTAAATCTCCTTCTGATGATGTTGCGTCCGCGTAGGATAGCGTGGCATGGCAGTGTTTATTGGAGTCACAGGATGTGGGTATAGGGAAATCTCGGGTTTGGGTCGTGCATGTGGGTGAAGAGCAGTTGATAGGCGTGTACGTCGATGAACGGGTCGGGTCAAACATGGGTCGGACCATCCCAGTGTTGTTGCAATGAAGCCACGACAACTCACTGCCTGTGTCCAACACCATGGTGACATTCTGCTGCGGTGTTCCGACGGAGAGGGAGACAGTGAGTGTGACATTATGTTTGAAATGGAGCTTGTTTAGCTCTCTTGGCCATGACCCGGATCCAGTTTCTTGAATCATGAGTGGTAAAACTAGCATTTGCGTGGCGGTAACATTGCCAAAACACAAATAAATTTGAGTATGGATGGCTATAATATAAAGAACAGAAAATGAGACTTTCATTTCGTGACAAAATTGAAAAAAAAAAATGTTTGGGACAATTTATTTGAAAAGAAGATGGTACATTGGGGGCAGTTGCCTGAAAAAGAATGGAAAGAACAGTAGGGATAGTAAGATGTGATGGTTGTTGCTAATGAATCTTGTTTATCCATGGTGGGAATAATAAATAGATCCCATGAGGTGCTAACGACATCGTTTAACACGTTTAATGAAGTTGTCTTGAAAGGACTAACATGTACCAGCACTGACCAACTTACATTATGAGCCCGTTTGTTCGGACTTTGAAGACTTTGTTGGATTTCTTTTTTTTTTTTTTTTTTTTAGGTACATCAACTCAGTGTGAAATTGTTAGTTGAGTACTCATTTTAATTTTTATTTATTTATTTTTTTTGCTAAAAGTACTCATTTTAATTTAGATATCATATCCTATTACAACGTCATTAATAAGTTCATTCAGTCAGTTCACTTTAATTTTAAAAACAAAACGCTAAATGATGCTCTACTGGTCTGTACTAGAAAAGCCTGCTTAAGCTTCTTTGTACTTTCAACCCTGCCCCGCGCGGGGAATCTGTATTTATATGATAATTAGGTAATTTATCTGCGTTTCGAGCTATTTATACATTTTTAATTTAAAATATTAAAGGTAGATAAAATAATTTTTATTAACTAAAAAAATTATTGATATTTTAAAAAAATTCTAGAAAAGTGATTTAAAACAATTTACACGAATTATTAATTGAAAAAATACTCTCATGATTTATGTAAAAATTTGATCATCTTAAAATAACATAAATATAAAAAATAGCAATAATAATACGAGCGTAATCTTTCCGATAAAAGTTACAAATATTACATAAAATAACATTTTTTAAAATCGACGCCCCTCTTATCACATACATGTTCAATAATAACGAAAGAATTAATTTAATTATAATATTAATTTATTTTGATACAATATAATGAACAACGGGTATGTAACTTTTTTTTTTATCTATTTAATCCGTTAATAAAATAGCTAGGTTAGTTCAATTTACTCGACTTGGTCACAATCCAAGTACATGTACAAAAATAAAAATAGTTTGTATTATTTTATATAAATTCTAGATATTAAATGAATATCTATGAGTCATAATAAAGATTATTTGAGAAGTTAAGGTCATCTTTACTATAAGCGTTCAAAAGGAAATTAATGTGATCTTATAGGAAATAAAAAAGAATGCAATGTAAACAATTGTATGTCACCATTTTACCTAAAAAAAACCCCATATATATATATATAGATATATATATATATATATAATATTGAAATAGTAATTATATGCTCAAATAAAGTTTTTAAATTTTTATGTAAAATAAAGTAAATTTTATATAGATTTAATAGGTTTAGTTAATGACTAATTAAAATACCATTAAGAGCTATTTAATGCAAAAGAAATGAATTTTAATAAAAAAAAATCAAAACAAAAATTCAAGAAAAATATCTTAAACGTTTCTGATGCATTTCCCATCTTCTGCCATTATAATATTATATATATTATTGAGTTAATTTTTTTTACTCATAATTTTCTTTGACCCAATTTACATTATAACAATTACCATTAGCTATTACAAAATTCCCGTTATAAACTAAATAATATAGAAAATGATTCACGTAAGAACCAAGATTTTTGGAGGAATTAAACTTTTGTTATGTATTGGTGTAAGAATAAAATAGTGGTTATGACTATAATGTATCAGTGATGTAATGAATGAATATTGAATGAATTTGGATTCAAGTAATTATATGCTATGAATGCTGCAATTGGTTGACAACTTAGATAAGAATAATCTATCGTCAAGAACGTAAGCTATGGTATTCCAATAGAAAAAGTTGTTCTCATGTCATCCAAATTGATATCTGGTGGCTCATGTCATCCAAATCGATATCTGGTATAAGTTAAGTAACTCCGCAAAAGAGATAGGGAACGCTCGAGAAAGCGCGAGAACATTTTTTAAGTACAAGGAATAAAAAGATAATAAGCAATGTGTTAGTCACAGAGGCATGCCTGTTTACATCAAATAACAAGCCTAATTGTTTGTAATGATTTGCATTACTTACATGACCTCTTAACTGAGGGAACCTCTAGTTGTAGAGTCTCTACTTGTTCTGTACTTGTAATAGGCTCCAAATCCTAGTTGTGTAATTGTACTTATATAGTCAAGAATAATGCTTGAAAGAAGTTCGAAGGTTCATGCCTCAAGCAAGGAGATAAAGACTATCAAATAATCACAGTTGGGATTTGAAGAAAGTGAAGAATTTGCCTAAGTACCAATTCGAGAAGTAGTTTTGTCTATTCGAGAAGTCCAGCATTTGAGAAGTTAGGGATTCGATATCTCAAGACACTATTCGATATCTCTTAATACACTGGTCGATATCTCAGAGATTCGATATGTCTATTACTTTGTTCGAGAACTCAAGAGGTCAACAAGTCAAAAGCAGTATTCGAGTTCTCAAGGAGTCAACAAGTCAAAGTTCCATTCGATATCTCAAGCACTCAGAAAGCTATTCGATATCTCGAGGATTTGATAAGTCAAATGTTCTATTCTACAACTCAAGGAATCCTGATGAAAAAGAGCTATTCGAGAAGTAATTCGATATGTCGACATAACAGTGTTCGAGAACTCAGAGTTATCGATCAAGTCAATTCTAGTTCTCGAATCACTTACTTAGCAACTTCTCGAATACATTCTTGGAGACAAAATACTGGTGAAATTGTACAAGTCAGAAACCTGCAACAAGTCAATGCACTTTATGGATCTCAATCTATAACGTGCTCTGAAAAGCCTACAAAGAAGCTTGGAGAGATATAGAAGAGACAAAGGGCTAAAGAAGTGGATCTGAACAGGCTTTGCAAAGTCAAATCTGTAACCGTTTGGACTCTTACTCAAATAAGATAGACATACTAGAAAGTAATTTGTTTAGCTACCTTATTTGTAGTAAGTAGGTTGTATCCATGCTCTATAAGGATACAGCCTCACTTCCTTAGCAATTAACTTTGTGAGTCAAGTTTCTCATATTCATTGTAAGCAATATCTCTCTGAGAAAAACGAAGCTGAGAATACTATCATTTGTATTCACAGATTGTAGCAACCTTTATCTAATAATACATTAGATTAAAGTGATATTGTGACTTGTGTTGTTCTTTATCCGCACCTACATCTTTGCACACACAAACACTTATCTGCTACATAGACTCAACCAAGAAAAGTTCAAGAATCCATTCACCCCCCCTCTGTATTCTTTTACTGTATTCCATACTCAACAAGTGGTATCAGAGAGGGCTGTTTATTCAAAAATAGAAAAACGATCATGAGTTCGAATACACCAAAGACTACAGGAACGGTGAAGGTCCCTAAGTTTGACAAAGAGAATTATAACCTCTGGAAGATAAAGATGCAGTTGTTCATCAAAGCATCTCATCATTTATATCCTGAGATTCTCAAGAATGGTCCATTTGTTCCCCAACAGGAGATTCTTGAAAAGACTGTTGGAACAACTACTATTCCAAGATCTTATGTGGCTAAGGATCCATCCAAATGGACAGAATCAGAAAAGGACATGGTTGCCCTTGACAGTCACCTCATGTTGCTGATTATAGATTCCATGGACATGTCAATGTTTGTAAACATTGCTTCATGTACCACTGCCAAAGAAATGTGGGATCACATTGAGGTGTTATGTGAAGGAACTGATGAGGTCAGAGAGAACAAGAAACAGATACTGGTCACACAGTATGAAGCTTTCATGGCACAGCCCAAGGAAAGCATCACTGAAATGTTTGAGAGATTTCACAAGCTAGTTACTGAGTTGCAGATGAATGGCAAGGTTTACAGCACCAAGGAATTGAACATTAAGTTTCTGCTATCTTCACCAAATCATCTAGAGCAAAGGGTCATTTCTCTAAGGGAAAGAGATTTGAACAAAGTTACATATGATGTGCCCTATGGGGTTTTAAAAACTCATGAGCTTGAGTTGCTTCAGAAAAGGGTTATCCAAGCCAACCAAGGCAGAATGATAAACATATCATGTGCCTTGATTGTCAACAAATCTATTCAAGACCTAGAAGCATCTACAAGCCAATTAAGGATAGAGGAGGTAGTAGAAGAGGAAGAAACTGAAGCTGAAGTAAGTGAACCTGGTGAGGAGAAGTAGGAAGATGAGTTCTATACTCTTGAAGAACTAGATGGGATGGAAAACACTTCATATGCTTTCATGGCCAGAAAATTTCCAAACATCAGATTTAAGAGGAATCAACCCTTCAAACCCAAACCCAAAACCATTCATTCAATAGAAGCAAGGCACCTGTGAAACCAAACAAGAATAAGTTCAAAACCAGCCATGTGGATAGGTCATCTGTAAGGTGTTATAGATGCAATGACCTAAGGCATTTTGCCAGTGAATGCAAGAAGCCTAAAAAAAAGGATAGAGATTATCTTGAGCTCGAAGCTAAGTATGTGGCCCTTCTGAAAAAGCAGACACAAGGTAAGGCCTACATAGCTGAAGGGAAGTGTTGGGATGATTCTGACAGTGATGGAGAGGAACAAGAATTTTGCAATTATGCCTTGATGGCCAATTTCAAGGATGACACATCTTCATCAGACCCTCAGGTACCATCTCTCACTATTATAGACATGTCTGTTTCTGAGTATAAATGCATGATTGAACAACTATCTGTTGAGATGTTTAACATTCATACTAGTATGACTGCTACTAATGAAGAGATTACTAAACTGTCTACTAGAAATGAAATGTTAATCAAAAAGAATGAGGAACTTGAGCTAACTGCTATGCAAGTAGAAAACCTGAAGAAAAAAGCTGAATATCTGCAGAATAAGGTTTTGTGTGCTAGTCAGGTTGAAAAAGCTCTTAGGGATGAATTAGCTGAAAATGAATTCAAACTGAAAACTTTCAAGAAATCATCTGGTCTAGTGCAATCCTACTGTGAGAAAATTGAAGCTAACCCCAAGGCTGCTAATGGACTTGATTATGGCACTCTTAAACAGAGAAAAAGCTATGCTGTCATTAAAGATGATACCGTTGTTCATAGGGAAGTGCCTCACATCTTGAAAAAGACAGAGACTCCTATTTTTAAAGAATCAACATTTGAAATTGATGAGGATGCCTTACTCATCAAGCAAATGTTAAATGATGAGGATGAGGCACAATCCAATGAACAACAAGCATCCTCTAAGAGTGAGAGTGTCAAGTCAAAAGCCAAAGAGCCAGTAGGTAATAGGTCAAGACCTAAGAAATTTGTTAAGTTTGTTTCAGCTGGGAAGAGTGAAGTTGAGAAGAAAGTGACTAAGAAGAAACAGAACAGAAATGGCAAGTTAGGGATTAACAAAGATAATAATTATGCTTATATGCCTAATGCCCCTAGGAAAACTTGTCAAAACTGTTTCAGTACCAATCATCTAACTCATGCATGCAAGAAACCTATTGGTAGTGTGCCCAAACCTTTCTATGACTGCTCTGTGCCTCTAAGACATAGAGATGCTCCATTTTGTGATAAGTTTGACTGTATGCCATGCAATATGAATGTTATGACTAGTTGTTTTAATTTGAGAAGGCAATTCATTGATGGTTGTATCAGTCACAATTCTCACACACACTACACCAGGTCAAAGTCCTCGAGTCCTCCTAAAGCTAGGAAGGTACCTCTGTCACCTAAGTCTGAAACCTCAGGTTCTAAGACTTCTAATAGTGACAAGAAGACTAACACCAAGAAAGTTGACAAGCATGTTGTTTATGATAAAACTGTTTCTAAGTCACATGGACCCAAACTTGTTTGGGTACCAAAGGAGAAGTAATACCTTTATGTTTGCAGGGCAAAGAAAGTGAAAAGAAGGTCATGTGGATTTTGGACAGTGGATGCTCAAATCATATGAATGGTGATATGGCCCTGCTATCACAGTATGAGGAGAAGGCTGGCCCAATGGTTGCTTTTGGAGATGACAGCATGGGTAACACATTGGGATATGGCAAGTTGAAAGTTGGAAATGTCATCATTGAAGATGTAGCACTGGTCAAGGGACTCAAGCATAATCTGCTAAGTGTTGGTCAGTTTACTGATAGGGGATTCAAGGTGGATTTTGACAAAGATGAATGTTTGTTCACCCACAAGAAGACTGGTGACTTTGCTCTATCTGGAGTAAGGAAAGGAAGCCTGTTTGTAGCAAATATGGATTCTGCAAACAAGGACAAAATTTGTTGTTTTTACTCAAAAGCATCAAATGAAGATTGTTGGCTGTGGCACAAGAAATTATCACACTTGAACTTCAAAACCATTAATTCTCTAGTCAAAAGAGAGTTGGTGAGAGGCATGCCCACACTTGAGTTTTGTCAAGAAGGAGTGTGTGAGGCTTGTCAGAAAGGAAAGATGAAAAGATCAAGCCACAAGTCAAAGACAGTGACATCAATAACCAAGCCCCTGCAACTCATTCATATGGATTTGTTTGGGCCTGTCAATATCATGTCACTAGGAAGAAAGAAGTATGCCTTGGTAATGGTTGATGACTTTACAAGGTATACATGGGTGGAATTTTTGGCATCAAAAGATGAGGCTCCACAAGTAATCATTGAGCACATAAAGAAAGTTGACAAGGAAGCAAAGACCAACAATGCAAGTGTGATTGCATTAAGAAGTGATAATGGAACAGAGTTCAGAAATGCCATACTCGAAGCATTTTGCAAAGAGAATGGAATTTCTCAACAATTCTCAGCTCCAAGGACTCCACAACAAAATGGAGTTATTGAGAGAAATAATAGAACTCTGATTGAGGCTGCTAGAACAATGTTACTTGATGCAAAGATGCCTACATGTTTTTAGGCTGAGGCTGTGAGCACTGCATGCTATATCCAGAACAGAACCCTCATCAACAAAGACACTGGAAAGACACCTTATAATTTAATGACTGGAAAGAAGCCTACTCTAAAGTATGTTCATACTTTTGGAAGCAAATGCTTTGTATTGAAGGATAATTCTGAATATGTTGGAAAGTTTGATGCAAAGGCATTTGAAGGAATTTTTCTTGGCTATTCTATGGAAAGAATTGCATACAAAGTTTATGTCATCAGTCAAAAGAAAATTATAGAAAGCATAGATGTGACATTTGATGACAGCGAACTACCTGAACTAGAAGAAGCCAATGATGAAGATAAAGATCCATTGAAGTTTGATAATCTAGATGATTCTGATGAAGAGACTGAAACTGAAGTTGAAACTCAAGTTCAACAGACTCAAGTGAATGACAATACAAGAGAAGAATTTGTGACAATCAAGAGTGGAGAAACTAGCATCCAAGACACACCTGTGAGTAGTGGCAACCACACAGGGGGAGGAAATCAGGATGATCATGATTTGGATGATGAAGCAACATCAAGAATGAGAAATCAGGCTGAGCACTCAAGGAAATGGTATAGATCACACACTGCAGAGCAAATTATTGGAGATCCTAATGCAGGAGTAAGGACTAGGAGAGCAGCTCGGAATGAGTGTCTCTGTGGTTGTTTCCTATCTCAGGTTGAGCCTAAGAAACTTGATGATGCACTATTAGATCCAGATTGGATTATTGTCATGCAAGAGGAGCTGAATCAATTTGAAAGGAACAAAGTATGGGAACTTGTGCCTGCACCAAAGAATAGAACCATTGTTGAAACAAAATGGGTTCTGAAGAATAAGATGGATGAAGATGGTATAATAGTAAGAAACAAAGCAAGGTTGGTTGCAAAAGGATACTCTCAACAGGAAGGCATTGATTATGATGAGACATTTGCCCCTGTTGCTAGATTGGAAGCCATCAGAATATTCTTGGCATTTGTTGCTCATTCAAACTTTAAAGTTTGTCAAATGGATGTCAAGAGTGCTTTTCTGAATGGAGAGTTGGAAAAAGAAGTTTATGTGCAACAACCACCTGGCTTTGAGGATCCACACTTCCCAGAATTTGTCTACAAACTCCTTAAGGCACTGTATGGACTTAAGCAGGCTCCAAGGGCATGGTATGATACTCTATCATAATTTTTTCTTGAAAATCAATTCACTAGAGGCACCTTGGACAAGACACTGTTTTACAAGAAGCATGGTGATGATATTATCCTAGTTCAGATTTATGTGGATGATATCATTTTTGGCTCTAAAATGAGAAGCTGTGTGAGAAATTCTCTAAACTCATGCAGAGCAGATATGAGATGAGTATGATGGGAGAGTTGACATTCTTTCTAGGGTTACAAGTTAATCAAAGGAAGGATGGTATCTTTATCAATCAAACCAAGTACATCAAGGATTTATTGAAGAAGTTTGATTTGGAAGATTGCTCACCTGCAAAGACACCCATGGCCACTGCCACTAAATTGGATGAAGATGCTAAAGGCAAGAAAGTAGATATCTCAGTCTACAGAGGCATGGTTGGTTCTCTACTCTATCTCACTGCAAGTAGGCCAAACATCATGTTTGCTACATGCTTGTGTGCAAGGTTTCAGTCAAATCCAAAAGAATCACATTTGATTGCTATAAAAAGGATCTTTAAATATCTGAAGGGCACTCCAAACTTGGGTCTATGGTATCCTAAGGACACAGGGTTCAATCTGGTTGGTTATTCTGATGCGGATTATGCTGGATGCAGAGTGGATAGAAAAAGCACCTCAGGTAGCTGCCAGTTTCTTGGACAAAGGTTAGTCTCTTGGTATAGCAAGAAACAACAATCTGTGTCAACTTCTACAGCTGAGGCTGAATACATAGCTGCTGGAAGTTGTTGTGCTCAAGTGCTTTGGATTAGAAATCAACTTAGAGATTATGGACTTGTGTTTGAAAGAATTCCAATCATGTGTGACAACACAAATGCAATCTCTATAGTTGCCAATCTTGTCAATCATTCTAGAACAAAGCACATTGACATCAGATATCATTTTATTAGAGAGCATGCAACTAATGGAACCATTGAGTTGCATTATGTCTCTACAGATAAACAACTAGCTGATATATTCACTAAGCCATTAGATGAAGCCACCTTCACAAGGTTGGTTAGTGAGATTGGATTGCTGAATTCTTCAGATTCTGGCTAAGTGAATGTTACGACCAACTCAACACGCAAGTGCACGTGATCTCAAGTAATACAGATAGCAAATAAGGTTCGTTCCTACAGGGACTCGTTGTATTGTCTAGCTAATTCACTCACCAATGTATGATTATTATCCGATGCTAAAACAAATAATAAAGTGGATTGTTGTTATCACTAAAATTTATCTAAGAATTATAACTAATTATCAACTGCTTGAACTGAGATTTATGTCGAATTACTTATGCAAATAAAACATGGGAATTTAGTTTCTTTAAACAATCCATCTATAGTCTCCAAATCCCTAGCCTTGTTCATGTGACTTATTAACACCTGATCGAACACACAAAACTGATATAAGCCAACTTCCGTTACACAAATACCATCCTAAACAATATCCACAATAAAGATAGAAATCATTTAGTCTTCCGATTATGCCAAGTCTTCATATGTCTATAAAGAATAAAACATAATGGTTGAAGTGCAAGCATTCAATTGATCACATAGTCGTCCTAAAACAATTAGAGTTACGACACTAATTACGAATGATATTATCACGCATAAACCTACGCTAACATGGCAAGTTCTAAACTCTTATTTCCACTTTCGCTTCAACAAGAATTAACACACAATTACAGGAGTTAGCTACTCTCCTATAACGAATTAAATCAACCATGATAGGATATCACATCAATCACACTATAGGCATCGAGAAGATTCAACACATAGAATTCATGAATAAGTCCACTAAACCCCCATGATAACGAATTAGTTCATGATCGAACTAATCATCATCATGGGTTCCAATGAAAACATGATAGAAAGAAACGAATAATGACTGAGATAAATATCAAGGGTTTTAAAGAATACACCAAGGTTAAGCATCCACAAACTAGGAAGAATACAAGAAAAAATTGGGAACTATCTTCTTCCTTCCTTCTTTGTGCTAAAAAAAACTACGTACGTAAAACAAGCTGTCACTTTCTTTTCTCTAGGGTTTTCTTTACTTCCTTTATATAGGCCTCCAGGTGCTAGTACATAGAAGAAGTGTTTTTTTTTATTTAATTCACCCAAAACAAATCAGGAAACCGGGTCAGACGAGACAGCGACGCGGCGCCGGCTTCAAGCACAAAATCAGCGATGCGGCGCCAGGACCTCCACCACGGCGATGCGGCGCCGTCCTCCAGTACATTTGCGGCGACGCGGCGCCGAGCCTAGTGACCAGCAACTTCACTTTTTTCCTTTTCTTTAATTTAACTCCGTTTTGCACTTCGATTGCTACGCTTCGTTCCTCTAACACCTGTGATTGATATTCCTGCACAATACCCTTAAAAGAGATCAAAAACACCACAACTCAAGTACAATCCATCGTTTTAAGCTAAATGGAAACGTTCTAAGTAGATAAAATACCCACTTATCACACCCCCAAACTTAAACCGATGCTTGTCCTCAAGCATAACAAACAAAATATTTACAACTACCTAGTACCACTTCCGTAGGTGATCACGGTTGCATTTGGCATATGCAACAAGCCCTTTAAACCCCTAGGCAGCCCCAGTGGACGAGTAAGGTCTCGTGAGGGCCTATAGTGAATGTACCCACAAAATCCATCTAACAATGCAACTAACAATGCAACTAACTACATGAATGCAACTATATGAAAATGCAACAATCCCCTTTAAACTGACCAAAACCAACTAGCGACCAGCTGCCTCAAAGAATGCAACTAAATCCGAATAGAGCTCGACTAAGCCCCCGTATACTAACAGTACATGAACAGAAACGTGTGTGTGTGCAATGCTCATCAGAAATGCTCCCAACACTAGGTCAAAAACCATACCTATCCTTTGCCAAGACAATCACAGGTTTATAAACAGAATAGACTGTAGACACTTCATAACCTAGGAACACCACCATCCTTATTCAAGTTAACCAAGAATTCATGCTTTATTACTACGACACTAAATACTATATACACTACGCATGCTTATTTAACCGTGCAATGAGTGAGACCCCAAAAGGCTTATACAATAATACCCATGTAGCGAGTGTTAGGTCAGTGGATCCCAGACTATAAAAGCCTTAGGTCACTAGGACTAAGTCCCCTCAGACTTAATTACTCGAGTATTAAAGAGCTCACTCGTGGTTAATTTTGCATCTAAACTATTTACATGACTCTTTTTTTTCTTTTTTTTTTCTTTTTTTTTCATTTTTTTCATTTTTTTCTTTTTCTTTTTAATTTCATGTATGCAATCTGGAACGAGAATTCTCAATTCCAACCCTAGACTACTCATATAAAAATGAGCCGGCTACTAGCCGTTTGACGCCTAGCCATTATTGACCAAAATTAACACTAGCATGAAATCCTTGGTGTCCCCCAAACTTAGACTTTATTGCTCCTACGCCATCAAGGGAATAACGAAAATTCTAATTATAATCAAGTGATTAAGTCTCAAACATCCAATCAGGCATGACCCTAACCTAGCCCAAAAGCACCTAATGAGACTAGTGAAAAGATTCTGTTTCCGTAACATGCAAGTCAATTCCATGGGAACTATAAATCAACCCTCTATTCATCATTACCACACCCAATTAGACATCTATCCACCAATCAGAATTAGCTCGTTCTAAGGGATCATGAAAAATGCATGCTATGCAATGCAAATGCAACTATATGAACATAAATATCACAATAAACAGAATGTCCTATATGGCATACATAAAAACAAAACAAAAACGCTCAACAAAAACGCTCTACACTAACATGCAATTATGCTCCTAACATGACATGCAACACATCTATTATACAACTAATACAAATGCACCTTTAATCCCCACCCCCAAACTTAAAAATTGCAATGTCCACATTGAAGGTAAGAATCAAAAGAGTGCAAGGCATACCTACTCGTCGTCCGAAGCACTCCCATCGGGAGTGTCCGGTGGCGGATAGACAGCGCCAGCTCCTGCTCCAAACGGCGGAAAAGTCACGTCCACTCCACTAGCACGGAAAGCTGTGCTCAAAGCCTGCGCAAACTGACTAAAATCTGCTGCAAAACCCACCTGCACATCGTGCACTGCGTCAATACGCCTCATCATACGCCTATACTGCCTCTGATCAACAAAATCTCTAGGCTCCTCGTGCTGCTGCTGCTCCGCCGGCTGCTCCTCCAGCACTACATACCCAAGGCCCCAATCATCGGCCACACCACCAGCCCACACAGCCAGCCGCTCTATACTCTGATGATCTAACACTGCCTGTGGCTGCTGCACCGCCTCCGCCTCTGACCAAACAGCACCATGAAAACTAGCCAACCTTAAATGTTCAGGCAATGGCTTAAGTTCCAATGTAGGTGCTTCCTCGATGGATGGCTTAAGTCTAACATGAGACTTTTTCAATTCTGACAACCCCAATGATTCAAATGAACTTTGAAACTTCTTCCATGGTGATGCATTAAGATATTGCAAATGTTCTTCATCCTCTTCAGTCTCAACCTCCAAGTCATTAGCAAGAACTCTTTCCAACACATCAGCTTTTATCAAGTGTTGAGTTGCGGGGTTAACCACCTTGTCGACCATATCAATTTTGAAACACTCTTCATCGTCAGTTGGAAGCTTCATTGCATTGAAAACATTAAAAGTGACATTTTGATCGTGCACCCTCATAATGAGTTCCCCCTTTTGGACATCGATAAGAGTTCGGCCCGTCGCCAAGAATGGTCGTCCCAAGATGATAGGGATCTTCTTGTCTTCCTCGAAGTCAAGAATAACAAAGTCGGCTGGAAAGATAAGCTTGTCGACCTTCACCAAAACATCCTCAACTATCCCTCGCGGAAAAGTAACAGAACGGTCAGCAAGTTGTAGAGTCATGGTAGTGGGCTTTGGCTCTGGAAGACCAAGTTGCATGAAAACTGATAAGGGCATGAGATTAATACTTGCACCCAAATCACACAAACATTTGCTGAATGAGAGGTCTCCAATAGTGCATGGAATGGTGAAGCTTCCAGGATCCTTCAACTTAGGAGGCAACTTTTGTTGCAAGATGGCACTACATTCCTCCGTCAAGGCAACGGTCTCTAACTCCTCAAGTTTCAATTTCTTCGAGAGAATACCCTTCATGAACTTCGCATAGCTCGGCATTTGCTCAAGAGCCTCCGCAAATGGTATGTTAATCTGCAGTTTCTTGAATACATCCAAGAACTTAGCGAATTGCTTGTCTAACTTTTGCCTTTGAATTCGTTTTGGGAATGGAGGAGGTGGAAACACCTTATCTTCTACTTCTTTTTGGGAAATAACACTCTTGTGAATGATAGGAGTTGAAGGAGTAGCATTAGGAAGCAAATCAGAACCAGATTCGACCTCAACTGAAAATTCAGGTTTTTCCTCCAGAGAGCTCGGCGACGCGTCGCCGTTTTTGTACTGTGAGGCGGCGCCGCGGCGCCGTAGGGCCTGCTCAGGAATTTCATTTTTTTCCTCGGTTGCTTTTTCTTCGTTCTGACCTTGTAGACTTCTTCCTGATCGTAATGTTATTGCCTGAACCTGTTCCTTTTGATCTTTCTTGCCTGGATTCACCTCTGTGTCACTCGGAAGCGTTCCTGGTTGACGGTTCAACAAAGCATTGGCTAGCTGGCCAATTTGATTCTCTAAAGTTTTCAATGACACTGCCTGACTCTTATACATCATTCGAAGCTCTTCCAATTCCGACTTCTCAGACTGATTCAATGAAGTTCCTTGAGATGGTTGAAACCCCGGTGGATTGAATGGTTGCCTTGGAGCATAAGGTGGTGGTTGATAGTTCTGATTACTTGGCCTTGCATTGAACTGCTGATTTTGTGGTTGCTGAGCACCTCCCTGATTGTTGCTCCAACTGAAGTTAGGATGATTCCGATTGTTGGGATGATAAAAATTTGGCACTGGTTGCTGAGATCTTTGAAAATTACCAACAAATTGTGCGGATTCAGCTGAGATAGCACACATATTTGTGTCATGTGCCCCTGCACACAATTCACACACCATAGCAACCTGGTTAGTCCCAAGATTAGAAAGGGAATCTACCTTCATTGTCAACGCTTTGAGTTGGGCAGCAATAGCAGTAGCTGCATCCAAGTCAAGAACTCCAGCCACTTTAGCAGGTGGCAAGCGTTGAGTAGGATTCTGGAACTCATTGGCCGACATCATTTCAATCAGATTGTAAGCATCCTCATAGCTTTTTGCCCATAGCGCACCTCCAGAAGCTGCATCTAACATAGGCCGGGACTGAGCTCCCAACCCGTTATAGAAATTGCTGATTATCATCCAATCTGGCATTCCATGATGAGGACAACGTGCCAATATCTCCTTGTACCTCTCCCAAGCTTCTCCCAAAGATTCCTGGGAATGCTGAGCAAACTGAGAAATGGCATTCCTGTAAGCTGCTGTCTTCGCCATGGAGAAATACTTGGTCAAGAACTTTTGAGCACAGTCTGCCCATGTTGTAATAGAGCCTGATGGCATAGAATGTAACCAACTCTTGGCTTTATCCTTAAGAGAGAAGGGAAATAGCCTCAATCTGATTGCGTCATCTGTAACTCCGTTGAATTTGAAGGTATCACAGATCTGAAGGAAGTCCCTAATATGAGCGTTGGGATCTTCAGCAGGACTACCCCCAAACTGGACTGTGTTCTGAATCATCTGAATGATGTTTGGCCTTAGCTCGAAATTGTTAGACCCTATAGCTGGGCGAACAATACTAGTATGGATGTCCTCCACTTTCGGCTGAGAGAATTCACTCAAAGCCTTCGCTGCTTGTTCTTGATTTGCCATAACTTCCTTTGCTTCAAGATTGTCTTCTAACCCGAAATCAAGTCTTCTCCTAGCTAGTTCGTCTCTACGTGCTAGTTCGTCTCTACGTGCACGAGCTCGTGTACGCATAAACTCTCAACACGTACCTGAAATTCACCAACAAGAAATTTTATGAAAACGTCCTAGTCACCGAAATTCAATGACCACTGATGGCAAATATTGAAACTAAACAAAATAAAACCGCGTCCCCGGCAGCGGCGCCAAAAACTTGTTACGACCAACTCAACACGCAAGTGCACGTGATCTCAAGTAATACAGATAGCAAATAAGGTTCGTTCCTACAGGGACTCGTTGTATTGTCTAGCTAATTCACTCACCAATGTATGATTATTATCCGATGCTAAAACAAATAATAAAGTGGATTGTTGTTATCACTAAAATTTATCTAAGAATTATAACTAATTATCAACTGCTTGAACTGAGATTTATGTCGAATTACTTATGCAAATAAAACATGGGAATTTAGTTTCTTTAAACAATCCATCTATAGTCTCCAAATCCCTAGCCTTGTTCATGTGACTTATTAACACCTGATCGAACACACAAAACTGATATAAGCCAACTTCCGTTACACAAATACCATCCTAAACAATATCCACAATAAAGATAGAAATCATTTAGTCTTCCGATTATGCCAAGTCTTCATATGTCTATAAAGAATAAAACATAATGGTTGAAGTGCAAGCATTCAATTGATCACATAGTCGTCCTAAAACAATTAGAGTTACGACACTAATTACGAATGATATTATCACGCATAAACCTACGCTAACATGGCAAGTTCTAAACTCTTATTTCCACTTTCGCTTCAACAAGAATTAACACACAATTACAGGAGTTAGCTACTCTCCTATAACGAATTAAATCAACCATGATAGGATATCACATCAATCACACTATAGGCATCGAGAAGATTCAACACATAGAATTCATGAATAAGTCCACTAAACCCCCATGACAACGAATTAGTTCATGATCGAACTAATCATCATCATGGGTTCCAATGAAAACATGATAGAAAGAAACGAATAATGACTGAGATAAATATCAAGGGTTTTAAAGAATACACCAAGGTTAAGCATCCACAAACTAGGAAGAATACAAGAAAAAATTGGGAACTATCTTCTTCCTTCCTTCTTTGTGCTAAAAAAAACTACGTACGTAAAACAAGCTGTCACTTTCTTTTCTCTAGGGTTTTCTTTACTTCCTTTATATAGGCCTCCAGGTGCTAGTACATAGAAGAAGTGTTTTTTTTTATTTAATTCACCCAAAACAAATCAGGAAACCGGGTCAGACGAGACAGCGACGCGGCGCCGGCTTCAAGCACAAAATCAGCGATGCGGCGCCAGGACCTCCACCACGGCGATGCGGCGCCGTCCTCCAGTACATTTGCGGCGACGCGGCGCCGAGCCTACTGACCAGCAACTTCACTTTTTTCCTTTTCTTTAATTTAACTCCGTTTTGCACTTCGATTGCTACGCTTCGTTCCTCTAACACCTGTGATTGATATTCCTGCACAATACCCTTAAAAGAGATCAAAAACACCACAACTCAAGTACAATCCATCGTTTTAAGCTAAATGGAAACGTTCTAAGTAGATAAAATACCCACTTATCAGTGAATACAGCATCTAGTTTGTTGTAGCAGTAAACACTTACTTTATCTAAATTCTCAATATTTTTCGAGTAAGTGTTGGCTGAAATATGATTTATAAATATTTCAAATCTGTTGCATATTTGGAAAATCATATTTTCTTGTTAACTTGAAATTTCTATGAAATTTTGAGAAAATCACTGTTTAATTTGCCAGAATATTCTTAAATGAATATGGCTGGTGAATTTTAAAAGATAGTGAAAATTAATTTTTGTGAGTGATGAGTATATTTCGATAAGTCAGACTTCTCGAGTGATTCACTATTCGACATCTCTAACAAGTCTCATTAGAGCACTCTCGAGTTCTCGAATAGAGTCTTTTAGAGTTATCGAATAGAGGTATTCTTGACTTCTCGAATATAGTGTTTTAGTTCTCTATTGACTGAGTTCTCGAATACTATATTTGAGTTCTCGAATCATTTGAAAAGGCTGAATTCTCGCTGAATCTTAACCGATTTTGGATTTTTATTCAAAATTCAGAATTACTCATAAAAATATATTTTACCTAATTTAGAATTTATTCTAAGTTAGATAGCTTCCAGCTGTGAGTTTTCAACCTGCTTGAGTTATCGAATAAGCCTTTCTTGACTTATCGAATAGTTGTTTTCTACTTCTCGAATGCCTGACTTGTCGATACAAAACATACATATAATCGATAATTCAAGTACTTCATACTTATACAATTTCACATCTATTCGATTCATTTCATTCGATTTCTCAAGCATCAAAGCTCCCAAAACCCCTGAAAACCCTAACTGCTAAAAGCCAAATTTCTTCTTCAACCTTTACTTTCTCTTCTCTTCTTTCTATATCAATGGCAAATGTGAAGTTCAACACCAATTTTATCGCCCTAACCAGTGATGTTGAAGCATCTAATGCGAACTTCAAGTGCTTTGTAAAGTGGATGGCTGAATCATACATCAAGGATGCACTCTCTGCCAACCCAACACTGTATCTAGACATTCTAGAACAGTTTTGGGGAACTGCTATTGTGGAAGTTGTAGCCCTGGAAAGCGCAATAACTTCATACATAATCTACTGCAAGATTCAGGACCAAGAAATCACTATCACCACTGCAGACATGAATCAAGCACTGGGCCTACAACAAGAGTCATATGACATACTGGCCACGAATGCAGAGTTAGAAGAATTCTTTGAGTTCATCAACTACTCAGATGGGATCAATCTTGGAAAATTAAACAGGAAGAATCTGAGAAAGAAGTGGAGCTATGTGTTTGCAACTCTTCTTCAAGTCTTCACTGCCAGGAAATCAAGCTTTGATCAAATCAGTGCACCTGCGCAACAAATTGGCTATGCACTGGCCTATGGAAAGAAGATAGATGTTGGTCAAATCATCCTACAAGAGCTGTATGAGAGACTTGGTAAGAACACAACCAAGAGAGGTACTAACATTTTCTTCCCTCGCTTTATTCAATCTGTTCTTAATTTAAAAAATGCTCAATTGATTGAACTGACTGGGATAGATAGAAATAGAATAGGCTATCCTAAATCCATGACCAAACTCATTTTTGGTAATTTGGAGACTAGGAATGATGTGGATGTAAGACTTAACATAACTCCCCATATGGAGAGTTTGTTTAGGACTTACCCCCACAACATGCCAACATTTGACTCAAAGTCACAGTTAGCACAGCCCAAGCAAGTAGAACAAAATGGTAACCCAGGGCTTGCTAACCAATCACCTCAACCAAACACTCTACCAAACATTGAGCCAACTGCATCATCCTCTCAAAAGGGTGATGTTAGTAAAAAGGAGAAGAAGAGAAAACAGGTTGCTTCTGCACCTTTAACAATTCTGTCTGAAGCAGCATTGGCTGTAGAATTAGAAAGTGAGGCCCCTGAGTCACCCCTAATCAGGCCAAAGAAGAAGAAAACTAAAACCACCTCTTCAGTCACACAAAAGGCTGAAGTTGTAAAATCAGGGGCAAACAGTTCACTAGATGTATCCTCTCAACAGGGTGCATCTATAGAATCAAGCATCCTCCCCAATGCACCTACCTGTACAGAGTCAGCACATGGGAGTGATAAGGCTGGCACAACACTGAGTGGAGAGCACATCACATTTGAAACTCCCTCTATCTCTCAGGGGGAGTTGCCAAACTCTAATCTAAATGACACTTCTCTTCCAGAATCTACCACTCAAATTTCTTTGCAGCCTGCAACTCAAGCAATTGAGGAGCAAGGCATTGATCATCAAGAATTCTTTTCTTTTGATGAGCCAATGAATTCAAGTGACTTGGTGCATGACACCTTGCTCACCACCCAGAACCCACATTTAGATGGTGAGGGAATGCATGCTGGGGCATCTCCTAATGACATCATCACAAACACAGAGGTTCCACTAGTTTTTACTAGAGACTCTGTGCCTGTGTCAACTGCTGGTGTAACTCATCCCACTTCTGTGGAGACACCAGTAGTAGAGTCAATCCATCCGGTTACAGAAGTTGCATCTGTAACTGAGGAGTCTAGCTTGCCTAGCTCTAGCTCTGACTTTTTGTCACAATGGCTGAAGCCTGTGCAACATGACAATGCTTCAGGATCAGGGTCTGTTCCACCACAATTGACGGTTGAAGCACTTCAAAGCTTAGTTGTGGATCAGATTCCTGAGTTTGTCAAGATTGCTCAGAACCTGGTCACCTCCAACATCCCTAATCTAGACTATGAATCCATTCTGCTATGCCATAGGGATGATGTGGAGATGCAGAAGACAAAGATAGTTGATGATGCTGAGAGATGGCAATATAGATGCCTGGTTGCAAGGAAAATATGATATTACTCTTGATGAAGCACTTCAATATCTCAGGGAGGAATACATCACTTCACTAGGATCCAATGCCAAATCTCTGACACCTGGTGAAGTGTATGAAGCCATGAATGAGTCACACAAGGCACTACGCCATAAACGCACATACGCAACCCCCATTTTCAGTTGCGTAAGGCCTGAAAAGCGTTGCGTAAGGTCTTACGCAACGCTTTTGGGGCGTTACCAATACTGGCGTTGCGTAAGACCCCTAACGCAACGCTTTTCCAAGCTATTGCAACACTTCAAAAAGCATTGCATAAGAGGCCTTATGCAACACCAAAAGCATACAAACGCAACACTTCATGGGGTTGCATAAGATGTTTCAGCCATGTCAGCATGCTGACATGGAAGCAAGGTACCACGTCAACATGCTGACATGTAAGCAAGGTGCCACGTCAGCATGCTAACATGTCATCAGTGGGGCACACAAGAGCCACGTCACAGGTGGGGGGGCATGCCACGTCAGCAGTGGGGCCCACCAAAGTTCCACGTCAGCAATAGGCCCACATGCCACGTTAGCAGTGGGAACCCACATGCCACGTCAGCAATAGGGCCCGCATGCCACGTCAGCAATGGGATCCACTATCTAATGCAACACTTTTTGAGTCTAATGCAACACTAAATTTTTTTTTAAGCAACATTAAATATACCATAATGCAACATCATATATAGTCAAATGCAACACTTTTTTACAAAAAAATTGAAACGACTGCTTTGTTTATACATAAAACCATCCTGTCCAAACCAAGCCAACAATTTCAAAAGTCCTAAATAATGTAGCCAACAAAACTACATAACAATTTTACAAAAATACCAAGTTCTACTACTAGCAAGTTAAAGCTACAAAAAAAATACAAAGTATAGCCGCATTGAGTCATTGGAGTACAATTTTCGTCTTAATCGCTTGTCCTAAATTTTTCAGCATGTCTAAGCCACTTTTCCTATAGCTTTTACCTGTCTGAGATCAAAAGATTCCGTGTATCACATAATTGGCATAATCATCAATTTGATAACAGTTACTGTAATTAAAGCAGGGACCTGGCTACCTTTTCCTCTGGAAGCACACTAGTCCCCTGGCTACCTTTTCCGAAACCTGCACAAATGTTGAGATTAACCTCGAATTCTAAACAGCGTACTACCATACTTTAACATATATGACTTCTAAATTATTAAGACAGACCTGGTAAATGGTAATGATGCCGTGAATATGGAGTATATATATTCTTTCAAGCAAGTCATAGTAGTTATAAACTCTCACCGCTCGACTGCCAGTTTACATGATTCAAGATATTTGCATAAAGTAGATGCGTCATTCATGTCAGTAAGAGGCCTTAAAAGATTGCGTAGGACAACAACATCAGAAAGCGCAACAGTCATACCGCGCGGTGGAGAAGTTATTTCCGGGAGACCGGGAAGACACTTCACTTTGTGAACATAGATATGGAAAGTTCGAAGATGTTGAAATTTCGTGACGTTTTGGTTTTAAAAATTTTAGACATTCATGAAAATTTTGGTAGTCGTATTATGTTTAAAAGTCCCTGGACTCAACTCTTATATCACAGCAACTGCTAAGGTGATGTTTATAGTTACACATTAATTGAATTATACATATTAGCACATGTTTAGAAATGCTTTTACCATAATAGATTCCAAGATGTACACTGAACAACCATTTATAGAGGATAGAAAATATTGACTGAAACCTGCATCAATTTCCTGGTAAAAGTGACACTCTTGCCATGTCGGATTAAGTGATCTGACCAAACACCAGCAAAGTATCCTACCACTGCCATCATACTCCATGGAACAGCACTAAACCACGCAGCTTATCTGTGAAATTTACATGTATCAATTTTTATAACAGCTTAGCTTTATTATGAAAAGGATACTTCAAATTTTAAGGGTAAAGTACATTGTTATCATGAAAATCTTGCGCCCTAGCTTGTCAAATTGAAATTAAAGAAGTATTTTACATGAAAATGAATTAGATCTCAATGTTGATAACTTTAAACTATATTTTAGAAATTTAGAAATATAAAAATAGGGTAACAAATAAACAAAAATTCTAGGACTAGAGATGTATTCATCTTACTATAAAATATTTAATCAAACCTGTAGTCAGTAGACTCGGTACTTATAAACAAACCAGTCCACAAAGTTCTAGCATATATAATATAAACACGAACTATTCCCAGATTTATAACAGATTTCCCAACGAAAGAAACTGCAATTCATAAAATAGATTCCCCAATGAAAGATCACCATGTTAGCCAAACGATGTTATGCAGCGATACACATTTCGAACAAATGGACAGAGGGAACAAGAGAGTAACCAATGCTAGTCAAAAAACTAATAAAATCATCTCAATGCATTATTAATTTTTCAATTTATTTTTTTATTTTTTTTTATTTTTTTATTTTTTGCTAAATTAATTTTTCAATTTATATGCTAAGTATTTAATACAACATTTGAACCCCACCCCCCACTCCCACATCCACCCCCACATATGCAGTTTTTGAGAAAGATAGCTGACTTGCAAGAGTTGCCAATGACCCGAGAGTAAGGGACACATCCAGGGACTGGGACGATCGTTGTCTAATAGCAGAGTTTGTAGCCTTAAACAGAAGTTCACCATGCATCAACAGCATTGAAGTAGATAGTCTAACTATAAAGGTAAAATGAAATCCTATAAATAGAAATACTCTCCTCCTTTACCTCTTCAATAGGTTGTGTAGTCCGCAAACGCTTCAGTGATTGTTCATGATCCGAGCTATGAAATTCGGACACGCCCAGGGCAACTGGTGGTGTGAATGGACGTTTCGCACCAGATACTATGCAAGGAAATAAAATAAAAGGTAAAAAAGATGAGCACACCAAAGGCTGACTAAGTTCCACTCAGATGCCACCAAACATTTGTGAATGAACCAAAACAAATTTCAGAACCAACTATATTTGAGAGAAATATAGAAACCAAAGAACAAATCTTGATATATTTTAATGAAAGTAGATTCATGTTGTCCAAAATATGCAACATTATGATGATAATCCTGGTACAATATTCAAGTATAAATTCTGACCTTGACTTGGAATAACCGCAGGTTGAACAGATGAAGCAGTGCCATTGTACAACATCAACCCCAAGCAGTGCCTGGTACAACATTATTAATTAATGTAAAACCATATGGTGTTAGTCTTCATCTACTTAAAAAGGAAATGACATTAGTAACGGAAAATCAAGGATTATGAACCATACAGCATCAACCCCAAGCGGGAAACATTTGCATAGTCTCAATCAAAACATATATAATTCAAACTCAGATCACTTAAATTCTCCAACAAAACATGAATTATGAGACAATAAACTTCTCTGTACGACGTATTGGTTCAGGGACAATAAAATGTGTTGCCTGATATGACCAATTATGAGAATCTTTGCACACTTTCCCATTCAATTTATGTATTACCAGCTGAAACTCCTTTCTCTGCAGCTTATGTCCACTGAGTATAAACCTTAGAGGTTCGGTCTTTTGTTTCTTTTGTGATTCAACTGTCCAGACAGGTGGTGTATATATATATTAAACCCTTCTCAAGGACAATAGTCGTTACTCGTTACCTTGACTACTGAATGTAAAAGAATTACATGGATACTAGTATAAAGGAGCTACAACAATACAGTTGTAGTGTACAAAGAAAACAACATGAAATTAAGATCAAATTCAAAGGAACAACAGGTGAGATTTGAACTGTCTTTAACACTGGTGAAGGGCATCTTACAATGTTTTATTGAGCTTCTGTATATACGAAAATCTGGACTTGTACAAACGTAGAAAATACAGTAATAGCTAAGCACTTGAATATGAACAAAAGGTATTGATCTAGTCTGGCAGCTCGATTCAAACTCACAAATTAAGAAAACCACCAACTTGTTCTCTTGTGCTTCTATGCAAATTTAACACTACTAACTAATTTGACAGCAAAATTAACAATCAAAGGATGTGTGTTACTCAAATATAAACAATAAGAACACAACCCCAAGATGAACAATAATTACCCTCATATTGCAATCCAATTAAGAGATCAGTTGTTTCCCCAGCAACAACAGCTGCATAGATAAAAAGTGAGATTTTAATAAGTCTTCGGATACACCAGTCTTATTCCATGAAGTAGTGTAATATTCAAACTGAACACCCATAAAGAAGAAAGATACTAACACTTTGATGGATTTCTAGGGAAGACGGAAACTGTTTCCACGCCAGGAGCTGGACTAAAACTTCCATCGCTGAAATCTTGGACATCATCGCCCACAATCCCAAGTTCTCCATCTTGATTGACATCTAGCAACTGTGGTGTCACGGTGTCACAAGAGTTAGAAAAACATTATAAAACTCAAATTAGTAAAACAAAACCCTAATTTGAATCTCAAAATTGAAACCCAGAATGATAGCCCCAAAGTTGAAACTCCAAGACCCTAATTTGAATCTCAAAATTGAAACCCAAATCAAGTAGAGAAGACGAGAGAGAGAGAGAGAGAGAGAGAGAGTAGAGAAGGTGCTCAAATGAGCAGAGCAAGAGATTTTGAAATGAGCAGAGTAAGAGATTTTGAGATGAATTATTTTGTTGAAGGGGGAAATTTTCCGCCCAAAATTTTCACCTCGAGCCCTATGCCCAAAATTTTAAGGAATGTGTTATACTGGATGTGGTGTGTTACTTTGTTGGTTTTTTATTTTTTTAAAATATAATTTTAATTTTTAAACTAATTAAATCAAGGAATTTTAAAAAATAATTAAAAAAATAGTTATATATTAGGATCCACGTGGTTGAATCATCGAAAAAATAGTTATATATTAAAAAAATAGTTATATCATGACATCCGTGCGATTGGAACGTCAAAAAAATGCAAACAGCAACTGCTTCAGAAAATAAAAAATTAATTTGATTGGAGATCTTAGTAGATCACTACTATTTTCAATATGACTCGTAACTAGTGCTTTTTTACAGATTATTGTTTCTATTTTTTAAAAAATATTTTTGAACGATCCAACCGTACGGATGGCAATATATATCTAATATAATGATATTCCCCAAGTTTCAGAAAATAAAAAATTAATTTGATTGGAGATCTTAGTAGATCACTACTATTTTCAATATGACTCGTAACTAGTGCTTTGTTACGGATTATTATTTCTATTTTTTTAAAAATATTTTTGAATGATCCAACCGTACGGATGTCAATATCTATCTAATATAATGATATTCCCCAAGTTTCAAAAAATAAAAAATTAATTTGATTGGAGATCTTAGTAGATCACTAGTATTTTCAATATGACTCGTAACTAGTGCTTTGTTACGGATTATTGTTTCTATTTTTTAAAAAATATTTTTGAACGATCCAACCGTACGGATGTCAAAATATATCTAATATAATGATATTCCCCAAGTTTCAGAAAATAAAAAATTAATTTGATTGGAGATCTTAGTAGATCACTAGTATTTTCAATATGACTCGTAACTAGTGCTTTGTTACGGATTATTGTTTCTATTATTTAAAAAATATTTTTGAACGATCCAACCATACGGATGTCAATATATATCTAATATAATGATATTCCCCAAGGTTCAGAAAATAAAAAATTAATTTGATTGGAGATCTTAGTAGATCACTACTATTTTCAATATGACTCGTAACTAGTGCTTTGTTACGGATTATTGTTTCTATTTTTTAAAAAATATTTTTGAACGATCCAACCATACGGATGTCAATATATATCTAATATAATGATATTCCCCAAGTTTCAGAAAATAAAAAATTAATTTGATTGGAGATCTTAGTAGATCACTACTATTTTCAATATGACTCGTAACTAGTGCTTTGTTACGGATTATTGTTTCTATTTTTTAAAAAATACTTTTGAACGATCCAACCATACGGATGTCAATATATATTTAATATAATGATATTCCCCAAGTTTCAGAAAATAAAAAATTAATTTGATTGGAGATCTTAGTAGATCACTACTATTTTCAATATGACTCGTAACTAGTGCTTTGTTACGGATTATTGTTTCTATTTTTTAAAAAATATATTTAAATATCTAATGCAACACTTCAAACAGCAAATGCAACACTACTGATACCTAATGCAACACTTCTGCCACGTCAGCAAATGCCACGTCAGCATTAGTGGGTCCCACTTCTGCCACGTCAGCAATTGTGGGTCCCACAATTGCCACGTCAGCATGATGGGCCTCCTGCCACGTCAGTAGTGGTGGGTCCCACATCTGCCACGTCATATTTTTTTTAAAAAATATAAATTTATCTAATGCAACACTTCAAACAGCAAATGCAACACTACATGTATCTAATGCAACGCTTTCTGCCACGTCAGCAAATGCCAGGTCAGCAAAGGTGGGCCCTACTTCTGCCACGTCAGCAATTGTGGGTCCCACAATTGCCACGTCAGCATGATGGGCCTCCTGCCACGTCACCCTTGTGGGTCCCACACTGCCACATCAGCAGTTGTGGGGCCCACATCTGCCACGTCATATTTTTTTTTAAAAATATGAATATATCTAATGCAACACTTCAAAGAGCAAACACAACACTACTGGTATCTAATGCAACGTTTTTTGCCACGTCAGCAAATGCCACGTCAGCAAAGGTGGGCCCCACTTCTGCCACGTCAGCAAATGTGGGTCCCACATGTGCCACGTCAGCACATGTGGGTCCCACTCCTACCACGTCACCATTTATAAAAATAAAAAATTATCTAACGCAACGCCATCAGTTAGTGTTGCATAATGTGAAACACTGTGGGTAATACGCAACGCTAATCTATACCTAACGCAACACCAATTCAGCTCAGTTGCAAGAGACCCAAAACTTCTATCTAACGAAACGCTTTCTGTGCAACGCTTTGTAAAAAGGGTTGCGTATGCTCACTTATGGCGTAGTGAGGGATTTCTCAAGGCTGCCCACTATCTTGGAAAAGGAGTCAAATCTGAGGTCAGCAGGGTGTGTGATAAGACAGTCACTAAGGTGGAAGAAATCAAGAGGACCTTTGATGCCAAGTTCCCTCAGTTGGACAGTGTGTTTAAAGACCTCAAATACTGTAACACCACCTGCACCAAGATGGATCATGGGCTAGCACTGCTAAAGGATACTGTCACAAGTCTGGGGCATAAATTTCGATCTCTATCTGATCAAACCACAGACTCCAATGCCATGCTGAAGACAATGTTCAAGAATTTAAATGGAGACAGGCTGGTAACTGAAGTTCCAGTGCATGACATGTCTAGGTTTGAAGTGCAGAGACTTAAAGACCAATCCCTGTCTGGCTTCAAATCTACTGAATTGTTCAGCAAGGTAGATGCACTTGAAAAGGAGGTGGCTACTCTCACTAAGTCTAATGCTCATCTTATAGACAAGGTTGCACTTCTCAATGATCAGTTGGACACTCAAACAACCACCACAGCTAATGGTCTTCTGCATCAGCAATCTATGTTGGCTGCCATGATGAAGCATATGGGTCTCCCTCTACCTGAAGAGTCATCAAACCCAAAGGTCACTTCTCAAGCCTCTATGCCTGACAACAAGCCTAAGGGGGAGAAAAGGATAAGGAATTCAAATTCAAAGGGGGAGAAACCTAAGGAGATAGGCATACAGATAAAGGAGGGTGGTCACCAAAGGGCTTCAAAATCCATACCTAATGTGCTAGGCAAAGGAAAATCCAAAGTTGATGAGCCTCCTACCTCACTGCCAACTGTCACTCTACCAACTGTGCATGTCATTACTCCTAGTGGTCAGAAGCAATCTATCACAACCACAGTGGTTGCAGGGAGCATGCCAGTTGATGAACCTCCATCATTCAAATCTGAAAGTTCCAAGCCTGTAGAAGCTGAAGTCATTAATGAGGCCAAGCTACAAGAAGTTGCTAATTCAAATGTCTATCATGATACAACCTTCTTGGAGTTTCTGAAAGCCACAAGGGAACAGGCTGGTGATACTCAGTTCTATCTGAGAGAGTTGAAGGAGAAGATTGACTATCTCACTGTTATTCCTAGGAAATTCAACAACTTATGGTTCAAGGAGATAATGATGGTAGCCAAGTCAAAAATATGGCATTTGACTTTCAACACTCTACAAAGCCTAAAATACTAAGAAGTGGATGTGTTCCTTGGACTGATTGAAAAAGGGAATGAGAATAACAAGAGTCTCTTTGATGACTTAAGGAATGATCAACCCTCAAGGCTACCTGAAGTAATCACAAATCCTAGAACCATCATCTATCAAGCTGTAACCAGAATTGATGATGTCAAGCAGCTGATCATTCCTAAGCATCTAGTCCCTCAGAACAAACCCCTCATTATTGCCATCATTGAGAAGCTTAACAAGAAGAAGGGTGTAAGAACAGCAGAAGAATTGGAAGCTATATCTTATCTCAGATCATACATTGCAACTGGCATTGTACCTGAGTCTGCTAAGTACAACCCAAGCAAGGATGGTGATCAAGACAAGGATAAAGATAAAAGTGATGGAAGGAGAAGACATCACGAGAGTAATAAGGGTGATGATAATGAGAAGAAGAAGGATGACAAGAAAAATGATGATGACCAAGGCAAAGTCTATGAGAAGAAAATTGGAAAACAGCAAGCCTTAGGCATTGCTAGCAGTAACCTCACCACAACACAAGACTCTGAGTCTAGAGTGAATACTGTTAGTAATGACCTACAAAAATCTGATTCGATGGCTTCTGCAACTGTTTTGCCACCTCAAGAAGAGAAGGAGATTCAAGCCAAGAAACCATGTGTATGTTTCAGAAAGCAAACTGCTAATGGAATACTACAATGGTCTACAAGCAAGGGTCATAAGTTTCTGCCTAGCAATCATATAAGAAGGACTAAATTCAAGCATGCTGCAAGAAGGGTGAAGTTATCCAAGTCAAAGGCACTGACAATTATTCCAGGATTGAACCTACCACCTCTGGATGAAAGCTATGATGAAGACCAACTGCAGTTTCTATGGGCTCAAAGAATCTATCATGTTGCCATTGTTGATGATTTTCTTGAAATTAAATATACTGATGGAAGACAGAAGAAATTCAGACAAGGAACATGCCAGCACTGGGGCAGGCTATATGACATAGAAAGGATAATTTTAATGTTGAATTCTGAAGACAGAGTGGAAAGGATATGGAAGCTGGAGCTAATTGACTTTGTCAAAATAAAAAGAGATCCCCAGGCAGAAAGGAAAAAGAACAGTGAAGAGCTACTAAAGAGAAGGGAGGAGGAGATGGCTACAAAGGAAGCTAATGCTGATGAATTGAGAGCTATGGGTCTGTGCAGAGTCAAGTTTAATCCTTACATCATTGAGTATAAGAAATATGGTAGAAATGTAAAGATTAGAATGGACTACATCAGTTCCTATTCTGAGAAACAGCTGATCGAAGTACTCAAGGATTTGTCAGGCTCCCCTCTAATTGAAGAAATCACTGCAATGGAAGATATTATTCTTGCCATGGAGGAAAATGCAAAGAAGAAAGTCAATGAAGCTGAAGAGAAGATGAAAAATGAGGATCTGCAAGCCAAAGCTCAAAAGATGAATCAAAAAGGATATGGCTAGTAGTTTCTCATTCCTAGTAAGAATACTTCTATGTACTTTCTTCAATCAATCTACATACTTGTACTTTTAAAGTTTTATCTTTATGTATGTTAGGCTTGTTATCAGACATGAAATTGTGACTAAGGGTCTTACTCACAATTTGGGGGAGATTGTTAGTCACAGAGGCATGCTTGTTTACATCAAATAACAAGCCTAATTGTTTGTAATGCTTTGCATTACTTACATGACCTCTTAACTGAGGGAACCTCTAGTTGTAGAGTCTCTACTTGTTCTGTACTTGTAATAGGCACCAAATCCTAGTTGTGTAATTGTACTTATATAGTCAAGAATAATGCTTGAAAGAAGTTCGAAGGTTCATGCCTCAAGCAAGGAGATAAAGACTGTCAAATAATCACAGTTGGGATTTGAAGAAAGTGAAGAATTTGCCTAAGTACCAATTCGAGAAGTAGTTTAGTCTATTCGAGAAGTCCAACATTCGAGAAGTCAGGGATTCGATATCTCAAGACACTATTCGATATCTCTGAATACACTGTTCGATATCTAATTCGATATCTCAGAGATTCGATATGTCTATTACTCTGTTCGAGAACGAAAGAAGTAAACAAGTCAAAAGCAGTATTCGAGTTCTCAAGGAGTCAACAAGTCAAAGTTCCATTCGATATCTCAAGGACTTAGAAAGCTATTCGATATCTCGAGGATTCGATAAGTCAAATGTTCTATTCGACAACTCAAGGAATCCTGATGAAAAAGAGCTATTTGAGAAGTAATTCGATATGTCGACATAACAGTGTTCGAGAACTCAGAGTTATCGATCAAGTAAATTCTAGTTCTCGAACACTTACTTAGCAACTTCTCGAATACATTCTTGGAGACAAAATACCGGTGAAATTGTACAAGTCAGAAACCTGCAACAAGCCAATGCACTTTATGGATCTCAATCTATAACGTGCTTTGAAAAGCCTACAAAGAAGCTTGGAGAGATATAGAAGAGACAAAGGGCTAAAGAAGTGGATCTGAACAGGCTTTGCAAAGTCAAATCTGTAACCGTTTGGACTCTTACTCAAATAGGATAGACAGACTAGAAAGTAATTTGTTTAGCTACCTTATTTGTAGTAAGTAGGTTGTATCCATGCTCTATAAGGATACAGCCTCACTTCCTTAGCAATTAACTTTGTGAGTCAAGTTTCTCATATTCATTGTAAGCAATATCTCTATGAGAAAAACGAAGCTGAGAATACTATCATTTGTATTCATAGATTGTAGCAACCTTTATCTAATAATACATTAGATTAAAGTGATATTGTGACTTGTGTTGTTCTTTATCCCCACCTACATCTTTGCACACACAAACACTTATCTGCTACATAGACTCAACCAAGAAAAGTTCAAGAATCCATTCACCCCCCCCTCTGTATTCTTTTACTGTATTCCATACTCAACACAATGAATAGTGTTTTTGGTGGAATTTGGAATATTATCAGACGACCCTATATAGAAGTATTCAGAATGGATTTCTGAGTTCGTATTGATGATTAATGAACAAAATAAGTGTATGTAAATGATATCAGATTCTGTAAAGCATCACTTGTATTTTCTTCGAGATTTCCCTAGACACTGAAGGATTTAAGGATTTAATAAAAAGATTTGAGGAATTTAAATCCAAGGATTATAAAGGAGGATTGAGAATGGTAGTATAAATACCAAGAAGGTTTCTAATAAAATCCTAACGATAAATACTTGAGATATTCCTCCGAACGATCAATGAAATTGAATAATAACTAGGCAAAGAAACAAGCAAAAAACTAAGAGATAAGCATGTGCAAATGGATGGAATCAAGGAACCAAGTTAGTTACAAAAGAAACTAGCAACATTAGCAACTAACTAGATAGTTAGCTTGCATGATCTCATTTCACCAGAAGAATTCAACACTTGCCTACATGATGATGTATTGGAGATGACCTAATCACTTTATTAAAGTGGCTTTAGCTAGATATTATAACAATAATGCAAATTAGACAAGATTAGATCAAAGAAAAAGCAAGCAAACTCCATTCTCTCCATTCTAGCAGCATTCGGCCCGAGCACAAATCCAAGGAGAAAATCCAACATTCAACCATCTAAAAATTCCAAGATTAAGGCGAGTACTAAATTCCATAACTTAGATCTCCTATGAATCTTAGCTTCAAACTCCAATTCTTCCCTAGTTAATAAAATCATCAAAGTTGATGATGAATAGTAACTTTCAAGAACTAACTTTGTTTTCTTGATTTCTTTGGATGATCTAAGCTTTATTAAGGTAATCTAAGGATTATACAAGGCTTACTAAGTTCATACACACTCCAGGGAAGTTATATCTCTCAAGAAACCTTAGATCTTATTTTGAGTTTTTATGATCATTGGATGAGTTTTGAAGAGGATGTTATTATAAGCATGTAAGCATGATTATGTAGTTGTTTTAGTAGATTTAAAAGCCATAATTCACATGATGGTTGAATGAGATGTTCTTGGGCTTGTTAAGATGTATGTTATGTGTAAAAGTTGTTGGTTTGATCATGGTATGATCTTGGTGGAGTAAGAAATTTTGGAAAAGCGTGTTAGCATAGCCGTCGTAAAGCCGAAATTTCGTAAACCCTTAAAAATCGTGTATAACAGTAGGTGTAAATGCCAGATCTTGATAAGCATATGACCTGAACTTGTAGATCTCGAGTCATAGATCATTTTGGCATGAGAATAGAAGCATCGAACTTACAGTTTAGGACATATGGTCGATTTAGTAAAAGTGGTTTGAAACCGTAAGTGCGAGATCGTAACTGAAATTAAATCCCCTTAACATGAGTAATTCAGTTGCTAATTTTAATAATTAAATATTAGAAATCATAAGGAAGGTTTAAGAGAAAACCTCATGAAAAAAGGATCGTTTCCCGATTTTAAAAAAATGTTCGAATGGAGGTTAAGTGCGAATGAACCCCTTTGAGGTACACTTGGTTATAACTTTGAAAAATCACTTAGAAAGCGGGCAATAAATCTTGAGGTATAATCTTTTCAAGTAAACGACTGACCCTAGAACTTATACGACTTAAGTACCTATCAAGTGTAAGTATAATGACATGCCTTGATAACAAGCAAGTGTTGGATAATAACGGTTATATTAGGATGTGCCGGGCGAGTTAACTTGAAAATATGTTTTAGCATTAGTAAAGTATATACTTAGACTTGCAAAGCGTTAAGTGATTAACCTCGGATATTGTGCCTATTTATAGATCACCGGACCCAGGACACACTACCCCTATAGGACTTCCAGGCAAGTTTTAAACCTTTTACGAACTGTTATTGTGATTATATATGAATTCTGCTATAAATGTTCATGCCATGCATAACTGTTTTCAAGAAAATATATTGTGATTCTTGTTCCATGATTTGATTATTGGCTTATAAGCTAGATACGAAATATTAGTTATAAGCCAGGTTTTGCAAAGTCCCTTAGTGTAGGGCGTATGATTCATATTCTTTAATATAGATCGGGAGTCGAGATTTCCATATTTCTCGATATTATTTTCTGATAAAAATATCGGATAAATATTATTTCTTTATTATTTGTTAAATGAATATTCATTTAAGAATTATTTATTTACTGAACATTATTTTGAATATTCATTTAAAGGTTTATTTATTTATGAATATTTTTTTGAATATTCATTTAAGGATTTATTTAGTGAGTATTATTTTATAGATTCTCTCGAGGGTTATCTATGAGCAATTATTTTATTAATAATTATATTTGAATATCTATGATTTAATAAATAATATTTTACTCTTAAATTGATCTTAAAAATAGTCTATCCTACTTAAAATCTATCTTTGATCTTCAATAATTATGAAGAATATTTCGGAGATTTATTTAGATTATTTTATTAAAAAGGGAGGTTCCCAAACTCTGTTTTCCATTAAATCTACGGAGATTTAAATGCTCGCTCAAACTTCCAAAATATAGGGAACCTTACCTGAGAAAATGTTATTTCTTATGGATGACTACCCGGTCACAAACTTTTGAAAGTATTATTTTCATTGCAACTTTAATTGCTACACATCAAAATGAGCCTTTTGTTACTCCCTCAACACTCGAGGAGTAAGATTGATGGAACAAATCGATATCCATTAACAAGCGATAGCTTGGGAAATATTGGTGAATTTTCCTTTTCAATTAGATACGACTACTTTGTGGAGTCCTATCAACAAGTATTACACTTGGGGAAAGGAGGACGAACTTTACATTTCAGAGTCATGGATTCTATTCGAACTAGGAGCGTTTAAGAGGCCGAGTCGCGATGTCCATCACAAGGCCCAACCGTTGGTGTAACACCCCCAGATCCAGGGTCAGGGATCTGGTCGTTACGGTCTCAATATCCAACCACAAAACCAACATAATTTAAATTACAACCTTGTGATCCAAAACATCAACATAAAACACACTCGTTATAGTCCCAGAGATGAAATCAGAGTAACCAACAATATTATTAATCACAAGTTTGAGTTCTTACAACCCAAAGAATTACAATTGTACAATTACATACTCTTTGCCATCCATTAATAGATACCATAATATAAATACATTTGAGGCTCAATTGCTAACAACTAGCCTACCAGTAGTTGCATCCTCAACAAAGGTAGCCAAGACCTTAGCGGTAAACCTCTGACGGTTGACACCTGCTTACTCTGTGTGCACCTTGCGCGGCCATCTGATCTAGCTGTTGTTGTGATATAAATAAATAAAGCAAGGGTGAGCAATAGCCCACCAGAAATATAATTGAACAGTGATAATATATAACAGTCCAAAATATCTTTTGAAACCATATGCCATGCATTAACGATGTAGTACCAATATAAGGTATGAGATGAAGTTACAAGGTAACTCAAAAATATATTTGTTTTGAATAAATATCTGCTATGTAAAAGATAAGCAAGATATTCTCAATTATCATAAAAGAGGAACTTGCAGGAAAATATTGCAATTCCGGTTTCAACACTTTTTCACCTTGCCAACACCAACAGTGTTGCAGAAATTTCTCACTTTTAGAAGATGAACTAATACGGGAGCATTGCCGCGCCAGATGCCCTGACGTTTACGATGATCAGTCGTATGTCATGCATCTCATCAGTCGTTCTCTACATGTAGAAGGTAGCTCCGACGGATTTACTTATCTACCGCCCTCTGGAACTCCTCAGCCAACGGTTGGACTATTGCTGGACCGGCGCCACTCGGCCACTTACGCGTCTCCTAGTTCGAATATCATCCATGACTCTGAAACGTAAAGTTCGTTCCCCTTTTTCCCCAAGTGTAACACTTGTTGATAGGACTCCACAAAGTAGTCGTATCTAATTGGAAAGGAAAATTCACCAATATTTCCCAAGCTGATGCTTGTTAATGGATATAAACTTGTTACATCAATCATACCCCTCGAGCGTTGAGGAGGTAACCAAAAGACTCATATCGATGCTTGAAAGAATCAAGATGTGAGTGACAAGATAGTTTTAGCAAGTATAGGACCGGGCAGTCCAATAAATAACATCGCTCAAGTGAGGTCCCCTTATATACGTTTGGAAGTTGAGCGAGTATTTAAATCTTCTTTAAGATAGATTTAAATGAAATTAAAGTTTTGGGAACCTCCCCTTGATAAAATAGTCATAAAAGACTCCGAAATATTTTACATAATATCTGAAGGTGAAGGATAACCTTTGAATAATATGAATCATTATAAAAAGAATTCAAAAGAATTTTATTAAACATTCCAAGAATATTTATTAATTCAATAATAATTACGGAATACTATTAAATCATAATATTGCTCGTAAGTAATCCTCGAATGAATATATAGAATTATTTATTAAATAAATCTCTTCTTAAATGAATATTTAAAATAATATTCATTGAATAAATAAACTTAAATAAATATTTAATATAATATTTACTGAATAAATCAAACCTTAAATGAATATTTGAAAATAATATTCATTTAATAAATAACATTCCAAATGAATATCCGAATAATATTCATTAAACAAATAATATTCTAAATGAATATCCAAAGTAATATTCATTTAACCAATAATATTCTAAATGAATATCCAAAATAATATTCATTTAACAAATAATATTCTAAATGAATATCCGAATAATGTTCATTTAGTAATCAAAACTTTAAAGGAATATTCGAAGTAATATTCCTTGAGTAAATAGAACTTCCAATGAATATTTTAAAATAACATTCATTAAGTAAATCAAAACTTAAATGAATATTCGAAAGTAATATTCATTAAATAAATCAAGATCAAATGAATATTCCAAATAATAATAAGTAAGCCAAATGAATATTTGGGAATGATATTCGTCAACCAAATAACTCTAATGAATATTCAAAATAATATTCATTAACTAAATAACTCCAATGAATGATCAAAATAATATTAATTAAATAAATGACATTCTAAATGAATATTAAAATAATATTCATTAAATATTCCTTCACTGAGGTAATACTCGAAGAACGTTCCTCGAAAGATTCGTAATCGAATAAAAATCCTCGAAGTAATAAATTTGTCGCTGGAATCCCTCCGGGTTTTCACGACTATTTATATATTACAAAATATCGACTCCCGGTCTATATTTGAAGTATGAATATCATACGCCCTTCGCTAAGGGTCTTAACCAAACAATCCGGCTTATAACTGATATTTCATATATAGTCTATAAGCCGATATCAATTCAGGGAACAAGTAATTCAATATTAACTTGAAAGTAGGCATGCATTCTATGGCATATGTATAAAACAATCATCATATATATTATCACAACAACAGTTCCAAGTTTTGGAAACTTGCCTGAGAATCGAGTGCGGGTAGGGGTAATGTGTCCCGGGTCAGCTCGACGATCTATAAACAATCAGAATATTTAAGATTAACCACTTAACGCTTATTAAAAGGCTAAGTATAAACTCCACTTAAATCGAAACATGTTTTCGAGTTATCTCGTTACGTCTCTTTTAGTGTAACTCTTTTTATCACCGATACGATCCGACATTCGTTCGTTATCAAGACATGTCATCATGCTTATACTTGGTATATACTTACGTCGTATAAGTTCTAAGGTTGGTCATTTACGAATCAAGATTATACCTCGAGTGTTATCGCCCGTTTTCTAAGTTATAACAAAAGTCATACCTTTAAGGGGTTCGTTCGCGTTTAACCTCGATTCAAACATTTTTATAAAATCGGAAAACGATCCATTCGACATGTGGTTTTCTCCCACGCCTTCCTTTTTACCTCTAATATTTAATTAATAAGATTCGCCACTGATTAAACGACATTTAAGGGAATCAATTTCAATTACGAACTTTCGATTACGGTTCCGAACCACTTTTACGAATTTAATCATAACTCCTAAACCGTAAGTCCGTTTCATGCGATCTTTATATCAAAACGAAGATTATAACATAATATACCTTGTCATGGCAGAATACGAAGCTAGTCAGTGAGTTATGGCTACTGTCAAATATGATTTCTTAAGGTTAACGAAAATTCGGCATTACGACGGCTATAAATCGAACGTTCTAAAATCATAACGATTCCACAAAGCCACACCGGGCATCCAAACAACTTGTAAACATATTACATATCTCCAACTGTCCAAACTCATCTACTTTACCAACATGATCATCACATCTCTTAAATCAAACAATCATTACATAATCATGCTTATAATCATGCTATTAACACATCTTATACTAAATCCATCAAGAGCATGCAAAATCTCAAAGTAAGATCTAGGGTTCATGAGGTTTATACCTTCCTTGGAGAGTGTTAAAGCCCTTTCTAAGCCTTGATCTAGTCCTTAGAACTCATTACAACCTTAAACTAGCAAGAATCATCAAGAACATAGTTAGTGATTTTTGGATCTGCTATAACGCAGTTTAAAGATCATGAAAAACGAGGGCCTTACCAAGGTTTTCTGGACAAGGCTTCTGAAGGAGAGTTGTAGAGCATCCAACCAGCTTTCCAAAAAGCTAAAGAACACCAAATTCCATTGAGTAATGAAGGAGATATGGCCGTTTGAAAATCATCACAGAAACTGCCAACAATCTGGACAGTTTGCTTCTTCAACTTGGGGAGATGATTTGCCTAGGCTATACTACCTTGATTGCTATGAAATTTGGAGCGGATATTGCCCATGGAGTGGAGAGGTTGTGGTTCAAATTTGGTGATTTTATCATGGATGAAAATGGAGATATGAATTTTTCTCTCATGGCTGTTCTTGTTGAGCAGTTTTGAAAAAAATGGAGAGAATGTAGTTTGCTTGGCTTGTCTCTTGCTCTCATCTAATCTAATATGTATTATTGATATGTAAGGATAATATCTAGTCCATAAAGCTACTTTAATAAAGGTAGTATGTCATGGATGATGAAATCAAGTGGACAAGTGTTGATGTTTTGGTGGTAAGATGAGAAAGTTATGCTAAGTACTAGTTTGATCCTAATTGATCTAGTTCCTTTGGTAACTACTTGGTTACTTGCCCTTATCCACTTGCACATGCATGTATCTTGATCCTCTTGCTTGTTCTTTGTCCGGTTATTACTCAATTCGTTGATCGTTCGAGGGAATAACTCATTCGTTTCTAGTTAGGGTTTTACCGAAAACCTTCTTAATATTTCTAATACTATTCTTCATCATTCTTAATACTTCTCGAATTTAAATTCCTTAATTCCCTTTTATAAATCCATAAGTCTTGCAGTGTCCAGGGAAATCTCGGAGAAAATAAAAGTGCTCTTTTTCTGAATCCGACAGCTTTTACATACACTTATTTTCCTCCTGGATCACTAATACGAACTCAGAAATCCGTTCCGAATACCGGGTATAACATTATTATAATAATATTCCAAATTCCACCAAAATCACTATTCATCACTTATTTTTATTTAATTCCTATAATTAGGAAAATGAACCTGGTTCACCCTCGAGTGTTCCTTAACCTTTTTACGGAACCGCTGGGCTTATAATAGATATTGATTTGGATGACATGAGGGTATCTATTTCTCTCTAGGGAATCTTATCTTAACTTTCTAGGAGATAGATTATTCTAATCTAAGTTATCACCCAATAGCATCCTTCAGGCCATATAACCTTGGAATATATATCCTTTCATTATTCATTCTTTAAAGCCAGTATTACATTGTAGTTGTAACCACTGTTCACTCTTACATCAATACATAATAAAAGTTTTAATTCTACCCAAAAATCTGGGTTCTTACAGTCTCCCCTCCTTAAAAGGATTCCGTCCCGGAATCAGGTAGAAGACAATTGGTACTTGTTGGTTATTTCGCTTTCCAATTCTCTGGTCGATCCTTACACATCCCAATCTTTCTAAAGCACATCGTACTGGTGTTATAATACACCCTTTATCCGTTCTACCAATTCTTTGATACTTTCGCATAACACATTATCCGGTATACGCTCTTGTCCGGTCTTACACTATTAACCTTATTGGTACGTGTAGTGACTTCGGTATCACTAACGCGCTACGAATTCCGGAGATAACCTCACTCGTAATTTTGCAATTCCTGATCGCTTTAATCTTCGCAATCTCGATGTATATATATTTAGGTGGAAAAATTTATCGAGAGATCACTGTGATCAATGAACATTTGTTACATTGCATAGCTAGTACAGAAGGGGGCCAGCCTCTAGTACTTGACAAGCAATTAAACAATTAATGGCATTCCACTTAGACTCCTATCACACAGACAGAGAGTCACGTAGTAGTACCTCCCCTCCTTAAAGGGTTGTTCTTCTCAATTTAGAGGAAAATAAATAAGGGATATTAAAAGGAAAGAATTTCAGAGAATTATATAAGAAGATTTTCATGATTGTCAAAATATCATACTCAGAATTTACCTCTGAACTATAGAGGTTTATTAGGGAAGAAAGTAATCGTATTCGTATCAAATACTACTTTATCGTAATCTCACATATCACATGTCCTTGTTTCTCTGTCCATCATTCTATGGACCTATACTCTTGTTTGATATTAGCATTACTTACTTTTGGAAAATCCTTCAACCTCTCAGGTTAAAATCATGGATTTCTCGCTTGACATTTTTATTACTGGCATTTCACGCCACGACACTGGCCATTTCATATTCACAATTCTAACACCATCAGGTTGTCATTCCGATAGCTCATTAGGAAAACCCATTCATCAATCCATTCATAGCATTCCTTGCTTCACTTCCATCATTATTTCCCAATCTTTTCTTTATCAATCACATCCTTCGTATTATCTAACTCTTATTTACCTTTTGTTGTTTATTTCCACCTTCATCTCAGAGTTGAGGCACTCGTCACCTTTATTCAATACGTGTTACACGTTTGGGGCCAAATTTTCCTTTGTTCAATCATCTAGATTTCACTTTTTCATTTCATGAGTCTCTTTATTACTCAGTCAATCTATTTCTAAGGAGTCAATTTGTATGTCATTTATGCTCCTAATCCCAACTTTCTGTTTTAGCCAATACCCTTGCCCTGCTAATTCCATACTTTTCTCGCTTCATTACTGGGGCTTCTCATGAGCCCACCTATCTGACTCTCTTGTCTTTATTTCTACTATAATCATCTTATGAACCATCATAACCTAATTCTTCATTTCAAATATCCCGTCGTTGCAGAAATTACACCATCCGAAATAAACCTGGATGATTTCTTTAACTTAGATTCAATTCGACATTTCCACAGTCGTTACCACCTAATTTCTCAGAAGGATCACCATCGTTTATCGTTTACTTAGTGCTTTAACAACTAAGCATCATAATTGTCAATTCAAGATCCTCTAGGAAAACAAAATAATCACTATTCCCTATCCATAGGGAATGCTTCCTGAACTTGACGTAGATATTACATGAAGCAGATAAAATTGTAGGAAAGCTTCCAGCATTGCAGCTGGAACAGGCTGGTGAGATTATTAATCACATATCTCCGGTAGAAGACTAAAAGCTTAGCGGTTTGCTTAATCGCTTGCCAACCTCATAATTCTCTATCTTGTTTGCACAGAAATACACCAACATAAACTTGCTTGTCATTCATCATCGTGCCATTTGGCTTATCAATATTTGTACCCTTTCTATTTCTGGTCATTTACTACCCATTCATTGTTACTTAACCTCCCCTCTCTCTTTCCAAAGAAAAGGCGAGTCTCTTGGGGAATTTGGTCTGGTCTGTCGTAGAGCCTCCTAATGTCGGTAATGTGCTACTGGCAACATCAGGAATCGAATCTTTACTTAAACTATTCTTATAGTTGATCCTGGCAAAATCATTAGACGGAAAGTAACTTTCTCTACCACATTATGACCATCAAGGTCCTTACATTATCCTTCTATTTCTTTGGTCTGAGCATTTATACTTACTCCCCCATACTTAAAGTGTCGGCCACCTCGTTGGCCTTTCCTGATTATAATAATTTCTTGGGGTCAATGTTTTCTAGATCTATTCCAACTCAGGGTGGAAGCATTCTCCCTTAAATTCTGCTGAATGAGAGAAAGCATCTATCAGTCTCTTCCAAAAGTCATTGCTTCCACCTTTCTAGTGCGATCTTGACTACAGGTACTCCAAATCATACCTAGGATATTTCCTTACTTAACTCCCTTCTTGTTTTTAGGATAATCTCAACCTTATTGGTTCAATCCATACTCTCACATGGTTCCACACATGTTTCATCTGGCCTTATTGTTACTATGTCATACATTCCTTACCAAACTTCCCGTTTGAAGTTTAGAATATTAGCACTTCCCTTATAAGGTTTCTTAGGCCATCCTCATCATTCCTCCTGCATCTCCTGGTTACAGGGTATATCAAACATCATTAGTCAATTCTATAACATCTCTGTCTATGTACTTTTGGAGACTCCTTTCCACAAATCCTTACAGGTTATTGATACTTTGGTCGATTCAACTTATATCGTCTGAATTCATAATGTCTTTGTTTGGGGTGATGCTATCCTTTGTGCATCCCCCAGGGTTCGTATTAATCTATGGACATTCTATCCTCAATTCCATTTTCGAGGAATACTTACATCCTGTACTTGGCAATTTTAATCATATATCCATAATAAGGGTCTCTTTTCAATCATTCCAATCTTGATAATCTATAGGTATCTTAATGTTACCTCTTCTTTCAAACGAATGTCAGTCTATATGACTTTCCCAAAAGACAACGTATGTCTATCTGTCTTTCTTACAGAACTTGGTAATGGTAGCAAGGATGTTCTGGAAGATATTGGTCGTGTTCAACGTGAATCTCTTAATGCCTAATGCTCCTCTTGAGGACACCAAGTTTCAGATAACATTTATGCATCATACTGCACCATCTCTGACAATCCTCATAACCTTTACTGGTCACCATCCTCATTCCCAACACATCCATGGTATTTATAAAATCCATCATCATGTATCTCAATTCATTTTATATCAAAAGTCCTCGCGGTTGGCACTTGGTTAGAAGCACCCCGCTTTGTCCTTACCTTGCTGGTTCAGTCACTCGATAATCTTTAGTGACTAGGCCCCAACTGGCCATGCTAAAATATGTGAGTTTAGGGGTCGGCTAATAGCATTACTTTTCTAGCAATTGCTGGCATAGTGCCTACTACTTTGATACCTTTTGATCTTTTCAAAACTTCACTCCATATAAGTCTCAATCGACTTCTCGGTGCCATCTCCGGTCACCTTTCCTTTTCTTTTATTCTTCTAGTTACTCTTATCAATTCCACGTACCACAAAAGCTTAACACTTCTGGCATAACAACCTTTTCATTTAAGTCAATCCCAGAATTTCTCAGTCTGGCTTGTTTCTTAATTACATTCAACTTCATAATTTTATCCCTACATTCAACTGTAATAATCGGGGTATGTCTACCCACCTGTATAGCGGCTACTTTACCCAATCCACAGGGTTCGCTCCAGTTTCCATTCTCTTCGGTGACGTGCTCAGATAATCAGAAAGACAAGGTTTGCCAAATTTTGTCCAATTCCTTTCCAGGATTAGGGAAATTTCAGTCAATCTATCCATCTGCTGGTAACACTAAGAAGATCCATTTCGATACCCGAAGAATATTTCTAGGAACATCCAAGCGGGTCGAACCATAAACAGTTAAATATCGAAATGATTGACATAAAGTTGGGAGTTTAACTATTGGAAAGAAACCAAATATATACTTCCCCTAGAAGGAAATTCAAAAGTTTCAAACTAAAACATGCCACTTCCTCCCGATACATATTCGTCCTATTAGTCGATACTACCAAATACCAGTCTTCTTAATAACTAGTCTCAGAAGGAACACTACCGTCGGGGTTAGTCGTTCCTCAACATTGGCACTACCAAGGCCATCCGAATCCGATGAACTGCGCTGTCTAAATGTATTCGAAATTACGTTGTCGTGCTGCATAAGCACAGAACCTATACATGTATGAGTTGTATCATAATATATCCCAAAGTTTCCTTCTTCCATTAGGTAACGCCAACCCTGGTCGTCACCGACTTCATCTTTAGCTCCAGGAAGATCTTCTCACGTTTATCTTGTCCATTCAAACTTTTAGTCTTACAATAAGTCGATTTACGAGACTGCACTTTCTGTAAAGTCCTGAGCAATTCTCTGGTAATACTTTGTGAATCTTATGAAATTTCTTACCTTTGCCAGTGTGGTTGGCCAATCTCTATTTGAAACTGTCTTTAACTTGGTAGGGCCGACCAACACTACTCTTATTGATCATGTGTCCTATTGCTGGACTTCATTTTGCCAAAACTCTTATTTCGAGAACATGTCCTACGCCTGTTCTTTCAGGTTGCATCTAGAAGCATTCTCAATTACATCTCGACCACTGCTCGCCTTGCCTAATCCATTTATGATTCAGTGTCAGAATAAACTTAAGGTAACTACCATAATCCATTCAATGAAAAGAAAGAATTTAATATTCTTCTGAATCACATGCAACTAATGTTTCTGGTTCATCATTTCACTGATTTGAACTGAACTTATACTTGGTTTCTTGGCGATAGCCTCATTACTAGTTTATCATAGACTCACTGGTCTTTTAGTCTTGTAGGTTCTGAGATCATTGTCTTGCTTACTACTTCCTTATGTAACTTTATCCATTCAGGCCATTGCTTTCCACTATCTTTACTTTCTTAGCTAATCCATTCATAAAATGGACATCTCACTGGATAAACCACCTCATCAATCTCAATTGACTTTATAATTTATAACCTAGGAAATCTGCCTTCTCACGGCGAATTATCATTAATAAGATTCACACTAATCCATTTATCTGAAGATATGGCACTTGCCACCTATGTCTTAACTGTTCCTAGGGACTCTGCTCCCCGTCCTATATCAATGTCTTTGATAATCATGCATCATTCTAATTCCTTTCTCATTAATCTGAAAGTCTCCAAGGATTCTTATCTATCCTTACATACGATCTTGAGTAATTCCTCAAATCCATCTTACTTGCTGGCACTTCATTCGGTAGTCCGGCTATGAATCCAATATGCCTCTTTAATTCTCTTCATAATATATCAGTTCTTTACGCTCACTTCTCTGAGCACTATATCTAGATTCTTACAGTCTCTCTAGCTGTAGCCCTTATTTCCTTAAGGGTAAGCTCCTTATCCTTATCAGGATTTTCCTCCTTTGCTGGAACCTCTTCCGAGTCCTCAGTAGGGTACTCTATCGAATCCACCATCCGATCGTCAGCATATAATCAGGCATTATTGAGTCACTTCTCGTAATCCCCAAGGTCTATCGCCTTACTAGTCGATATAAGAACGAGCTAAGTCACTATCATGATACTTAATAGTTCCCATAAGGGTTTTATACGTCAGTACTACATTAAGTAGTCCGACTATGAACTTGGCAAGAGTTCTTATTATCTTAATGAATTTATTGTTTTAACGTCGCATCATCTCTGGGATATATAACGCTCTCTCTGATACCATTTCTGTAACACCCCCAGATCCAGGGTCAGGGATCTGGTCGTTACGGTCTCAATATCCAACCACAAAACCAACATAATTTAAATTACAACCTTGTGATCCAAAACATCAACATAAAACACACCCGTTATAGTCCCAGAGATGAAATCAGAGTAACCAACAATATTATTAATCACAAGTTTGAGTTCTTACAACCCAAAGAATTACAATTGTACAATTACATACTCTTTGCCATCCATTAATAGATACCATAATATAAATACATTTGAGGCTCAATTGCTAACAACTAGCCTACCAGTAGTTCCATCCTCAACAAAGGTAGCCAAGACCTTAGCGGTAAACCTCTGACGGTTGACACCTGCTTACGCTGTGTGCACCTTGCGCGGCCATCTGATCTAGCTGTTGTTGTGATATAAATAAATAAAGCAAGGGTGAGCAATAGCCCACCAGAAATATAATTGAACAGTGATAATATATAACAGTCCAAAATATCTTTTGAAACCATATGCCATGCATTAACGATGTAGTACCAATATAAGGTATGAGATGAAGTTACAAGGTAACTCAAAAATATATTTGTTTTGAATAAATATCTGCTATGTAAAAGATAAGCAAGATATTCTCAATTATCATAAAAGAGGAACTTGCAGGAAAATATTGCAATTCCGGTTTCAACACTTTTTCACCTTGCCAACACCAACAGTGTTGCAGAAATTTCTCACTTTTAGAAGATGAACTAATACGGGAGCATTGCCGCGCCAGATGCCCTGACGTTTACGATGATCAGTCGTATGTCATGCATCTCATCAGTCGTTCTCTACATGTAGAAGGTAGCTCCGACGGATTTACTTATCTACCGCCCTCTGGAACTCCTCAGCCAACGGTTGGACTATTGCTGGACCGGCGCCACTCGGCCACTTACGCGTCTCCTAGTTCGAATATCATCCATGACTCTGAAACGTAAAGTTCGTTCCCCTTTTTCCCCAAGTGTAACACTTGTTGATAGGACTCCACAAAGTAGTCGTATCTAATTGGAAAGGAAAATTCACCAATATTTCCCAAGCTGATGCTTGTTAATGGATATAAACTTGTTACATCAATCATACCCCTCGAGCGTTGAGGAGGTAACCAAAAGACTCATATCGATGCTTGAAAGAATCAAGATGTGAGTGACAAGATAGTTTTAGCAAGTATAGGACCGGGCAGTCCAATAAATAACATCGCTCAAGTGAGGTCCCCTTATATACGTTTGGAAGTTGAGCGAGTATTTAAATCTTCTTTAAGATAGATTTAAATGAAATTAAAGTTTTGGGAACCTCCCCTTGATAAAATAGTCATAAAAGACTCCGAAATATTTTACATAATATCTGAAGGTGAAGGATAACCTTTGAATAATATAAATCATTATAAAAAGAATTCAAAAGAATTTTATTAAACATTCCAAGAATATTTATTAATTCAATAATAATTACGGAATACTATTAAATCATAATATTGCTCGTAAGTAATCCTCGAATGAATATATAGAATTATTTATTAAATAAATCTCTTCTTAAATGAATATTTAAAATAATATTCATTGAATAAATAAACTTAAATAAATATTTAATATAATATTTACTGAATAAATCAAACCTTAAATGAATATTTGAAAATAATATTCATTTAATAAATAACATTCCAAATGAATATCCGAATAATATTCATTAAACAAATAATATTCTAAATGAATATCCAAAGTAATATTCATTTAACCAATAATATTCTAAATGAATATCCAAAATAATATTCATTTAACAAATAATATTCTAAATGAATATCCGAATAATGTTCATTTAGTAATCAAAACTTTAAAGGAATATTCGAAGTAATATTCCTTGAGTAAATAGAACTTCCAATGAATATTTTAAAATAACATTCATTAAGTAAATCAAACCTTAAATGAATATTCGAAAGTAATATTCATTAAATAAATCAAGATCAAATGAATATTCCAAATAATAATAAGTAAGCCAAATGAATATTTGGGAATGATATTCGTCAACCAAATAACTCTAATGAATATTCAAAATAATATTCATTAACTAAATAACTCCAATGAATGATCAAAATAATATTAATTAAATAAATGACATTCTAAATGAATATTAAAATAATATTCATTAAATATTCCTTCACTGAGGTAATACTCGAAGAACGTTCCTCGAAAGATTCGTAATCGAATAAAAATCCTCGAAGTAATAAATTTTCGCTGGAATCCCTCCGGGTTTCCACGACTATTTATATATTACAAAATATCGACTCCCGGTCTATATTTGAAGTATGAATATCATACGCCCTTCGCTAAGGGTCTTAACCAAACAATCCGGCTTATAACTGATATTTCATATATAGTCTATAAGCCGATATCAATTCAGGGAACAAGTAATTCAATATTAACTTGAAAGTAGGCATGCATTCTATGGCATATGTATAAAACAATCATCATATATATTATCACAACAACAGTTCCAAGTTTTGGAAACTTGCCTAAGAATCGAGTGCGGGTAGGGGTAATGTGTCCCGGGTCAGCTCGACGATCTATAAACAATCAGAATATTTAAGATTAACCACTTAACGCTTATTAAAAGGCTAAGTATAAACTCCACTTAAATCGAAACATGTTTTCGAGTTATCTCGTTACGTCTCTTTTAGTGTAACTCTTTTTATCACCGATACGATCCGACATTCGTTCGTTATCAAGACATGTCATCATGCTTATACTTGGTATATACTTACGTCGTATAAGTTCTAAGGTTGGTCATTTACGAATCAAGATTATACCTCGAGTGTTATCGCCCGTTTTCTAAGTTATAACAAAAGTCATACCTTTAAGGGGTTCGTTCGCGTTTAACCTCGATTCAAACATTTTTATAAAATCGGAAAACGATCCATTCGACATGTGGTTTTCTCCCACGCCTTCCTTTTTACCTCTAATATTTAATTAATAAGATTCGCCACTGATTAAACGACATTTAAGGGAATCAATTTCAATTACGAACTTTCGATTACGGTTCCGAACCACTTTTACGAATTTAATCATAACTCCTAAACCGTAAGTCCGTTTCATGCGATCTTTATATCAAAACGAAGATTATAACATAATATACCTTGTCATGGCAGAATACGAAGCTAGTCAGTGAGTTATGGCTACTGTCAAATATGATTTCTTAAGGTTAACGAAAATTCGGCATTAAGACGGCTATAAATCGAACGTTCTAAAATCATAACGATTCCACAAAGCCACACCGGGCATCCAAACAACTTGTAAACATATTACATATCTCCAACTGTCCAAACTCATCTACTTTACCAACATGATCATCACATCTCTTAAATCAAACAATCATTACATAATCATGCTTATAATCATGCTATTAACACATCTTATACTAAATCCATCAAGAGCATGCAAAATCTCAAAGTAAGATCTAGGGTTCATGAGGTTTATACCTTCCTTGGAGAGTGTTAAAGCCCTTTCTAAGCCTTGATCTAGTCCTTAGAACTCATTACAACCTTAAACTAGCAAGAATCATCAAGAACATAGTTAGTGATTTTTGGATCTGCTATAACGCAGTTGAAAGATCATGAAAAACGAGGGCCTTACCAAGGTTTTCTGGACAAGGCTTCTAAAGGAGAGTTGTAGATCATCCAACCAGCTTTCCAAAAAGCTAAAGAACACCAAATTCCATTGAGTAATGAAGGAGATATGGCCGTTTGAAAATCATCACAGAAACTGCCAACAATCTGGACAGTTTGCTTCTTCAACTTGGGGAGATGATTTGCCTAGGCTATACTACCTTGATTGCTATGAAATTTGGAGCGAATATTGCCCATGGAGTGGAGAGGTTGTGGTTCAAATTTGGTGATTTTATCATGGATGAAAATGGAGATATGAATTTTTCTCTCATGGCTGTTCTTGTTGAGCAGTTTTGAAAAAAATGGAGAGAATGTAGTTTGCTTGGCTTGTCTCTTGCTCTCATCTAATCTAATATGTATTATTGATATGTAAGGATAATATCTAGTCCATAAAGCTACTTTAATAAAGGTAGTATGTCATGGATGATGAAATCAAGTGGACAAGTGTTGATGTTTTGGTGGTAAGATGAGAAAGTTATGCTAAGTACTAGTTTGATCCTAATTGATCTAGTTCCTTTGGTAACTACTTGGTTACTTGCCCTTATCCACTTGCACATGCATGTATCTTGATCCTCTTGCTTGTTCTTTGTCCGGTTATTACTCAATTCGTTGATCGTTCGAGGGAATAACTCATTCGTTTCTAGTTAGGGTTTTACCGAAAACCTTCTTAATATTTCTAATACTATTCTTCATCATTCTTAATACTTCTCGAATTTAAATTCCTTAATTCCCTTTTATAAATCCATAAGTCTTGCAGTGTCCAGGGAAATCTCGGAGAAAATAAAAGTGCTCTTTTTCTGAATTCGACAGCTTTTACATACACTTATTTTCCTCCTGGATCACTAATACGAACTCAGAAATCCGTTCCGAATACCGGGTATAACATTATTATAATAATATTCCAAATTCCACCAAAATCACTATTCATCACTTATTTTTATTTAATTCCTATAATTAGGAAAATGAACCTGGTTCACCCTCGAGTGTTCCTTAACCTTTTTACGGAACCGCTGGGCTTATAATAGATATTGATTTGGATGACATGAGGGTATCTATTTCTCTCTAGGTAATCTTATCTTAACTTTCTAGGAGATAGATTATTCTAATCTAAGTTATCACCCAATAGCATCCTTCAGGCCATATAACCTTGGAATATATATCCTTTCATTATTCATTCTTTAAAGCCAGTATTACATTGTAGTTGTAACCACTGTTCACTCTTACATCAATACATAATAAAAGTTTTAATTCTACCCAAAAATATGGGTTCTTACAGTTGGCCAGGGATTTACTAGAGGGCGGTAGACAAGTAAATCCGTCAGTTCTTCCTTCTACCGGTAGTAAAACCATATTTAGGTTGTACAATTTGCGACTGATCATCGAAGGTTGGGACAGCTAGCGCGTGATAACTCCAGTATTAGTTCATCACCCAAAGTGGGATTTTCTGCAACATTATCGAGAGCACCCCGATTGGAAAGCTACGGCTGGGTGACCGATAAGTGTTGGCAAGGTCTGAAAAAGTGTTCAAAACTAGCATTGCAATATCTGCTTTGCGATTTTCCCAGTTTAATTTCATATGTCGATATCTGACTGATATTTTATATAGAAGATATTATTATAGAAGTTATACATAGATTTACCTTGTAACTTCATCTTTTACGTTATACTAGCACTATGTTCGTTAATGCATGGCATATGGTTTTAAAAAAAAAAATTTGAACTATTATATATATTGCTGTGCAGTTACAAACTATTTTGGTGGGCTCTATTGCTCACCATTGCTTTATTTATCTATATCACAACAACAGCTAGATCAGATGGCCTGCACAAGGCGCATTCGGCGCAAGCAGGTGTCAGCCGTCAGAGGACTACCTGCTGATATCATAGTCGCCATTGCTGAGGTAGGAGCAACCAATAGGCTAGAATGGCAACTTTTGTGTTTCAAGACTTATGTATAATTATCACTAATGTTTAACAACGGCAAGAAACTAGTAAGCTTAATCTGTAATCATTTTGGGTTTGTAATAACTTATAATTGTGGACCCTATGGCTAGATACTTATTTCAATTTCATCTCTGGGACTATAACTAGTTGTGTGATGTGATATTATTGCGGGGTCATAGCATGCGGTTTTTTTATTTTGATTCAAGTTCAAGTATTATTAATGGAATTGAGACCGTAACGACCGGATCCCCGACCCCGGATCTGGGGCTGTTACAGAAATGGTATCAGAGCGAGAGTTATATATCCCAGAGATGATGCGACGTTATAATAAATTCACTAAGATAATAAGAACTCTTGCCAAGTTCACCTAAAACCGTTACGGGAACTTTTTAAGTATCATGATAGTAACATAGTTCGTATTGTGTAGGCGAGCGACATCTCTGACCCTGAGGTTTTTGAGCGACATCATGACAAGGATTTACTTAGGACTACGGATCCGTACTATGAGCGTATGGGTGATGAGGATGAGGACCCAGAGGAGGTCTAGACCGTTGAGGACACTAAGGTGGTTGATTATGAGGATGAGGACCTTTGTTCATCAATAATAATAGGCAAAGTAAATGATTGACCCAAATATGCATACCTCAGGTAATCTGGTGGTTTAAGCTCGAGTTTGGAAGCTTCTTCAACATGATGATTTCCATTTTTAACTACCAAAGACTGATCAAGCGTGGAAATAGACGGATTAGGAACGGAAGTGGGTGGTTCACCAACAGAAGTCTTAACAACAAACCTAGGATCAAAAGAACTATCCTCAAGTTGAACTTTATGCTTAGAACAAGTAGCATTCAATTCCTCTAACATCTCATCAGAAGTAAAATTCCTAAATAACTCATGAAGATCTTTATTACCCTCATACTTTAACAACACATCTTTCTCAAGAAAAGACTCAATTGCACTATCCTCAAGATCCATCAGTTGGACATGTTCATCTTCAGTACCAGACTTTCCTTGTAAAACATCTTTTAAGAGGTCCAACTTCAACAGCTTACTTTGTCCTTGATCAATCACTTCCCAACTAAAACACTTTTCAGCCTCTACCGGAATTTGCATAGCCTTGAACACATTAAAAGTGACATTTTCATCTAGCGGATCAGCCACCAAGTCAGATTTTTCAATTTCGGGCCCTGTAGATTTTTCAACCAGCTGATTCTGAACTTCTTCATCTTCCTTAGCTGCTGATTTTTGATCGGTTGTAAACTTTCCGCTTCTCAAAGTAACTGCCTTCACCTGTTCATGGACAACTTTCCTCCCTGGATTAGCCTCCGTGTCACTAAGAAGCACTCCCTGTGGCTTATTTAGCACCGCAGTAGCAATCTGACCAATCTGATTTTCCATGATCTTAAGTGAGATAGCTTGACTTTTGCACATCAATCTCAACTCCTCTAGTTCTGATTTTTCAGAAGTGGAATGACCAGAACCAGCATATGAATGTTGTTGCTGAAAACCCGGAGGTTGAAATTGCCTAGGGGCATACTGTTGCTGAAAATTCTGCCCTTGTTGCTGCTAAAAAATCTGAGGATTGTAAGGCTGAGCTCCATGTTGCTGACCTTGAAATTGCTGATAAGGCTATTGTGGTTGTAGCATGCCACCCTGATTACTGCTCCAACTGAAATTCGGATAATTTATGTTGCTGAGATGATAAGTATTCGGGGCTGGCTATTGCTGATTCTGAAAGTTGCTCACAAACTGCACTGATTCAGTAGAGATGGCACATTGATTCGTCTCATGTGCGCCTGCACATAGCTCACACACACTAACCACCTGCTGAACTCCATAGTTCGTCAAAGAATCCACCTTCATAGTTAATGCCTTCAACAGAACTGCAATAGCTATAGCTGCATCCATATCCAGAATACATGTTATCTTGCCTTGCGATAGTCTCTGAGTTGGATTCTGATATTCATTCGCAGCCATCATCTCAATTAGCTCGAAAGCTTCCTCATAGCTCTTAGCCATTCATTCGCAGCCATCATCTCAATTAGCTCGTAAGCTTCCTCATAGCTCTTAGCCCAAAGAGTTCCACCTGAAGCTGCATCCAGCATTGGTCTTGATTGTGCTCCCAGCCCATTATAGAACCCATTGATGGCATACCATGATGAGGACACTTTCGAAGCATCTCCTTGTAGCGCTCCCAAGCTTCACACAAAGATTCTCCAGACTGCTGTGCAAATTGAGTAAGAGCGTTTCTTATTGTTGCTGTTTTAGCTACAGGGAAGAATGTATTAAGGAATTTCTGAGCAAGATCCTCCCATGTAGTAATGGAACCGGCTGGTAAAGAGTGTAACCAGCCCTTAGCTTTATCCCTCAAAGAGAATGGAAAAAGTCTCAATGTGATAGCATCTTCCGACACCCCGTTGATCTTGAAAGTGTCGCAGATCTTGATGAAATCCCGGATGTGCATGTTAGGATCCTCCGTTGGAGCACCCCCAAACTGAACCAAATTCTGCACCATCTGAATTGTGTTAAGCTTGATTTCAAAGGTGTTAGCTACAATGGCTGGTCTGACAATACTAGACTGGATGTCATTGATCTTCGGCGGAGAATAATCCTTCAAAGCCTTAGCTATTGCTCTAAATGGTTCTCCCATATTTTTAGCTGCTCAAGTTCTTCTTCCAGTTTACGAGATTGCAAACGTGTTCGTATACACAGTCAAGTACCTGAAAAACACATAACAAAACAAACTAAGTAAGAAAATAATCCGAGTCAGTGAACTCTAACGACCACTGATGACAAGCACATGAACTAAAAATAAAACACTGATGATCCCCGGCAGCGGCGCCAAAAACTTGTTAGCACAAAATCACGCAAGCGTACGTGGTCACAAGTAATATAGAATTAAGTTGAGTTCGTTCCCACAGAGATCTAATTTAGGTTTCAATTCAGTTAATGCACCTATGCAACAATGTATGGTTTTTATTCACTGCTAAGACAATTAACAAATTGGGGTTTGATTATATAAAATTAACTAAGGAAATAAATTAACCAACTAAGAATTAATTAACTAACGAGAATTTAAATCGAATTACTTATGCAATAGGAAACATTGGATCCTAACTTCATTAAATACTTCGCTTAGAGTTGATGCCTTTAATCAATGCATATGATGGTTTTGATATCTGATCAGACAACACGAAACAAGTATAGGCTACCTCTCAGTATACGAATACCAAACTACTCATACATCCACAAAAGAGATAGAAGATGGGTAGACACCAATTATGTTTAGACCCTATATCACTATAAGATTTGAAAACATAACGGTTGAAGCACAAGTTATCAATATTGATCACATAGGGCAGCATAATATATCTCTATTTATGCTACAAATCATGATGTCAATCATACATCAACTTATCATATGCTAGCATGGCAAGTTCTAAATCTCAAGATCCACTCTCGCTTCACAAGAGATTAACAAACAACTTAGATGTTAGCTACGCATCCAAGAAGAATAAGCACAACCATACAAGGATATCAAGAATTCATCACACATAAATCTTTAAAGCAAACAAACTACTAAACTACATAGATAAATCCGTTAGAATTCCATGACAACGATTAGTTCATAATCGAACCGCTCATCATCATGGTATCTGCTGAAACCATGATAGTAAACAAAGTATTAACGATTACAAATAAACTAGAGTAAGAGTTTAAGAAAACAAATCCCAAAAACATCCAAGAGTATCGCCTAATAGAAGAAAACAAAAAGTAGATCTAGATCTCCGTTGCTTATCACGAGCGTTGGAATCCTTCTCCAAGTTTGAATCTTTGTCCCTCGGCTCTCTCTCTGTGTTATGTGAATTATTGGTATGAATTACAATGATACGATGTGTTTTTATAGGCCTTAGAAGTCTTGCCCAACAAGAAAAACCCAAAATTACATATTAAATTCGAAACAAGAAAGAATTGCAGAATTTTTAGGAGAAAAATTGGAAATTCCAGCAACTTTGCCAGGCCGCGGCGCCCATTCGAGGCCGCGGCGTGCTTCTGTTTCTGCCCATCCAGGCCGCGGCACACAATCCAGGCCACGGCGCGCTTCTGCTTCTGTCCGGGGTGTTTTTCTTCGTCATTTCGTAGTTCTTTCACTGATTTCTCTTGTTCTTTCTTCGAGCAACGCCATCCTCGATCCTAGAACTCAAAACTCTCCTAAGATTTGCATGAAACTTGGTCTCAAACTCTCCCAAGATTTGTGGAAAACTTCATTCTTTATTCTACTCTTGAAATCCACCCAAAATCACTAAAATCGCCAAACCTGACCGACGATTCGTAACCCTGCACAACTCAACAAAACACATCAAAAACACAATAAAACTCGAGACCAAGACACCAATTTAAGCCAAAATGGAACGCCCTAAGTAGATATAAAATCCACTTATCAATGCTACTGGGAGTTTAGGACTTCACTTGCCTCCACTTCCTACCGAGAGAGCCCCTACCCCTCCACCATTACCTTTGAGCCCTTGTCCTGATGAGTTTGAAGAGCTTACCCCTGAGCCACAGCAAACAGAGACTGCACCACCAACAGAGCCGGCTACCCCACCTCATGTTCTTGTAGAGGGGATACCGTTGTTTGTGCATTACTGGATAGTGGGCAGAGTTTTTTCAAAGTTGGCAGTGGCTGAGGCTAGATTAGCAGAGTCACGGATGGAGTTAGCAGCAGAGAGAGCTGCCAGGTTGGGATGCCTGGACAGCGGGCGGTTCTCTAGTACCCGAGCTATTCGGAGGGGAGTGACTCGTATTGAGCTGAGGGCACGGATGAGGATTCGAGCCTTGCCTACTGATGGAAATGGCAGGGTGTCCAGGGTAGATGCTGAGAAGATTTTTCGCCGTGCTATGGCGAGGGTTAGGGCCTTGGGCTACACTGGTTACTGATTCAGAGATGGTGATGTGGTAGTCTAGTTTTCTAGTCATCTACGGACATAGTAGTACCGACTTTTGTGGGATAGTTCCATTGTATATAGTTTCCGTTATGCTGACTAGATAGATAGATCATATATTTCACTTTTGACTTGATGTTGTTAGGACGGTTGTACTCCTAAACTGTCGATGTGACTCATATTATGTATCTTTCAGTAGCATGTACATATTTGTTTCCTTTCAGTTCAGTTCAGTCTATCGTGACGAGATCACAAGTTTATTAGATTACTCTCTGCACGCATTGAATATGATTATATTGCCATGAAATATAGAACTGTGGGATTCCAATTCTAAATATGTAACGACTGTGCAAGGAGAAATTTTTAAAACAAGTGAATAAGACTAATATGTAATTTTCCAAATTTTCAGTAAAATGCCTCCACGAAGAATGGGAACTAGGGCTTACCCCCGTGAATCAATTGACCATGAAAGTCATAACCAACAAGGGGAAAACCCTGAATACGATGAAGCGCAAGATGAGGATTATAATGAGCAGGATGATTCCCAGTATGGGGCAGAAGATGAACCTTTCTACACTGAGGAATTCGAAGAAGAAGTAAAATGAGAAGAAACTAAAGTTGAGAAAGAAGTGGAGAACCAGGACAGAGACCCCATGGGTTAGTTTAAGAATCTACTCAGACAGAACTTAGACCGTTATCCCCAACCACCCCAAGTAATCAACAATACCTTGGAAAATTCTTTCAGGGCCTTTCAGTCACTCAAGCCCCCAGAATTCCAAGGATCAGCTGACCCAGTCGAGGCAAGAGCTCGGGTAAAGGAAATGGAAAAGTCCTTTGAGATTCCAAGCATCGATGAGGCACAAAAGACTGTTTTGCCACTTATCTTTTGAAAGGAAAGGCCAACTATTGGTGGGAGGCCAAGAAAAACATGGAGACGGATGCTATAATAGCCTGAGAAAGGTTCAACCAATTGTTTTTGAAAAAGTACTTCCCAAGGTTTATGAAGACTCAGATGGAGCTCAAGTTTTTAGAACTGAAGCAAAACAATTTGTCAGTGGCTGATTACGAGGCTAAGTTTACCGAGCTATCGAGTTTTGTGCCAGAGTTCGTGGATACTGAAGAGAAGAAAGCTAATAGGTTTCAGCAGGGGTTAAAGTAGTGGATTCAGAATCGTGTAGCAGTTTTAGAAATTACAGACTATGCCACTTTGGTGCAGAAAGCGTCAATTGTGGAAGCAGGGAGTGATCAAATGCAGAAGGAAAGAGAGAGATGGGGGATAAAAAGGAAACATGCAAGTTTCGATGGAGGTTCTGCAGGAGGAAGACCCCCAAATAAGTTCAATCGAGGGACAGTCTCCTTACCTGAAAGGAATGTGGGATTCAAGCAACCAGTGAGCACAAGTGTAAGCCAGGGCGGCAAGCCATTAGGAGTGTCCCATTCCCACCAGTCCCGATTTTCATTACCACTATGTGTAACTTGTAGGAGGAGACATTCCGAGGTGTGCAACCAGAAACAGATAACCTGCTATAATTGTGGACAAGTGGGCCACTATTCTACCTCTTGCATCGCGGCTATCCCTAGAGTCAACAAAAACACCACCTGTTTCCAGTGCGGACGTTAAGGTCACATGAGGAAGGATTGCCTAATGAACAAACTAGCAGTATCAGGGGCAAGCAAAGCTGCCTCCAATAGGCCACCAACTACTAGAACTTTCAACATGATAGTACAAAATGCCGTGAGGGACACGGACGTGATAGTAGGTACCTTTTCTCTTAATTCAGTTAGTGCAAATGTCTTATTTGATTCTGGGGCAACCAAATCTTTTATATCGAGGGATTTTGATCGTAAATTGAAACTTAAGACCCAACCACTGAGGGATTCCTTACAAGTAGAGATAGCCAACCAAGAGATAGTCCCAGTTAATCAGATTCACCCCGATTGCAAATTAGAAATAGGGGGACAATCTTTTTATGTTGATTTAATTCCTTTCAAACTAGGGGAGTTTGATGTCATTTTGGGAATGGATTGGTTGTCTCGCAATAATGCTCAGATAGATTGTAAGGGGAAAAAGGTTAAATTGAATACCCCGGGAAAGAAGGAAATAGTGTTTAAGGGGATAAGTGATAAGTGGATTTTATATCCACTTGGATCATTCTATTTCGGCTTAAATTGGTGTCTGGGTCTCAAGTAATCATTTGATTTGATGAGTTTTTGTGTAGAATTGTGTAGGATATCATTTGCAGGCTTTCCAGTAGCTTTATGGTGTTGTCAAGGTGAAGAAATTAAGTTGCGGTTGAAGACAGGCAAGTAATCAGCAGGAGAAAGAAAGTAGTCTGTGCAGAGCAGAAGTCAGCGCGGTCGCGCCTGATTATCAAAGGAAGTGCGCGCGGGCGGGCGCGAGAAGATAGAAATGTACTGAGCGCGCGGGCGCGCTGGTTTTGCATTGTGGGCAAGGGCGGGCGCGCTTGAGGTAGACAGAATTTCCAGAATTCGATTTCAGATGGGAGATTGCCTTGTTTTCTACTCCTAATCAATATGGTAATCACTTTGGACGGTGGGAACATTCCAGAATCATAATTATACATGGAAATTGCTTATCATATCCCGTTTAAAGATGGAATTTGCCGATCTTCTATTCCAACTCAAAGATGGCAATTGCTTGTTGAGGAGGCAACTTGGGGCTATAAATACACACCTTGGGGGACATAAAAATCATCATCTACACACCAGAGTTCAGTCCAATTCATTCATAGCACGAGATCGAGAAGCCAAGGCGAGGATTGTGACGACAAGAAGATCTAGACATAGTTTTCTTGGATTCCTTTATTTAGGCGTATCTTTTGGATGCTTGTTACTTACAAGGATTTGATCTCTAAACCTTGTTACATTATTGATTTAATCATCTTTGTTATCTTGTTCATTATCATGTTTTCATCAAATCCCATTGTGACGAAAGGTTCAATTATGAACTAATCGTTGTCGTGGGATCCTAGCGGATTTATCTTAGTAGTTTTCAAATTCTATAGAGATATAGGGTCTAAACATAATAGGTGTCTATTCATCTTCTATCTCTTTTGTGGATGTATGCGTAGTTTGGTACTAGTATACCGAGAGGTAACTTTTACTTGTTTCGTGTTGTTCGATCAGATATCAAAACCATCGCATGTATTGATTAAAGGCTGCAACTCTAAGTGAAGTAGATAATGAAACTAGGATTCCATGTTTATTCTCATATAAGTAATTCGATTCAATTCTCATTAGTTAATTAATTCTTAGTTTATAATTTGCATCTTAGTTTAATTTAGATAATTAAAAATCCCAATTTGATATTTGTCTTAGCAGTGAATTAAAACCATACATTGTTGCATAGGTACTAAACTAGATTAAAAACCAAGATCTCTGTGGGAACGAACTTGACTTATATCTGTATTACTTGTGACCACGTACGCTTGCGTGATTTTGTGTTAACAAGTTTTTGGCACCGCTGTCGGGGATCATCGGTGTTTTATTTTTAGTTTATGTGCTGGTCAATAATGGTCGTTAGCGTTCACTGACTCGGATTTCTTACTTAGTTTGTTTATTTCGTGGTGTTTTCAGGTACTTAAGTGTGTATGCGAACACGCTTACAAGCTCGTTTGGAAGAACTGGCATAAGACGATCTTGTAGAGAACAAAGAGAATAAGAAAGAGGAATTTGAAACTATAGTAGAGATGGCAGATGCAGCAGCAGTTAAGGCTTTGAAGGAATATTCTCAACCGAAGATCAATGATATCCCGTTTAGTATTATCAGGCCAGCCATCACGGTTAATAACTTCGAAATCAAGCCGGGCACTATTCAGATGGTACATAATTCGGTTCAGTTTGGGGGTGCTTCTACGGAGGATCCTAACATGCATATTCGGGACTTTATCGAGATCTGTGATACTTTCAAGTTCAATGGTGTGTCGGATGATGCTATCAAGTTGAGACTTTTCCCATTTTCTCTGAAGGATAAGGCCAAGGGTTAGTTACACTCTCTACCACCTGGTTCCATTACTACATGGGAGGATCTTGCTCAGAAGTTTCTTATTAAATTCTTCCCTATGGCGAAAACTGCAGCAATAAGGAACTAGCTAACTCAATTTCAGCCCCAATCTGGAGAATCTTTGTGTGAGGCATGGGAACGTTACAAGGAGATGCTTCGTAGGTGTCCACATCATGGCATGCCTGACTGGATGGTTATCAATAGTTTCTACAATGGGTTGGGAGCACAGTCTAGACCTATGCTAGATGCAGCATCAGGTGGAGCTCTATGGGCTGAGAGCTATGATGAAGCTTATGATCTTATTGAGACGATGGCTGCCAATGAATATCAGAATCCAACCCATAGACTATCTCAAGTCAAGGTAGCAGGTATTTTTAAAGTGGATGCAGCTTCAGCTATTGCAGCTCAGTTGAAGGCTTTGACTATGAAGGTGGATTCTCTTGCAAACTATGGAGTTCAGCAGGTTGCTAGTGTTTGTGAGCTATGTGCGGGCGCACATGAGACGAATCAGTGTGCTATCTCTTCTGAATTAGCACAGTTCGTTAGTAATTTCCAGAGACCTGTTGCACCTGTTCCAGCCACTTATCATCCAAACAACAGGAATCATCCTAATTTCAGCTGGAGCAACAATCAAGGTGCTCAACAACCTTATCAGCAGCAGTTTCAGGGACAGCAAGCAAGACCATTCAATCAGGGCTATCAACAGCCGTATGCTCAAAGGCAACCATATCAACCTCCGGGATTTCAACAGCAACCCCAGGCTAATGTGGGGCAATCTTCTAATGAAAAATCAGAAATGGATGAGTTGAGGATGATGATTAAAAGCTTGTCAGTTTCTCAAAAGACCTTGGAAAACCAGATGGGACAGCTTGCAAGTGCCTTACTTAGTAGGCAACAAGGAACTCTTCCTAGTGATACAGAGGTTAATCCAGGCAAGAGGGAAGTCCATGAGCAGGTGAAGGCAGTTACTTTGATATCAGGAAGGGTTATAACAGATCCAACATCGGCAACTAAGGAAGATGTTCAGAATCAGCAGGTTGAAAAATCTACAATGCCAGAAATTGAGAAATCTGATTTAGTGGCTGATCAGCAAGATGGTGAATTAAAGAAGAGCAAGGAACCTGTTAAAGCTACTCCGGAGCAATCTTCAAAGAATAATCAGATCTATCTGCCTCCTCCATTTCCTCGATGCGTGCAGAAAAGTCAAGAAATACAGTTTCAAAAGTTTATGGATGTTTTCAAGAAACTATCCATTAACATTCCTTTTGTTGAAGCACTGGAGCAGATGCCGAGATATGCAAAGTTCATGAAGGATATTTTATCACGAAAGAGAAGGTTGGAAGAATTTGAAACAATGGCATTGATAGAGGAGTGCAGTGCGGTGTTGCAACAGAAATTGCCTCCTAAACTTAAGGATCCAGGAAGCTTTAGAATTCCATGCACCATTGGGAAGTTGTCTTTTGGCAAATGCTTATGTGATTTGGGAGCTAGTATTAATCTCATGCCCTTGTCTGTTTTCAAGCAACTTGGTCTACCGGAGCCAAAGCCAACTAACATATCTTTGCAGTTGGCTGATAGGTCGATCACGTATTCGAGGGGTATAGTAGAGGATGTCTTGGTAAAGGTTGATAAGCTCATATTTCCTACCGATTTTGTGATTCTAGATTTCAAAGAAGACAAGAAGATTCCCATAATCTTGGGAAGGCCTTTTCTAGCTACGGGTCGTACTTTGATCGATGTGCAAAAAGGAGAGCTTACAATGAGGGTGCAAGATCAGAATGTCACCTTTAATGTGTTCAAGGCCATGAAATTTCCGACAGAGGATGAAGAGCGTTTCAGTGTGGAAATGGTTGATACGGGTCAGAGAAAGAAGTTTGATCAATTGTTGAGTGAAAAGTCGGACACGCACATGCTAAAGCAGCACATCAGTGAGTCCATTGACAGTTCTTCAATTCGAGATCTTTCGAATGTCAAGCTTGGAAAACTTCCATCCCATTTGAGGTATGTCCTTCTGAATGATGAGTTAGTGATTTTTGAAGAGGGTCACGATAATGTGTTAAGAAGGTGGATAGTTGATGATACGGTAGAAGAGTGTGTGGTTCAGTCAACTGAAAGGGATAAACACCTTAGAGGGGTAAGAAAGAAAAAGAAGACGAAGAAGTCGATTGGAGGAAGAGTCAAAGTAAAGTTTGATTTAGAACAGATGTGGGAGGATGGCAAGAAGGTTGTCAAATAATGGGTGAATGGTCTTTCTGCTAAGGACAAGTCGACTGCGATCTTCGAGCCACCATGATTTGAATCATACTTGTCCAGCTAAATGACGTTAACGACAGTGCTTCGTGGGAGGCAACCCATGTGTTTCGATATTTTTAGGTATGTTTCCTACTATCCCTTGTATTTACTTCAATTCAATGGGTACATTGAATATTTTAAGTTTGGGGGTGGTTTGGGGGATAAGTGGTGTATATGTAGTATTTATGTGTTCATGTAGGATATCATGCTTTGCATATTAGTAGTAATTCATGCATATATGTTTGTATTATCTATGTTTGTTTCATATAGGACATTCTGTTTTTATTTTCGTATACCATGTGAGTTCATTTTAGTTGCATTTTCATGGCATGCATATTTCATGATCCCTTAGGACGAGCTGATTCTGATCGGCAGGTAGATGTTTAATTGAGTGTGGTAATGATGAGTAGAGGGTTGATTTATAGTTCCTACGAAATTGACTTGCATGTTACGGGAACAAAATTTTTACACAGTCTCATTGGGTGCTTTTGGGCTAGGTTAGGGTCATGCTTGTTTGGATGTTTTGAGATTTAATCACCTGTTTATATTTAGAATTTTCGTTATTCCCTTGATGGCGTAGGAGCACTAAAGTCTAAGTTTGTGGGGAAACCAGGGATTTCATGCTAGTTGTAATATTTGTCAATAATGGCTAGGCGTCAATTGGCTAGTAGCCGGCTCATATTTATATGAGTAGTCTAGGGTTGGAAATGAGAAAGGCTCATTCCAGATTGCATATATAAAAAAAAATCCAGAAAAAAAGGAAGAAAAAAAGCAGAAAAAGAAAAAAAAAGAGTCAATAGTTTAATTGTTTATATGCAAAATTAACCATGAGTGAGCTCTTTAATACTCGAGTAATTAAGTCTGAAGGGACTTAGTCCTAGTAACCTAAAGCCCTTGTGGTTTGGGATTGCTGACATAACACTCGCTACATGGGTATTATTGTATAAGCCTTTTGGGGTCTCATTCATTGCACGGTTAAATAAGCTTGCGTATTGTATATTGTGTCTTAGTTTATTAATAAAGCATGAATTCCTGGCTAACTTGAATGAGGATGGAGGTGTTCCTAGGTTATGAAGTGTCTACAGTCTATTCTATTTATAAACCTGTGATTGTCTTGGCGAAGAATAGGTATGATTTTTGACCTAGTTTTGGGAGTATTCTGATGAGCATTGCACACACGCACGTTTCTGTCGTGTATTGTTAGTATACGGGGACTTAGTCGAGCTCTATTTGGATTTAGTTGCATTCTTTGAGATATTTGCTTGTTAGTTGGTTTTGGTGAGTTTGAAGGGGATCTTTGCATTTTCATTTTAGTGCATTCATGCATTGCATTGCATTAGGTTAATGGATTTTGTGGGTACATTCACTATAGGCCCTCACGAGACCTTACTCGTCCACTAGGGCTGCCTAGGGGTTTAAAGGGCTTGTTGCATATGCCAAATGCAACCGTGATCACCTACGGAAGTGGTACTAGTTAGTTGTAAATAGTTGTAATTGTTTATGCTTGAGGACAAGCATCGGTTTAAGTTTGGGGGTGTGATAAGTGGATTTTACATCCACTTGGATCATTCTATTTCGGCTTAAATTGGTGTCTGGGTCTCAAGTAATCGTGTGATTTGATGAGTTTTTGTGTAGAATTGTGTAGGATATCATTTGCAGGCTTTCCAGTAGCTTTATGGTGTTGTCAAGGTGAAGAAATTAAGTTGCGGTTGAAGACGGGCAAGTAATCAGCATGAGAAAGAAAGCAATCTGTGCAGAGCAGAAGTCAGCGCGGCCGCGCCTGATTATCAAAGGAAGTGCGTGCGGGCGCGCGCGAGAAGATAGAAATGTACTGAGCGCGCGGGCACGCTGGTTTTGCATTGTGGGCAAGCGCGGGCGCGCTTGAGGTCGACAGAAAGTTCCAGAATTCGATTTCAGATGGGAGATTGCCTTGTTTTCTACTCCTAATCAATATGGTAATCACTTTGGACGGTAGGAACATTCCAGAATCATAATTATACATGGAAATTTCTTATCATATCCCGTTTAAAGATGGAATTTGCCGATCTTCTATTCCAACTCAAAGATGGCAATTGCTTGTTGAGGAGGCAACTTGGGGCTATAAATACACACCTTGGGGGACATAAAAATCATCATCTACACACCAGAGTTCAGTCCAATTCGTTCATAGCACGAGATCGAGAAGCCAAGGCGAGGATTGTGACGACAAGAAGATCTAGACATAGCTTTCTTGGATTCCTTTGTTTAGGCGTATCTTTTGGATGCTTGTTACTTACACGGATTTGATCTCTAAACCTTGTTACATTTTTTATTTAATCATCTTTTTTATCTTGTTCATTATCATGTTTTCATCAAATCCCATGGTGACGAAAGGTTCAATTATGAACTAATATTTGCCGTGGGATCCTAGCGGATTTATCTATGTAGCTTAGTAGTTTGCATGCCTTTAAGATTTATGTGTGGTGAATTCTTGATATCCTCGTATGGTTGTGTTTCACGTATTTAGATGGGTAGCTAACATCTAATTTGTTAATCTCTTGCTAAACGAGAGTGGATCTTGAGATTTAGAACTTGCCATCCTAGCATAGGATAGGTTGATGTTTTAACATCATGATTTGTGGCGTAAATAGAGATATTATGCTACCCTATGTGATCTAAGTGGATAACTTGTGCTTAAACCTTTATGTTTTCAAATTCTATAGAGATATAGGGTCTAAACATAATAGGTGTCTATTCATCTTCTATCTCTTTTGTGGATGTATGCGTAGTTTGGTACTAGTATACCGAGAGGTAACTTTTACTTGTTTCGTGTTATTCGATCAGATATCAAAACCATCGCATGTATTGATTAAAGGCTACAACTCTAAGTGAAGTAGATAATGAAACTAGGATTCCATATTTATTCTCAAATAAGTAATTCGATTCAATTCTCATTAGTTAATTAATTCTTAGTTTATAATTTGCATCTTAGTTTAATTTAGATAATTAAAAATCCCAATTTGATATTTGTCTTAGCAGTGAATTAAAACCATACATTGTTGCATATGTACTAAACTAGATTATAAACCAAGATATTTATGGGAACGAACTTGACTTATATCTGTATTACTTGTGACCACGTACGCTTGCGTGATTTTGTGTTAACAATAAGACAGACCCAGAAAATTCTAACCATGGCGCAAACCAAGAGATTATTACGAAAGGGAAACAAGGCTTACTTAGCTTATGTTGTAGACACCCAGAAGGAGGTGGCAAAATTTCAAGACATTCCGGTAGTTAATGAGTTTGAAGATGTGTTTCCACAAGATCTTCCAGGATTACCACCTGATAGAGTGATTGAGTTTGCTATTGAGTTAGCCCCGGGGACGGCGCCAGTTTCAAAGGCTCCGTACCGGTTAGCCCCAGTAGAAATGAAAGAGCTAGCTAAACAATTACAAGAACTGTTGGATAAGGGTATGATAATACCCAGTGTGTCGCCTTGGGGGGCACCAGTGTTTTGTTAAGAAGAAGGACGGGAGTATGAGGTTATGCATCGACTACCGGGAGTTGAGCAAGCTAACCATAAAGAATAAGTACCCGTTACCACAATAGACAATTTGTTTGACCAGCTAAAGGGTGCTGCATACTTCTCTAAGATTGACCCGAGGACCGGATATCACCAACTGAAGATTAAACCCGAAGATATCCCAAAGACTGCATTCCGTACCAGATATGGACATTATGAGTTCTTGGTAAAGTCATTTGGATTGACTAATGCCCCAGCAGCTTTCATGGATTTGATGTATAGGGTGTTCAAAAAGTATTTGGATAAGTTCGTGATAGTTTTCATTGATGATATTCTTATCTACTCAAAGACAGAGACAGAACACGCCGAGCATTTGAGGATAGCCCTAGAGATACTCAGGAAAGTACAGTTGTATACCAAATTCTCGAAGTGTGAGTTCTGGTAGAATGAGGTACAGTTCTTAGGACATGTGATCAATAGGGAAGGAGTGTTGGTCGACCCCTCCAAGATAGAGGCAGTTTCAAATTGGGAACGGCCAACCACTCCAACAGAAGTGAGAAGTTTCATCGGACTAGCAGGGTATTATAGAAGATTTGTTCAAGATTTTGCGAAGATCGCAGCCACGTTAACTCGACTTACCCTCAAAACTGAGAAATTCAAATGGATTAAAAAATGTGAGAAGAGTTTCCAAGGGCTAAAGGAGAGGTTGGTAACGGCCCCGGTGTTGGCGTTGCCTGATGAAAAAGGAGATTTTTTGTGATTTATAGTGATGTTTCGCATAAAGGATTAGGGTGTGTGCTCATGCAGCACGGTAAGGTAATCACGTATGCGTCAAGACAGCTGAAGGAATATGAGATTCGATATCCCACTCTTGATCTAGAATTAGCAGCAATAGTTTTCGCTTTAAAGATTTGGAGACACTACTTGTATGGAGAGAAGTGCGAAATTTAAACTAACCATAAGAGTCTCAACTACATCTTTACCCAGAAGGAGCTTAACATGCGCTAGAGAAGATGGTTATAGCTAATCAAGGATTATGACTGTGAGATTCGTTATCACCCGGGTAAGGCCAATGTGGTGGCCGACGCCCTTAGTAGGAAAGAGAAACTTAAAATGATGACCTCAGAGGAGGAGCTGATAAAAGACTTTGAGAAGTTAGAAATCGAGGTCAGGATACCAGGAGATGGTCAAGAACGAATAATGGATGGAGAAGAGAACTCGAAGAAAGAGATAATGACCGGGGAAGAAATTAAGTGTGAAAGAGACAAAGAAGGGATCATGAGATATGCATCAAGGATATGATCCCAAATGTGCAAGAACTAAAAGATGAAATTCTGTATGAGGGACACAACTCAAGGTACTCAGTGCACCCCAGTAGCACCAAACGCTAGAGGATATGTTAAGGGTCTGTGATATAGACTTTAAAGAAAGTTGGGATGATCACTTGCCATTGATTGAATTCTCCTACAACAATAGCTTTCATTCAAGCATTGAATGCCACCTTACGAGGCCCTTTATGGAAGAAAATGTCGATCTCCCTTGTATTGGGATGAAGTTGGAGAGCGAAGGATGCTCGGGCCCGAAGTGGTCCAACGGACAAAAGATGCAGTAGATCTAATTAGAGGACGGCTGGTGGCAGCCCAAGATCGATAAAAGAGATATGCTGATCCGGCTCGGAAGGGCAAGGAATATGAAGTAGGAGACCTAGTGTTTTTAAAGGTGTCTCCTTGGAAAGGTTTAATGAGGGTTGGGAAGAAGGGGAAGCTGAGCCCTAGATACATTGGACCGTTTGAGATATTAAGATGCATCGGGGAACTAGCTTATGAACTAGCCTTACCCCCGAATCTGCAACAAGTGCACAATGTGTTTCATGTTTCGATGTTGAGAAAATACAATCCGGATGCTAAGCATATCGTGGAATACGAGCACGTAGACATGCAACCAGACGAAACCTATGTGGAGCAGCCTGTCGAAATCATAGATCAAAAAGAACAAGTGCTCCGAAGCAAGGTCATCAAGCTAGTCAGAGTTTTGTGGTAGAATCACAATGTAGAAGAATCAACTTGGGAACTAGAAAGCGTAATGCTGGAGAAATATCCCCATTTGTTTTCAAATTGATTCCGGGACGGAATCCTTTTAAGTAGAGGAGACTATAAGAACCCAGATTTTTGGAGGAATTAAAACTTTTATTATGTATTGGTGTAAGAATGAATAGTGGTTATGACTACAATGTATGAGTGGTGTAATGAATGAATATTGAATGGATTTGGATTCAAGTAATTATATGTTATGAATGCTGCAATTGGTTGACAACTTAAATAAGGATAATCTATCGTCAAGAAAGTAAGCTATGGTATTCCAATAGAGGAAGTTGTTCTCATGTCATCCTAATCGATATCTGGTGGCTCATGTTATCCAAATCGATATCTGGTATAAGTTAAGTAACTCCGCAAAAGAGATTAAGAACGCTCGAGAAAGCGCGAGAACATTTTTTAAGTACAAGGAATGAAAAGAGAATAAGTAATGAATAGTGTTTTTGATGGAATTTGGAATATTATCAGATGACCCTATATAGAAGTATTCAGAATGGATTTCTGAGTTCGTATTGATGATCAATGGACAAGATAAGTGTATGTAAATGATATCAGATTCTGAAAAGCAGCACTTTTATTTTCTCAGAGATTTCCCTAGACACTTAAGGATTTAATAAAAAGATTTGAGGAATTTAAATCCAAGGATTATAAAGGAGGATTGAGAATGGTAGTATAAATACCAAGAAGGTTTCTAGTAAAATCCTAACGATAAATACTTGAGATATTCCTCCAAACTATCAATGAAATTGAGTAATAACTAGGCAAAGAAACAAGCAGAAAACCAAGAGATAAGCATGTGCAAGTGGATGGAATCAAGGAACCAAGTTAGTTACAAAAGAAACTAGCAACATTAGCAACTAACTAGATAGTTAGATTGCATGACCTCATTTCACCACAAGAATTCAACACTTGGCTACATGATGATGTATTGGAGATGACCTAATCACTTTATTAAAGTGGCTTTAGCTAGATATTATCACAATAATGCAAATTAGACTAGATGAGATCAAAGAACAAGCAAGCAAACTCCATTCTCTCCATTCTAGCAACATTCGGCCCGAGCACAAATCCAAGGAGAAAATCCAACTTCCAACCATCTAAAAATTCCAAGATTAATTTGGTGAGTACTAAATTCCATAACTTAGATCTCCTATGAATCTTAGCTTCAAACTCCAATTATTTTCTAGTTAATAAAATCATCAAAGTTGATGATGAATAGTAACTTTCAAGAACTAACTTTGTTTTCTTGATTTCTTTGGATGATATATGTTTTATTAAGGTAATCTAAGGGCTATACACGGTTTACTAAGTTCATACACACTCCAAGAAAGGTATATCTCTCAAGAAACCCTAGATCTTATTTTGAGTTTTTATGATTATTGGATGAGTTTTGAAGAGGATGTTGTTATATGCATGCAAGCATGATTATGCAGTTGTTTTAGTAGATTTAAAAGCCATGATTCACATGATGGTTGAATGAGATGTTCTTGGGCTTGTTAAGATGTATGTGATGTGTAAAAGTTGTTGGTTTGATCATGGTATGATCTTGGTGGAGTAAGAAATTTTGGAAAAGCGTGTAAACATAGCCGTCGTAATGCCAAAATTTCGTAAACCCTTAAAAATCGTGTATAACAGTAGGTATAAATGCCGGATCTTGATAAGCATATGACATGTCCTTGTAGACCTCGAGTCATAGATCGTTTTGGCGTGAGAATCGAAGCATTCGGACTTACGGTTTAGGAGATATGGTCGATTTAGTAAAAGTGGTTCGAAACCGTAAGTGCGAGTTCGTAACTGAAATTGAATCCCCTTAACATGAGTAATTCAGTTGCGAATTTTAATAATTGAATATTAGAAATCATGAGGAAGGTGTGAGAGAAAACCTCATGATAAAAAAAATCATTTTTCGATTTTATAAAAATGTTCGAATCGAGGTTAAGTGCGAATGAACCCCTTTGAGGTACACTTGGTTATAACTTTGAAAAATCACTTAGAAAGCGGGCAATAAATCTTGAGGTATAATCTTTTCAAGTAAACGACCGACCCTAGAACTTATACGACTTAAGTACCTATCAAGTGTAAGTATAATGACATGCCTTCATAACAAGCAAGTGTCGGATAATAATGGTGTTTATAAAGGTTATATTAGGATGTGTCGGGCGAGTAAACTTGAAACATGTTTTAGCATAAGTAAAGTATATACTTAGACTTTCAAAGCGTTAAGTGATTAACCTTAGATATTGTGCCTATTTATAGATTTGTTTAGATTACTTTATTAAAAAGGGAGGTTCCCAAACTCTGTTTTCCATTTAAATCAACGGAGATTTAAATGCTCGCTCAAACTTCCAAAATATAGGGAACCCTACCTGAGAAAATGTTATTTCTTATGGATGACTACCCGGTCACAAACTTTTGAAACTATTATTTTCATTAGCTACTTTAATTGCTACACATCAAAATGAGACTTTTGTTACTCCCTCAATACTCGAGGAGTAAGATTGATGGAACAAGTCGATATCCATTAACAAGCGACAGCTTGGGAAATATTGGTGAATTTTCCTCTCCAATTAGATACGACTACTTTGTGGAGTCCTGTCAACAAGTATTACACTTGGGGAAAGGAGGACGAACTATACGTTTCAGAGTCATGGATTCTATTCGAACTAGGAGTCGTGTAAGAGGCCGAGTCGCGCGGTCCATCACAAGGCCCAACCGTTGGCCAGGGAGTTACTAGAGGGCGGTAGACAAGTAAATCTGTCAGTTCTTCCTTCAATCGGTAGTAAAACCATATTTGGATTGTACAATCTGCGACTGATCATCGAAGGTTGGGACAGCTAGCGCGTGATAACTCCAGAATTAGTTCATCACCCAAAGTGGGATTTTCTGCAACATATTATCGAGAGCACCCCGATTGGAAAGCTATGGCTGGGTGACCGATAAGTGTTGGCAGGGTCTGAAAAAGTGTTCAAAACTAGCATTGCAATATCTGCTTTGCGATTTTCCCAGTTTTATTTCATATGTTGATATTTGGTTGATATTTGGCTGATATTTTATATAGCAGATATTATTACGGAAGTTATACATAGATCTACCTTGTAACTTCATCTTTTACGTTATACTAGCACTATGTTCGTTAATGCATGGCATATGGTTTTAAAGATATTTTTTTGTTAACTGTTATAAATATTGCTGTTCAGTTACACACTATTTTGGTTGGCTCTATTGCTCACCCTTGCTTTATTTATCTATATCACAACAACAGCTAGATCAGATGGCCCGCACAAGGTGCACTCGGCGCAAGCAGGTGTCAGCCGTCAGAGGACTACCCGCTAATATCATAGTCGCCATTGCTGAGGTAGGAGCAACCAATATGCTAGAATGACAACTTTTGTGTTTCAAGACTTATGTATAATTATCACTAATGTTTAAAAACGGCAAGAAACTAGTAAGCTTAATCTGTAATCATTTTGGGTTTGTAATAACTTATAATTGTGGACCCTATGGCTAGATACTTATTTCAGTTTCATCTCTGGGACTATAACTGGTTGTGTGATGTGATATTATTGCGGGGTCATAGCATAAGTTTATTTATTTTGATTCAAGCTGGTTCAAGTATTATTAATGGAATTGAGATCGTAACGACCGGATTGCCGACCCCGAATCTGGGACTGTTACAATTCAAAAATTGATGAACTTCAATTATTTTCAGAATTATAATTGTTGAAAAAAATCATTGTTAAATAGTTTAGCTAAATTAATTAAAATGTTGGATTATATCAAGAAAATATATGTTATTTTTCTAAATATATGGATTGTTTAACTGATTATATTGACTATCCAAATTATAATTATTATCGCGAAAAGAATTTTTTTAAAATGAAGTTAATAAATATCTATCCTTGGTTAAAGACTTCAATGACTTGATCTATAGTAAGAAGCAAATCTCACGATGAGATAACTCAAGTGGTAAGGGCATATTTCTTGTTGTCCTAGGATCCTGGATTCGATCCTCGCTCACCCTCAAAATTTGTTAGAACAAATGCTCATTTGTAAGTTATATAAGTCTAAATAGTCAAAAAAAAAAAACCAAATCTATGTTGTATCTATAAATAGTCGAAAAATTAAAAGTTTAGTTGGTCGATACGATATCTATTAATTTTACTTATTTACCTTTACTTAATTAATTACAAATAAAATTCATCCTACTGACTAATCAATTTTCTTTTTCAAGTTAAACATATTAACTTTTTCTATTTTTTAATAACTAAATAATGTTCATTTTCAGATAACATACAATATCTTTTACATTTTATCTAACTAAAATTTTTCCATTACTAATCAATTTCTTTTTTCAAGTTAAACATATTACCTTTTCTATTTTTCAATAACTAAATAATTTCCTTTTTCAGGTAAAGTATAATATCTTTTATATTTTACCTAACTAATATTTCTCCTTTTTAAAAATACTATAAGCAATTTTTTTTAACAATTTTATACTATTATATAATAGCCAAAACACTAAAATTTCTCCATTTGAAAAATACTATAAGCAATTTTGTTTAATAAATTTATACTATTATATAATAGCCGAAAGATTAAAAGTTTGGTTGGTTGGTACGGTATCTATTAATTTTACATATTTACCCTTACTTAATTACAGATAAAATCCATCCTATTAACAAATAAATTTCCTTTTTCACGTTAAATATATTAAATTTTCCATTTTTCAATAACTAAATAATTTCTCTTTTCAAGTAACATACAATATCCTTTATATTTTATTTAACTAAATTTTCTTTACTAATCAATTTCCTTTTCTCAGGTTAAAAATATTTTTTTTCTATTTTTCAATAACTAAATAATTTTTCTTTTCAGGTCAATACAATAAATTTTATATTTTATCAAACTAAAATTTCTCATTTTTTAAAAACAGTACAAGCAATTTTGTTTAATACAATAACATAATTATATTATAATTACTATTAACTAATCAATTACCTTTTTCCTCCAAAACACGGCACCCTTTCTCTAACTAAAATCTCTCTTTTTCCAATTATATCATGGGTGGTTACCTTTTTTAGCCACAACGCGTTACCTTATTTCTTTTCTCTAAATTAAACCATTATTTTCCCAATTATATCACTGGCGGTTCTATTTAATAAAAATAAAATAATAATATTATAATACTAATTAATTAACCGATTACTTTTTCAGCTAAAACGTATCATTTTTCTAATTTTTCCAATTGAATGCTTTTTTTTCTAGAAATATCACCGACAACAATAATTTCTCATTTTCTAAAAAAACAAGTAATTTTATTTAGTAAAATAACATAATTAAATTATTATTACTATAAACTAATCGATTAGCCTTTTCACCTAAAGCATGTTACATTTTTAATTTTCACGTTACTTTTTCTATTTTCTCTAAGTAAAATATCTTTTTTCCAATTATATCACGAACGGTTTTATTTAATACAATAAAATAATAATATTATAATACTAATAATTAACTGATTATCTCTTTCAGCTAAAACGTATCATTTTTCTATATTTTCTAGTTAAAATTTCTCCTTTTCTAGAAATATCACGGACAACATTAATTTCTCTTTTTCTAAAAACATTACGAGCAATTTTATTTAGTAAAATAACATAATTAAATTATAATTACTATAAACTAATCAATTACTTTTTTCACCTAAAACATGTTACCTTTTTAGTTTTCTCTAATCAAGTCCTCTATTTTTCCTATTATATCACGAACATTTTATTTAATAAAGTAAAATAATAATTTTATATTTACTAATAATTAAACGATTGCGTTATTCAACTAAAAGCTATAATTTTTTCTATATTTTCTAACTAAAATATCTCCCTTTTTAGAAATGTCACGGATAATATTTATATAATTATTATCAAATCATCTTATTTAAATATTTAAGCCTCTAAAATTCATGTTTTAGAAAAATAAAATAAATTAATGAAAAATTCATATATAAAAAAAATCCATGCGTTACCACGGATTTTAAGCTAGTACTATATTTTAATTACGTTATTCAACTAAAACCTATCATTTTTTCTATATTTTCTAACTAAAATATCTCCTTTTTAGAAATATCACGGATAATATTTATATAATTACTATCAAATCATCTGATTTAAATACTTAAGCCTCCAAAATTCATGGTTTAAAAAAAATAAATTAAAAAATTCATATATAAAAAAAATCCATGCATAGCACGGATTTTAAATTAGTACTATATTTTAATGACCGAAACATTAAAAATTTGATTGATCGATACGATATTTTTTATTTTTACCTAATTACCCTTACTCAATTTTTTATAGTTATTAAATTTTTTTTTTGGAAAAGCAAGAATCTTATATAAAAAACCAAAAAGAATGGCCATCTATCTATATATATTATAATGCATGGAGATCGAAAATGCACCACAACATTTCAAGGTATTTTTCTTGAATTTTCGTTTTTTAATTTTTTTTATTAAAATTCTTTTCTTGCATTAAATAGCTATTAATGACATTTTAATTAGTCATTAATTACACCTATTAAACATATATTAAATTTACTCTATTTAATTTGTTTAAAAATTAGCAAACTTTAGTTGAACATTATAGTTATTTTTCTATATCTATACTATATTATTATAAGCAAAATAGAGATCTTTTGTAGTTTGTAGTTTGGTTAACCAAACTATTCATAACCGTTAGATCTTCAACTCAAATTAAATCATGACCGTTAGATACAACAATATTAAAAAAAAATATTTAGTAGTCTAAGATTCTATTCCCATTTAATTTAAAATATTACCCTTTATAAACAACTAAAAACATAAATTATACAATATCTTTCATTCATTAATATTTCTATCTAATTAAAACATGTTACCTTCTATTTAATTAAAACACGTTACCTTTAATTTTAAAACTAATATTGCAATCATTATACGTATATCCAAAAATATTGCACCATATCTTTCGACCATTAATAAACACCTAAAAATATGAATCATACCATATCTTTCAATTATTAATATTTCTTTTTTAATTAAAACACGTTACTTTTTAATTTAAAATTAATCTTGCAATCATTAACATATATCCAAAAATATCATATCATATCTTTCAATTTCTAATAAAATATATTAAAAATCAATGTACATTAAATGTATATAATAAAAAAAACATAAGTATAATAATTAAACATGAATATATCAAATTATATTAAATTAAAAATATTAATCATACCATATCTCTCAACCATTAATAAACACCAAAAAATATCGATCGTACCATATCTTCCAATCATTAATATTTTGTTTCTAATTAAAAAACGTTACCTTTTTTATTTAAAACTAATCTTAAAATTATTAATATATAGCCGAAAATATCACACTATATTTTCCAAATATTAATTAAATATATTAGAAATCCGTAACATAAAATAAAATTATTATATATCAAAAAAAACTCGTGCATCGCACGGGTTATAAGTTAGTGGTTATAAATTAGCTAAAGGGATGAACCATTTTCGAAGAACCAATGGTTAGAATTGTAAGTGTTCTCAAAAGTCATCTTAAGTAGAAAGCACCCACCGAATACTCCAATCATATTCTATGATCCACAACAAATTTAAAAAAAATGTTATGATTGCTATCAATACTACTCGTATCAAATTTCCAAATTTCAAATTATAAACTTGCACATACTTAACTAACAACATTAACATAATTTGATTTATAAATATATTTAAGCTATCGGTCCGTGCCTTGCACGGGCTTTTATGCTAGTATATTATAATGCTTGGAGATCGAAAATGCACCAGAACATTTCAAGGTTTTTTTCTTGAATTTTCGTTTTTTTGATTTTTTTTTTTTATTAAAATTCTTTTCTTGCATTAAATAGCTATTAATGACATTTTAATTAGTCATTAATTATACCTATTAAACATATATTAAATTTACTCTGTTTAATTTGTTTAAAAATTAGCAAACTTTAGTTGAACATTATAGTTATTTTTCAATATTAAATATTAATTATATATAGTTATGTTTATTTTTAGTTAAAATGACGAATAACAATTGTTTATATTGCGTTATTTTTTTATTCCCTATTCAAGATCACTATAATTTCTTTTCGGATGATTATAGGGTACACGACCTTAACTTCTCAAGCAATTTTTATTATCAATAATTGTGAAAATCGTAATAAATTATGGAAGTACAAGATATTTATTTAATATATGGAATTGTATACAAACAGTACAGATAGATTTTCAATTTTGCACATGAATAAATAATACATGAGTTATGATCAAATCGATTAAATTTAACAAATCCAGTCATTTATCGGAAGATAAAATTGATAAAAAAGCTATACACCCATTGTTTCGTTATATTGTGTTGAAATAATTTTTTATTGTAATTAAACAAATTCTTATACTATTATTGAATATGCATATTATGAGAGGGTTGTCGGTTTTAAAAAAACATTATTAACCAACTTCTCAAATAATCTTTATTATCAATGATTGTGGAATCGTAGTAAATTATGGAAGTACATGGATCTTTACTTAATATCTGAAATTTGTAAACAAATCATGCGCATACACACATGAGTTATGACCAAACTAATTAAATTGAACAAACTCAATCATTTTATCGGAAGATTAAATTGATAAAAAAAATTATATGCCCATTGTTTCATTATATTGTGTCAAAATAAATTAAAATTAAAATTAAATAAATTCTTAAACTATTATTGAACATGTATATTATGAGAGGGGTGTCGGTTTTAAAAAACGTTATTAAGTTGTATTCAATATTTGTAACTTTTGATTGTAAATATTACGTTCATAATGTAATTTTTATTTTTATATGTTTGTAATGTTTTTAAGATTATCAAAATTTTAGATATATTAATGAAAATATTTTTTCAATTAATAATTCATGTAAATTATTTTTAATAGAAAATTCATAAGAGACCAATCAATTTTTAAGAAAAATATAAATTAATTTATCTATTGCAGTACTTATATATATATATATATTATAATGCTAGGAGATTGGAAATACACCAGAAGCGTTTAAAATATTTTTCTTGAATTCTCACTTTTTTTGATTTTTTTTATTAAATTATTTTTTTTGCATTAAGTAGCATCTTAATGGCATATTAATGACATCTTAATAATCATTAATTACACTTATGAATATATATATATATATATAATAAATTTACTTCATATTATTTATAGAAAAGATTGACAAACTTTATTTGAGCATTATAATTATTATTCAAATTTAAAATATTAATTATGTGTATAAAATTATGATTATTTTCATGTAAATTAACGACTTAAAATTGTTCGCATTGCGTCATTTTTTATTACATGTTGAAGATTTTTGAAAACTTTTTTCAGACGATTATAGGACAAACGATTTTAACTTCTAAAACAATTTTTAATCAATGATTGTGAAAATCTTTATAAGTTATGAAAGTATAATCTTTTCGTTAAAATCTAGAATTTGTATAAAATAATATTGACAAATTTTTAATTTTTTACATAATAAACTCAACCATTTTATTGATCGATTAAGTTGATAAAAATGTTATAAACATGTTATTTCATTATATTGTGAAATAATAAATTACTATTCTAATTAGACTTAATTGTAGGAGGATGGGCTTAACTTCTTTTTTTTTGCACAAAAATGGTCCAAATATAAAAATAGACAATGTGATGACCTAACTATTTTTTAAAACAGATGAATGTATTCAGTTTATGATTTAATTACAACATGATGGCTGATAATGTTTTTTTTAACACAAAATGGCCCAAAAATAAACACCAATATTTAGACTTATTTAGACGGAATGAAAGCAACTGCTTAAAAAAATATTTGGGTCATTTTTGTGCAAAAAAAAAATAATTGAGGCCATACTCCTACGATTAAATCTTCTAATTATATAAATTCTTATGCTACTATTGAGCATGTATGTTATGAGAGGGGTGTCGGCTTTCAAAACGTTATTTAGTTATATTTAATATTGTAATTCCTACTTTTAATATTTATGATATTTTTAAGATTATTAAATTTTTTTGATATATAATGAGAGTATTACTGCAAATAATAATTCAAAGAAATAATGCCCAAACTACACCACTTTTCTATGGAAGGTGCCCGAAATACCCGTTTTCAATATGTTCCGCCCTATTTGACCATTGAGTATGCATGTTTTTGCTGCGTATACTGGGATACATATTTCCAAGTTGCGTATCCGTTGTCACGCATATGCCAGATGCGTATTGACGTCAGATGATGTCATTACTTCACAAACGCAGTCGGAGCTCAGACGAACACAAAATCGTCACAAAATTGTCTCCTCCCGTTCGTCAAATTTCGGCAACCTTCATTGTCTCCTCCCGTTCGTCAAATTTCGGCAACCTTCACAACACCCGAGGATATAAAAATGATGCCCAGGCCTGCATCTACATCATTTCATATTCCGTTGTTGAGTTCTGGCCCCACAGGGGCGTGCACGAACAGATCTGGTAACTCGATCGGAAAATGAGCTCAATTTGGGGATTTTAAATCTGGCGAAACAAACGGTAAACTAAGATTATAGGATTGTAGAAGAGAACAATATGATCATTTTGGTATATAGTATGTGACTGCTCGATGCGTAGAAAAAGTGCACGAAGCGATTGAAAAAAACGAAGAAAAAACGTCCGTCGGCGGGGGAAAGAAGACGATGAACAGTGCACATATACGCATGTGTATCATGCGTATCTCTAAACACGCAATCCGAAAAATGCGTATTCATGGTTACTGTTCATAGCTTAGAATTCGAATTTTGAATTTTGAATTTCGCAAAGTGTACGCATTGTGTAGATGCGTGGCCATTGACTACGCAATTTCAACATGCGTACACCCTACACGCATGTGTGTAATGCGTGGTCTGTAGGTAAAAATGGCGGACCTTTCCGTCGGTGGGTATTTTGGTTATGTGGAATTAAATAGTGGGTATTTTGGTTTTTCACCCTAATTCATACACATGTTTTAAATCACTTTTTTAGGAAATTTTGAAAATATCAATTAATTTTTAGTACCTAACAGTAAAAATTTATTAACACCTGGATATTTGATTCGAAATATGATCGGTTCAAGCCCTGTTCGATTCATAAATCAACCAAATTTCGAATACAATTTTAAATTTGTTTCACAATAATATCAAACAAGATTATACAAGAGTTCAATTTGCAATTTGGTATCCGTGAAAAAACTTAATCAATAAATCTGTCCCAAGAACAAATTTAACAAATACACTAACAAATAATTTTTGAAAAGGCTCGTTAAATGTTCATGAACAATTTTATTGTTATAGGGAGAATATTGTATAACAATATTTTGGAGGTTGCTGGATTTACGGGGCAAAATATGGGTATTTTGCTAAGAATACGAAGAACACGGAGGAGATTTGTAACTGTTTGTGGCTGATCTTGTCTATTGATATTCAGTGGTGAACTGTTTCTCAAGTCTTTACAAGATGCCTACGTACCCTATTTATAGGGATCAAGCCATACATAGTTCTCTTAGAGAAGAAGTTATCTAGACGGGCTAGGGTTTCTACGATCTCGGCTTGGTCCAAATCCACTAGTCGTCTCCCTGGTTGTATTTTACCCATTCATACTGCTCATGCCCCATGGCCCATTAAAGAGAAACCCACGGCTAGCATGATGCTATAATTATCATTATTGGCGAAACTGACTAGATGGCCTCGCATGCGACCTCGCTGGGCCTGACCATGCGAGGCGATCCTCGCTTTTGTGGAGGTAAACTACTTACGCGACCTCTCTGGGCCTGCCCATAAGCCTTCGTAGTAAGCATGCTCTAGGCCACGCTGGACCTCATAAACTGCGACCCCGTACTCTAGGGCTCGCTGGCGATCCTGTTGTACAAAATAATGCAATGAATCTTCATATGATGGCGGACTTTAATGACCCATTCCTCATTCCTAGGCCCATTATGTGAAATGTACTGATATTCTAGCCCATTAGGCCTGTTTAGGACTTATGCCAAATTCGGGCATAACAACTACCCCCCGAATCCATATTGCCATTAGAAATGCGATGTGGACTCAGAGTGTCTTCCCAGCAAAATTAAAATGCGAGGCCAAGGCCCATTATCAATTACTCCTTTGGGCTCTCATCGCAGGCCCAATGAATTCGAATAGTTGCTAACAGCTGTCGCGTCTCGAGATCCGTTCATGACTGCTGAGATGATGACACGTGTTACGCATCCTTCTCTCTCCTAACCACTATATAATCCCCAAATTTCAAATCATTTGTCACTTTCCTTATTAACAACATACCGAAGTGCTGCCAATTTGCTCCCGGATCAAACAAAGACCCAGCTCGCTTTTAATCAAGAACGAGGCCAAGCTTTCTCAAGATCTTCAACTTTTCTTCATCAAAAAGTAAGTTCCTCTCTCTTGTTCTTCATTTTAATGCATGTGTAACTTTTTAACTTCGTAAATATATATTGACAATTGCATGCGACCCGAGGCCGATTAATTGCGACCCCACACACTCAATTTCACGCTGCGAGCCTTGCCTTCCTAGACTAGAGAACGTGACCCCCTTAGTATGTAGATATACGATCCCAAAAATAGAGTAGTTGCGCGACCCCCTATTCTTCGTGTGCGGAGTGAGAACACATAGAGCCTCCTATTGAATTATTTTTCTTCTTTTATCTCCTTTGATATTCTGTAAGTGCACACACTAATACTTCACAATCTTTTCAGATGTCTAACGATAGCTCAAGGACTCCTTCACCTCTTCCACACATTTCTATTAGCGAGCAAGCTGCTGCGAATATCGCCAAGGCTGCAAGTGCAAGCGACAACTCTTTCAAATTATATATGGACCCTCAATGGTCGCAGGAGGAATTCACCCGAGAGACCCCTCTGACTACGTGGAGAACCAGGCGACCCTCCAGCTCGCAGAGCCAATCTGTCAATATCCCCTCAGGCTCATTAAATCTAACATCCACAGTTGTTCCCGCCTCTTCTGTTCAAGGCAAAGTTGACAAACTACTGAAGAAAGGGCAGGAATTCTTTGCTACCGTCCCCAAACTTCTTTCTCCCCTTAATAAGAATCTTTACAACATAAGCCCCATAATACTTACCAACACATCTTCAATAGACTCTCTTGGCCATGCTTACTATGAGCTCGAGGGTGGTGGTGATAGCGAAGCGAACTCTGATGATTCTGATTATGAAGAACCTTCTTCTGATGATGGTGGCCTGGACGAAGTGGCCAGAGTTGTTAACTTTGAAGATTACAACTACATTCCTGAAGCCTCCCCTAATCCTTACATTCCGACCCCTCAACCCGAGCTGGGGGGGCGTTATTTATGTTGGGGGACCTCGCCCTGAAGACATTGAAGAGGGCTCAAAAGTAAAGCCTGGCCAACCTCGCATCTTAGGATGCAGAGACTTATCCACAACCCTTAATGCCGAGTCCTTGAAAAAGGTAGTCGATACATACAGACCGGAAGGCAAAATTATTCTTCCGAAAGCCTCAATGCGATGCTACTGCTTCGACTACACAGAAAATGGAGGGAGAGTGCCTCGGATGGTGTTGTCATCTGTTATGATGAAAATCGGCGTCTCTTCACCTCTTCATCCCTTCATCAGAGATGTATGCGAGACCTATCACCTCGCTCCCATCCAAATCAATCCCAATGGGTATAGAGCAATGATAGCCCTTCACATTATCTAACACAAATTGGGATATCCCGAACTTGATGCGAGGACCATGGGTTACTTCCTACAATTGAAGAGATGCGGGCCATCTGACTTTGGCTACGTCTACTTCTCAGTTTGGCCAGAATTCAATAAGAAAGACCTATATCATAGCGCCCCGAGTAATGCAGGCTCGTGGAAGGGGCCTTATCTCTTTGTTCACGAGGTGCCCAGAATAAAGACTTCTTTCAATTATCTTCCAGTAGGCCAAGTGCGAACCGTCCTGAAGGGCGAGGAGAAAACACGAGCCGATGATGTGCTGAAAATGCCTCGTGAAAATAGGAATGTACGAACCCTCCTTACTTTGGAAAATTTAATCTAATGTGGATTCTTAAAAGAAGGGATCGAGATTCTCTCTGAGGCGGGGCCATCAAGTGCGAAGAAGGCCTCGCGAAAGAGAAAAATGCGAGAGGAAGCCTCATCCTTTAAAGTGGTGGTCGCAGAGAGTAAGAATACTTTTATTGTTGTAATCCAATAACTTCTTCATATTAACTGTCTTTATTGTCTTCGCATTTTCACTTTTCGCAATAATTATCTCTAACTGCTTTCCTCTCCCCTTTTGTAGGTATGTCAGGCAGAAGTCGCAGACCTCCCTTCTGTGCAAAGAACAAAGAGATCCCTATTGAGAATCCAGCTGCCACCCCTTCAAAGAAGAAAAACGATCTCCCTCCTCCTCTACCTCCATCATTTAATGCCGGGGTCGCTTCTCAACCTTCTCAAGCCAACCCTGAAAAACACATCTCCAAGAAACACAAGAGCGGTCCCCTGCCCCAGGTCATAAAACCTACAGACACGACGCCAGTGCATCATCTGTATGCGAAGCATGGATGTACTCATGCTACTGAAGCAGAGTGTACTGAGTGGGTAGGGGCTGAGTTAATAGAGAACTCCGAGGCAGTCTTCAAGTGTCTGGCTGAGGGTTTCATCCGCCAAGCCTCTCATCTTCGAGAGTTGAGATGTGTTGTTTCTACTAATGATAGGTTGGAGAAAGAGGTGAAATCCTTGAAATCCAAGGTTGAGGAGGAGAAGAAGCTGATGATGGAGAGCTACAAGCGAGCCTTGAAAACTGAGACAGCGACCCTCCAGTCCGAGCTCAAAAAAGTTGGTGATGAAAAGGCAGCCCTCCATAGGTCCTTAACTGAGGCAGAGCAGCACGAGGAGGAGTTGAAGAAAAAACATGTGGAGGAGCTGGACAAATTGAAGAAGGAGCTCACTGCTGCCCAACTCAACCGGGAAGATATCGAAGAAGCTGCCCAAGCTGAGTTCATGAAAAACTTCATCAGAAAGGTTCCTACCTTCGACTGGTCGCAGCTCGGCCCTGGTAATGCTGAGTTCGCAGCCGACCTTTGCAAGGAGATTGCAGAAGAGGATGCGAAGGAGGCGGCCAGGATCGTTAGCGAGGCTGCTAAGGCTAATGCTACCAATCAGAAGAAACCCAGTGAGGCTGCTAATCAAGACAAACCCACAGAACCTGCCGCATGATTATTCTGATATTCTGAACTGGGGATGCGGACACCCCTTTAATGTCTCGCAGATTGTAATATTCTTTTGGCAACTTTATTGATAACTTTGTTGGGCTCGTGTAGCGACCCAGTAACTGTTGGCTTTAACAATTTATATAACTGTCTTCATTTCTTCATATAATATCTTGTGTTTGCTTTAGCTTCATAAAATGCTTGCCTTCTTTATGCATCTGAAATATTAGCGAGTAGATTGACCTCGCAACTGCGAAGCTTCCCTTGTTGAACCTTTAGCTTTTTCTTTTCAATTTGCTTAACTTCAAGGTGTACCCCATCTCTTTGGAATCAAGACATGTGATGCCTTCCTTGCGAAGTCGCAGACACGATCCGCAGATGGAGGTCGCACCTTGACTTCTTTTTACTTTAAACTTCGAACTTCTTTAAGGAGATACTTTTGAACTAAACTTCGAAGACGTTCCCTCAGGTCTCAGTAAGTGCACGCTTGCGACCTCATTGACCTGAGGGGTGTTCGGCCTCGCATACGTTGTGCTGGCCTAGTCCTGAAAATTTTAAAATACTAACAAAAGAACAAAATTGCACAACTTCTTGGAGAACAAACTTCATATATATAAATACTAGGGACGAAGCCCAACTTTCAATACATCATAACGAGGAGGTATCTATATGATCACTACCCCCCGAGTACTTTGTATGAATTTATTCATGCTAAGTAGTAGTAGATAGAGACCACCAGGAGCGAAGCTTCTACTGATAGTATTTCCTCAAATGTTCTGCATTCCAAGCTCGTGGCATGACCTTATCATCCATATCAGTTAGATAATAGGTCCCTTCATTGATGACACCATAAACTTTATAGGGCCCTTCCCAATTGGCTTCAAAGACCCCATTAGACGAGACCTTAGAGTTAGGCATCACTCTCCTAAGCACCAAGTCCCCCAAGCGAAGATGTGGTACACGAACCTTTCCATTATAGTACCTTGCAGCTCGCCTTTGATAAGCTGCGAGCCTTAACTGAGCCTCCTCCCTTGACTCTTGTATCATGTCCAAATATAGCCTGTGATTGACCTCGTTGGCCTCAGGGTCGTAGTGTTCTCTTCTGAATGAACCTGAGCCTACCTCAACAGGCACCATGGCCTCGTACCCATATGTCAAAGAAAATGGAGTCTCTCCTGTGGTGGATCTTGGGGTCGTGTTGTATGACCACAAGACCTTTGCCAACTCCTCGGGCCAACTACCCTTACTCTCCTCCAACTTAGCTTTAAGGGTATGCTTGATTATTTTGTTGATGGCCTCGGTTTGCCCATTTGTCTGAGGGTGGCTCACAGCAGAGAAACTTTTCTTGATTTCCAAACTCTCACAGAATTCTTTCATCTCCTTGCTATCAAATTGCTTTCCATTATCTGAAATGAGCTGATATGGGATCCCATAGCGACACACAATTTTCCTGTACATGAAGTCCTTTAATTTTTTGGCCGTAATGGTGGCAAGGGGCTCGGCCTTGGCCCACTTAGTGAAATAGTCCACGGCCACAACTGTGTACTTTACTCCTCCCTTAGCTTTAGGGAGTTCACCAATAAGATCTATTCCCCACATAGCAAAGGGCCAAGGGCTCATCAGCGAGGTGAGGTGAGCAACCGGAGCATTACTGAAATTTGCATATCTCTGACATTTGTCACATCTCCTAGCGAACTCAAAAGCATCTCTTTTTAATGTAGGCTAGAAGTACCCTTGTCGCAAAATTTTATGAGCTAGGGAACTACCCCCCGAGTGATTGCCACATATTCCCTCATGGACCTCCCTCAATATGTAGTTGCATTCTTCACCATCTACACACCTCAAGAGAGGGGTGTTAAATCCTCTTCGGTATAGCACTTCGTCATAAATCACATAACGAGCTGCCTAATATTTGATCTTCCTCGCTTCTTTCTTTTCTTGAGGCAGAGCCCCATTCTTAACATACTCCCATATGGGGGTCATCCATGTCGACCCTTGGCTAACTATTTCCATAACACATTCCTCTGGAACACTAGGTTTACTCTGAATTTCCAAGGGGATAATCCCAAGTAAATTAGCCTCGCGTCGCGAGCCCATTTTTGCGAGGGCATCCGCTCCTTGATTTTTTGCCCTCCTGATAAATTCCACCTTTACTTGCTTGAATGCTTTCATAAGCCTTTGAACACACTTTAAGTATAGCTCAATCTGGGGTCCCCTGGCTTGCCATCCGCATCCAACATGACCCGTGACTAACATAGAATCGCTATATGCATTGAGATTCTCTACTTTCATTTCTATTACGAGCTTGAGGCCAATTATGAGAGCCTCGTACTCAGCTGCATTATTAGAGGGCTCGAAGGCGAAGTGCACATCACTGCTCAACTTGCGACCCTCAGGTGTAACGAGCTCAATCCCAGCTCCAGCTCCTTCTTTGTTAGATGCCCCGTCAACATATAACTCCTACCACGAGGCTGAATTTTCATTTTTGAGTTTGGGGTCAACCACTTCTGGGTTCGCTACGAGAGCCCAGGCATCTTCCTCAGATTGGGAAGGAAATTCCAATATTAAATCCGCTAACGCTTGCCCCTTTATTACACCTCGAGGCTTGTACTCGATATCAAACTGGCTCAACTCTATTGTCCACTTTAAAAGTCTGCCTGAGGCCTCAGGTTTGTGCATTACTTGCCTCAGGGGATATGCAGTGCGAACCTGAATGCTATGAGCCTGAAAATAAGGCCTCAACTTTCGCGAAGACAACACCAAAGCATAGGCGAGCTTCTCCATACTACTATAGCGAGTCTCAGCATCTAGCAACCTCTTACTGACGTAGTAAATAGGGAACTGAACCTTTTCTTCCTCGCGAACGAGGACAACACTAATGGCATATTCTGAAACTGCCAAATAAACAATAAGAACTTCATCTTCCTTGGGCTTAGAAAGTAGTGGGGGCGAGCCCAGATGCTCCCTTATTCTCTGAAAAGCCTCCTCGCACTCAAGGGCCCGTTCAAAAAATTTTCCCACCTTCTTGATCGCTTTAAAGAACTCATGACACTTGTCAGATGATTTGGAAACAAACCGATTCAGAGCTGCGATCCTTCCAGTTAGACTTTGTACCTCCTTGACACTCTTAGGCGACCTCATTTCCATCAAAGCTTTTATCTTGGCTGGATTAGCCTCAATTCCTCTGTGATTAACAATGAACCCCAAGAATTTCCCAAATTCGACCCCAAAAACACACTTCTGGGGGTTGAGCTTCATTCTGTACTTTCCCAATATGCTAAACATTTCTGCGAGGTGGGCTACATGATCCCCAGCTTCCTTAGACTTTACGAGCATGTCGTCTACATAGACCTCCATTGTTTTCCCAATTTGTTCGCAAACATCATATTGACGAGCCTTTGATAAGTGGCACCCGCATTGAGGAGGCCAAATGGCATCCCAATGTAGCAGTAGAGACCCCTATCTGTGATAAACGAAGTGTGCTCCTGATCGGGGCCATACATGGGTATCTGGTTGTACCCAGAATAAGCATCCATGAAACTGAGGAGTGCATGGCCTGCTGTTGCATCTACCAACTGATCAATCATTGGAAGTGGGAAACTATCTTTTGGGCAATGCTTGTTGAGGTTAGTAAAATCCACGCACGTCCTCCATTTGCCATTTGGTTTCTTCACGAGGACAGGATTAGCGAGCCAATCAGGGTAGAATGATTCCCTGACGAGCCCGACCTCGAGCAACCTATCCACCTCATCATTGAGGGCCTTGGCTCGCTCTCCACTTATTGGTCTTCTTTTCTGCCGTACTCCCTTTTTGTTAGGATCAAGATTGAGCCTATGACACATCACATTGGGATCGATCCCAATCATGTCTTCGTGAGACCACGCAAATACATCCAAATTAGCTTTAAGAAATTCAACGAGCTTCCCCCTAAGATCAGGGCTCAACTGCGACCGATCTTCAACACCTTGGTTGGGTCCTTAGCATCAACAAGGACGGAGATCGTATCTTCTGCGGCTCCAGCTCGCTCCATATGTTCAGGAATGCGAGGATCTAGATCAATTTCAACATCACGAACCCAACTAGACTCTGCTTCATCCTGCTTCGTGACTTCTGCCACCGAAGTCGGGGCCGTGCCAACATGTCCATACTCGGTCACAACTGTTGTTTCTCTTGTGATTCCATTAGGTAAATCTACCAGTGTTGATGTCTCTTTGCGAACCCATTTCCCCTTCCGGGCTCGCACAGCAGTCTGTTCTGGGCTCTCCTCTTCATCGCTAGCCTCCTCAACAATTCCTTCTTGTAGAACCAACACGGGCTGCGAGGCCTCCATCATAATTGCCCCTGGCACTGGCTCTACCTGTATACCGAAGTTGTCAAAATAATCATCTGGCAACTCCTCGATAGATATTATATTGCAACCAACTGAGGGTTGCGAGGCTGACTTGCGAGCCCTCTCATCCTCTTCACTTTCCATATAATTTCTTCCCTTTTCTGCTGACTTAAGGGCCTGATTATAGCATTCTCGAGACTCATGTTGAATTCTTCTAACACATCCTACACCTTGCGAGGTAGGGAACTTCATCGAGAGGTGGTAGATAGAAGTCACCACCCTCATTTCTTTCAAGATGGGTCTCCCCACAATAGCATTATAAGCAGATGGTTGATCCACGACCATGAAATCAACGACCTGCGTAGTGATGCAGGGCTCGTCACCCAAAGTGATGGGGAGCCTAATGAGGCCTTTTACACTAACAAAAGCTCCAGTGAACTCGTAGAGGTGACCTACTGTAGGAATGAGGTCTTTATCTACATATCCCATTTTCTTGTAGACATCATACATCAAAACATTCACAGCACTTCCATTGTCCACTAGTACTCTGTAGATATTCTGTGAGCCAATGCGAACTCGAACTACTAGAGCATCGGAGTGAGGATGGTGTACCCACTTCGCATCCTCTTCAGTGAACATTATATTTGTATCTTCCCTCTTAAAAAGCTTTGGGGGTCGTTCCTGCAAATGATGCACATTGGTGAGAGGCCGCTCCCTGGCCTCGCAAGCATACTTTTCTCTTGCCTTGTTACTTTCTCCTCCAATATGTGGCCCTCCAATGATCACATGAATGCTATTACCTCGATCTTCTCTCTCCTTGCGAGGTTCCGTGTTCTGGCCTATATGAGGTACAACATGATATCCCAGTCCTGATTTTCCTGAGTTCCCTTGATGCTTTTTCACTTCACGAACCGCCCACTCAGTTAACTTCCCTTCTCGAATCAAGCGATCAATTTGTTCTTTGAGTTGCCAACAGTCCGTTGTATCGTGCCCCTTCTGTTCATGAAAATCATAATACTTCGCAGTGTTCCAAGTACCCTGTGCACCCATGGCTGGGGGTTTTGTGAACATCCCTTTGCTAGCATTGACATCATAAATATGATCAACTGAAGCCACTAGAGGAACGAACTTGTCTTCATCTCTAGCCGGACGAGCCCGGGGTGGGGATCGTCTTGAGGGATCGCGATCCCTTCTCTTCGGGCTCGGGCTACGATCATGTCTTCGCCTGGGGCTTCTAGAATCCCTTCTCTTTACCCCTTTACCTTTACTTCCATTGCTACCAGACCCAGCATTCTTCTTGAGATCTGCTAGTGATTTCTCAACGCGCTTAAAGGGCTCAGCGACCCGGTGCAACTCCGAAAGTGTACCATGGGTTTGCTCCTGTAGTTTCTCCCAAAATTTAGTTCCTTCCCTTACCCCAGCAATAAGGAAATTTTTCACGGCTTCATCATTTGCACCTCGAACGCGAGGTACCTCCGTGTTGACGGAGGAATTTGGTAACAACAAATTTCGAGGTACTTCGCCGGAAACAAGATCTACAGTGGTGGTTCTTTGTCGAAAAGAGTGGTGGCGTGTGGTGGCTGTTTGTGATTGGTGGCTGAGATTGATAGGGTTAGTGGCGGCTATTTCAGAGCTCTCGACTTCCAACCCCTCAATCGGCCTACGTACCCCGGTATTTATAGGGGATCAAGCCATACGTAGTTCCTGGAGAACAAGAAACCCAAATGGGCTTGGATAACGGACCAGCTTCCGGAATGTTCTACTATGAGGCCTAACCACAAAAGGCCCAAGGCTCATCCAAGATCTCAAGACTTCACGGATAAGGAAACTTCCCCCGTCGAGGACTAGTCCTATCCGCTACCAGCTATTTCTTGATTTCAAGGATGCAGGTATAGCCGTGGTTTACCCCAAGTGCAGAACGCATCCCTGTCCCCCGAATGAGAAGCACCCACCAGATAGCAGGACAGGTGATCCAGAGCTTTTGGGTGCAAAGTGCAGGATTACTCCAAAGTTCCCCAATGAGAGCGCGCCCATTGGCTACAGGAACAGAGCTCCCAAAGCACACACCAGAAAGTCCCCATCTTTCCACCTTAGGGCGCACGGATGCCTCCCTTAGCGTCTAAGAAGGGTCCTTATATCCAGGCAAACCCCTGGAGGCCTTCTGCGATGGACATCCCCCTCCTGAGATACGACAGGAGGGAATTCTTCAACTTCTAGAATTCCAGCTTGAGTAGAATCTCAACTAAATAGAATCCTAACTTGAATAGTATCCTAGGAGAGATTTCTTCAATGTCTTCTTATAAAACCAACTTGAACAGATTTGTCACCATATTTTACCTTTAGGGCGCGTCCTGACTATAAGGAAAACCAGGGCACGGCCTAATTCCTTCAACTTGAGTCAAAAAACCCTAATTTACTCTAGAATTCCCCAAATTCAACCCGTATTTGACCCGAATCCATCTTGAAAATACCCGAACCGAATTTTGGCTATAACAACTACCCCCCAATTCCATATGAAATCAGAGATAAAATATGGAGTTTTCTTTAAAAATACAAAATTCTCACAATATTTCACCAGGGCGCGCCTTGGAAGAGGGCGCGTCCTTAGAATTCCAATCGATTTAACAGCTGTCATCCACTATCTTTCCAAACCCCTATAAATACCCCCTTCTCACTTACTTTACTCTTTTTCCATTCTCTCTCTACAGAAAACATACTCCGGCTATTTCCAATTTTCCGAGCAAAAATCCGGCTAAACACAACGTTTTTCGTCGATTCTCTTCCACAAATCTTGTTCCAGAACTTCCAAGGTATGTTTTTATTCCCGCAATTTGTATTTTCACCATGTACTTTGTCCGATTTTGTGATTCAACTGTTGGTTTTTCTTCATATTCTTCATGTTTTTTGTATATATGTGTGTATGTATGCATGTTTGATCCATTTTTGCTGTTATAACTCCTTCAAAATATGTTTCTGATAAACTGGTATAGTTAATCAATTCTCAGGGCGCGCCTTTGACACAGGGCGCGTCCTGGATTCTTCTGATACCACAATGTAACTTTAAAAATTTGATTCTTCATGAAATCTTTCTTGGGCGTGTCTTACATTTAGGACGTGCCCTAGTATCTTCGGAACAATTTTGAACGTTCAACTAATAATGTTAAGTCACATAATTAGTTTAACTCGTAATACAAACTTTCCCTCATTTTTCTTCCTTTGGGCGCGCCCTTAGTGTTCTTATTTTTGATTGTGCAGCTGGAGGGCGCGTCTCCGCCTTTTCACCCATTTAGGGAATTCAACGATCGTTTAGGGATCCATTCTCCATTGCCACCCCCCTTATCTCCTGAACCTTATAGGAGCCCTTTTTCGTTTATTTCTCCTGAAGACAAGGCGCGCCTTATTGAAGATTTCAACGAAGGCAGAATGAATTTCTCTGATGAAGACTCCTTTAATGGTATTCCCCTTAACACTCAAATACCTGAAAGAATTCCAACACCAATACCTGAAAAAACCCCAAATCCCCTATACACAGATCCTTCTGACTACGATTTCACTCCAGACTCTAATTCTTCTAGTGATACACATCCTTCTGACACTTATTCTTCAGAGGACGCGCCCTCAGCATCATCCATCTCACCCATAGCTGATTCCGAACCAACATCTCCACTTCCTTCTCCTGTCCCATTTGAACACTGGGAAGTCCTTGAGGAAGAAATTGATATCGACTGGGGAAGATATGATGACCTACCCGAAAAAGAGAAAAATCAACTCAGAAAGAAACGGGGCAAACTTGCCTGTGTAAACATGTCTTCTATTGCCACAAGTGACGAAGTAGGATGGGCCATGCAGTATTATGGTCAAGAAGTAATTTGGGCTATCCCACATGCTCATCACCGTCCTCACATCTTCAATTATGGTAGAAATTTTAAAATTCCGAGGATGGTCTTAACCCCAAAGCTGGTGGCTCTTGGTGTGGGCGCGCCCTTACATCCTTACCTTCAACAAATACTTAGATGGTATGACATAGCACCTATCCAACTCTCCCCCAACAGCTACAAACTTGTGTTGGCTTTATTTATCCTTTATCACGACCTTGAGTTAGGAACCCCCTCTATGCCTGAAGTTAGTTATTTCTTCAGCCTTCGACAATCCAGCATTGGCTACTATTACCTTGTAATCAATAAGCCTCACAACAACAAGGGTTTCTCTGAAGGAAGAATCAGTCATCTAAAATTCTGGAAAGAACCCTTTTACTATGTCTGGGACGTTCCTCGAGTCCGCATACAATTCAACACGAACCCTAGTAAGTGAGGGCGCGCCTTGTACTTTTCTTATCTTTTTAGTTTTCAACTATTTATTGATTCCTTTTAATTCCAACAGATAAGAGAACACAGAAAACACTTGAAGGCGCGGCTTCAATTCGGGCAAAAGCCGTTCGGACAGAATCTTTGAAAAGGAGTGTTGATATTCAAGAACCTATTACTGACAGGGGCAAGAAGCCAAGATATGAGGGCGCACCCTCATATGTTGAAACCTTAATTGGCCCTGCTGCTGCCTCCCTTGTTGAAGAAAAAGAGGTTGACATTTGGCAAAATATGAATGCGGATGAGGAATCTCAGTCCATGATTCGGGCATCTGCTCAACTGCTTATTCAATCTCTAGGGCGCGCCCAGAGGGTTCATAAGGAAAAACTCCACATCAACAGACTTGAGGCTGAGAATAGGAAGTATTCGAAGATGATTATCGACAATGATAATAAATGGAAGAAAGATCTTGTAAGAACCCTAATTTTTGGTAATATTTTATTTTATTTAATATCTTGTGGCAATGTCAATATGGAACCTTTCTGGTCATCCCTGTGATTAATAGAATTGATTGTCTGAGAAACTGTGTTGTTGTATTCCCTATGTAAGATAAAAAGGGAGATTGTGAAGGCAGGAGTCTTATTGTTAATGAGATTTATAAAACTTGGGATTAGAGAATGATTAGAGTGTTAAAAGATTTATTAAGGATCATGACAAGGAATTATGGACATTCGAGGAATTTACACAATTAGTACTTAAGGAATTATAGGGGAAATCCCTACGCGACAAAATATTATTACGAGAGATTAATTAAGATACGATACGAATTAAAGATTAAATGACAAGCATTGGTGGAAGGATAATAATACAAGGAGTAGTATTGCATGCAAGCCCATGCAACTAAGTAGTTAGGAAAGCAAACTAGATGAACCAAATAACAAGAGGAATAGTAACTAGTTGGCTTGCTTTTCAAAAAGGGGAGACAACAAGTACCAATGGCCATGCCTATAGCCATACCTATGTGTACCATGCTATTACATACAATAATATGTATCAACCAAGCCATTATTTCATCCAACACAAAAATCAAAACACTCTCTCCCTCTCCCAAGCTTAAAGCTCTCGGCCAAGACCAAGTGGAGAAGAAAGAAAAATTCTTTCTCCCACTTCTCATCACTCTAAATTCATACCATAATTCTTAGGTCATCTACATCATCTAATCAAGGTATGCTAGCAATTTCACTTCATTTCATCCATCCAATTCCAAGTTATAAAATGTTAAAGATTGGGTGAATAGTAACCATGTTTGATTTTCTTTTAGATCTTGGATTATAAGTGTTGTAGGAGATCATCTAAGGTGTTGTTGTGTTGTGAAAAGCTTACCCAAGGTCCCTAGGAGCTCAAGAAGGTATAAAATCACAAACCCTCTTGGTTATGTAGTATTTATAATGTTTAGTAGTAGATCCATGCATGTATGAGCTAATCTTGGTTGTATAAGTGTTGGATGACTTGGATCTTGAGTTTTTATGTTGAGATTGTGACTTTTATGATTATGGATAACTTATATATCACCATGAGTGTTATGAACCATGATTTGAGTGTATTAAGTGTTGGTTGTATGGTGGAATTGTGAAAAATGGTTGATCTAAGTGATTTGAGCTTGCTGATTTTATCCAGGAACATTGACCTGTATTGTGACACGATTTTGAACCCCCAAATGATGTCCCCTGATGTCCTACCTTATATTGATGGAAAGATAATTGAATGTAGTTTCTGGATATGTAAGGTTCATAGCTAGGTGATGTGTGGATTTTTAGTTATGGCCGGAGAAGTGATTTTTGTTTCTGGACTATGGACTGCATAAAGTGACCCCCTTGTGAACCTTGTTTAAACACCTTAAAAATTATTTGGGATCATGGAAAAATTAGAGAAGCTAGGAAATACAGTGGTGAAGGCTACCCAAAAAGAATTGGATTAAAATATGAATTTTTGGATTTTATAAAAATGCTAGAGTAAATTTCGCGCAAGGGAAAAAGTCGTTAGTGGAGCATAATTCTAGGAGTAATGGTTATGGTTCGAACGTGGTAACTAAATTAAGTCGAGTAAGTGACGAGCGTAAACGAGTGATGTCATGGACCTATAGTGGGGCTAGGGAGTCATAAGACGAAGTCGTTAAGTTAATTTCGTGTCCCCTTAAAACCCCGTAATTAGAAAGAAATTGTTAAGGTACTAACGAACGATTATTGTTTATGTATAGATCGTTCGAATTCACACGCTCGACCACCCCAACCAAACCAAGGCAAGTTTACTTTTCAAAACTTATACATATACAAGGATTTTCACTGTTGTGTTTGTAGTTTTCAAATTATATCAAATGCTATGTTTATCGAAGTATTGATGCAATTGAGATTGAACAAGTACATGTATGCTTTTACCCCTTGAACTTAGATTGAAATGTTTTCTTCGGACAACGACTCTAGCAATAGAGGTCGTAGCGGTCCGTATATACTATTGACCGGGGAGCGGTATATTATTATATCGTATCTATATTGCGAAAACCCGAAGGGTCATTCGGGTGGTATCGTATATTCAAATAACTATTATTATATCTTCGTAAATACTCGAAACTCTATCTTGGATTGAAAGTTTATTTTATTAAATAATTATTTTATTAATTATTGCTATTAAATCTTAAAATATCATTTAATAATTATTGTTCACTATTTTAAAAACAAAGTTAATCCAAGATACCTTTTAATACTTTCAAACTCGAACTTTTTCGAACTCAAAACATTTTCGAAAACCCCCGGTCAGGTTCTGCTTCTTGTATGATTTCAAGAATTATCGGTCGACTGATGTCGAACTACAACTACTCTGTTTTCAATCAAAATCAAGTTTTTAAAAGAAAAAGAAAAAAGGGACTCTGGCAGGTGTGGGAACCGTTGACGAACGATTCCCGGGATGTGTAAGCGGCCGTGAGCCAGGCGGTCCATCACTTATTATTCCGGCCCAGGTGTTGCCGAAGGATGATTACGGATGTAGTTTTCATCGAGGGTGATTACGGATGTAGTTTTCACTCGGGGATAGTTACGGATGTAGTTTCTATCCTTCTACCGGTAGAGAAGACCCGCGGATTATTGGACTCGGATGTGGCGACTGATCATCGTCAATCCCTGTCAGGTTTTATGTTTTCTTTAAGTCCCATTCCTCCACTTTGGAAAAATGCTTTGACACTGCATCTTAGGCCTATGTGCCAGTTGCCGATAGTGTGGTTTTTGATGAGAAAATATTGATATTGTGCAGTACCTAGAACTGCAAGATTTTCTATAAAGATTGGCACGTGTTAGTGCACTCTTGCAATTATTTCAAAGAATGAAATGTTTTTGAATGAGAAACCTCCTAAGCTAATGGAAGGAAAGAGGTTTTGCAATAACGTATTCCCTGTACAGTATGATAACCGTAGAGTGTTTTGCCGAAAATGATATGCTTATATATATATATTTTCAAACTTGAGATATATTGAAATGAGAACCTTGTAAAGGATTCATATGTTATTCTTAAAGCTCCTTAGTGAGTATAAATGTTTTATACAAACTCGGACATATATATTGTCGAGTTATGTTTGTAATCTGAGATGTACACCCATACAGTTGGGAACGTTTTCAAAATAAACCACTTTATTATTTTCCAAAATGGTGAACTTGCTGAGCATTATGTAGCTCATTCTTGCTTTATAAAAACTTTTCAGAAAGGGAAGAATTTGGCCGATTAACTCCGCACCAGCAGAAGAGGAGTAGAAGAATTACCCGGAGATGATTTAGTCCCTGATAAATACTACAGAGTAGTCTGATAGGTTTCCAACTGTAATAGTAAGACTTGTCTTCAAGTGTAGTTGTATAAGTGGAATTGCGTAAGACTCTGGATTGTACAGATGAATTGTAATATTTAGTGTTACTTTTGGTTATCGTTTCTGAGGCTCTAACTTGTATGTGCGTAAGATTGAGGTCTGGATGGATGTATTGTTGAGTTGTAAAGTTCATACAGGTATAATATGGTTGAATGGTGATGTGACGACCTGAATCTCTGACCTCGGATTTGGGGGCGTCACAGATCTGGATGCCAAAAATGACAGAATTGCTGATTTGAAGCATGAACTGGATGAATCCATTGAACATCGCACTCTTTTGAATACCAAAAATGACGAATTAGAGAAAGAGGTGGAGGAACTCCGAGCTCAGCAAGGTGCCTTAGAAATCGAAAAGGCCAAGTTAAAAGAACAGAGAGAAGCCATTGAAGATGAAAACTTTGAAAAGGGTTTTAACTTCTATCTTATTGGCTTTCTGGCTAACGATCCTGACTATGATTGGGGGAAATTTGGACCTGCTGCTGCTGCGGATATAACAAAGTTTAAGGTTGACCAAGCCTCAGTCATTAAGGCAAAAAGAGTGGAACTAGGGTTAGAGGATGCTTCTGAGGGCGCGCCCTCTACTGACAATGTTCAACCCTCTCCTGCAGTTATCCCTACTCAAAGCTCTCCTCCCGCAAATGTATCTCCCCTTAAAATGGTTCGCCCAAACGATGCTCAGGATGTGCTTCCTTCACCTTCCAAGGTCATCCCCTCTTCTCCCCCTAAGGACGCGCCTTAGGTTTATAATCTATAAATCTGTTTCGTACATACTTTAACTTTTAAGGTGCGGGTCCTTTGTAAAACCCTGCAAATTGTAATTCCTAACTTTTAATGTCTTTTGAACCTTGCTATGCTTATAACTTATCTTCATGCTTTCATTTATTAAATTCTTCAAATTAGGGCGCGCCCTTGATGGGGGTGCAACCTTTTCTTCATAATTTCGTTCAAGAAAATATCTTTAATCTTGGAAAAAATAACACAAAGATTCTTCATTCTCGTTGAGGGCGCGCCTTAAGGCACTACCCTTTTCAGGATTCCTTTAACTTGTCAATTACTACACAACAAATCTTCATACATGTTGAGGGCGCGCCCTAAGAAATGGGCACGACCTCTTATACTTTCAATCAAAAAAGTCTTCGAAATTCTTGAAAAAATGTCTTGATATACTTGAAAAAATTTCTTCAAATAATCTCAAATCTCAGCAGAACAAGGGAAGGTATACATGTTCTACCCCCCAAGCTAAGGAGAATAAACTTCTAAAAAACGTGGAATAAAAACAGCAAAAAAAAAAACAACAAGTCTCGACTAGAACTAAAGAAGGCGTATGTGTACTACCCCCCTAGACTAGGAGAAGATTTATTTATACTAGTCTATAACTTAAATATAAGCCTTCATACAATAGGGGGTCAAAGCCGCATCCTACTGATAATACTTTCTCAAATGCTCTGCATTCCATGCTCTTGGGATTATGTTGCCATCCAAGTCTTCTAGATGATAAGTTCCTTCCCAGATGATAGACTTGATCTTGTAAGGTCCTTCCCAATTGGGACCAAAAACTCCATGTGCTGCTACTCTTGTATTAGGCATGACTTTCCGCAGAACTAAATCACCCACCTTGAAAGGCTGAGTCTTCACCTTCTTGTTATAGTACCTTGCAGCCCTCTGCTGATAAGTTGCCAATCTCAACTGCGAATTTGCCCTCATCTCTTCTAGGAAATCAAGATTTAGTCTTTGATTTATCATATTTGATTCTTCATCATAGAAATCCCTTCGGAATGACCCTGCTCCAATTTCCACTGGCACCATTGCCTCACATCCATAAGACAGCATGAAAGGAGATTCCCCAGTCGTAGTCCTTGGTGTTGTGTTGTAAGACCATAGGACCATAGGAAGTTCCTCAGGCCAATTCCCTTTGCTTTCTTCTAACTTGGTTTTCAAGGTATGCTTGATTATCTTGTTGATAGCTTCAGTCTGCCCATTACTCTGAGGATGATACACAGCTGCGAATTCCTTCTTGATTCCCAAGTCTTCGCACAACTTTCGCAACTCCTTGCTGTCAAATTGTTTCCCATTATCTGAAACAAGCTTGTAAGGAATCCCGAATCTGCACACAATAGAGTTGAACACAAAATCCTTAATTTTCTTCGCTGTGATTGTGGCCAAGGGCATTGCTTCCGCCCATTTGGTAAAATAATCTACAGCAACAACAGCATACTTGACTCCTCCCTTGGACTTGGGGAGTTCTCCAATAAGATCGATTCCCCACATAGCAAATGGCCATGGACTCATCATAGAAGTCAAAGTAGTCACCGGCAGCGTTGAAAAATTGGCAAACCTCTGACATTTATCACATGTCTTGACAAACCCATAGGCATCCTTCTTCATAGTAGGCCAATAATAACCTTGCCTCGACACCTTCATTGCCAACGAACCACCCCCCGAGTGATTGCCACAAATTCCTTCATGTACCTCCCTTAGGATATAATTGCAGTCATCCCCATCTATGCACTTCAAAAGCGGTTGATTGAAACCTTTCTTGTACAGAATCCCATCATACTCCACAAACCTGGCAGCATGATATCGAAGACGCCTTGCTTCAATTTTATCGCTTGGGAGAATCCCCTTACGGAGATATTCTAGAATTGGAGTCATCCATGTAACTGACGGAGTACTCTCCACTTCCATAACTTCCACCTCTGGAATACTTGGCACTTCTTGAATTTGTAGAGGAACTGTTCCTAACAACATAGCATCCTTCTGGGATCCTAGCTTAGCCAAAACATCTGCAGAACAATTTTCATCTCGAGGAATGCATTCCAACCTTACTTCACGAAACTTCTGAATTAATCGTTGTGCACACTTCATGTAGAGCTCTGTTCTCGGACCTCTACACTGAAAACCTCCTTTGATCTGCCTGACCACTAACTCTGAATCACTTGACACAATCAAATTTACTACTTTCATTTCCAAGGCCATTTTCAATCCATTAATCAAAGCTTCATATTCCGCATCATTATTAGTTGCCTCAAATTTAAAATGAATAGCACTCATTAGTCGATTTCCTTCAGGTGTCACTAGAATTACACCTGCACCAGCTCCTCCATTGTTTACAGCTCCATCTACGTGCAACCTCCACCAAGGTTGGGGAATTTCCTCAAGAGGGCGCGCCCTCGTAGGAGGAATTCCAGGTTCCACTAATATAATTGACTTTTCCTCGGTCTCTGAATCAAACTCCAGGATGAAATCCGCTAAAGCCTGACCTTTAATTGCTGTTCTTGGCGTATATTCCAAATCAAACTGCCCTAATTCGATAGCCCATTTCAACATTCTCCCTGAAGCTTCCGGTTTGTGAAGAATACTTCTCAATGGATAAGCAGTACGAACCTCGATCCTATGAGCTTGAAAATAAGGACGAAGCTTCCTTGCCGCCAAGATTAAAGCAAAAACCAACTTTTCCATACTGGTGTATCGAGTCTCTGCATCATGCAAACGCTTGCTCACATAGTAAACCGGGGACTGATGATCAATCTCTTCTCTCACCAATACTGCACTAATGGAGTATTCTGATACTGCCAAGTATAATACCAAGGTTTCTCCCTCCACGGGCTTAGCTAAAAGCGGAGGATTCCCCAACTGTTCTTTGATTTTCTGAAAAGCATCTTCACACTCTGGAGTCCACACAAAATCTTTGGATGCTCCTTTGATTGCCTTGAAGAACTCTCTGCATCTATCCGAAGATTTTGACACAAAGCGATTTAGCGCTGCAATTCTCCCAGCTAAACTCTGAACCTGCTTCACACTGGATGGGGATTTCATGTCAAGTAAAGCTTTAATCTTGGCTGGATTCGCCTCGATACCACGATGATTAACCATGAATCCCAAGAATTTTCCGGATTCCACTCCAAACACACATTTTTGAGGATTCAACTTCATTCTGAACTTCCTCAATACTTCGAACATCTGCTCCAAATGCTTTACATGGTCCTCCGCCCTCAAGGATTTGACAAGCATGTCATCCACATACACTTCCATGGTTTTCCCTATCAGATCTTTAAACATCATGTTCACCAACCGCTGATAAGTAGCTCCAGCGTTGATCAAACCAAATGGCATTCCAATATAACAGTACAAACCCCTATCCGTGATGAAAGAGGTGTGTTCTTGATCAGGTTTGTACATGGGAATTTGATTGTAGCCCGAATAAGCATCCATGAAACTCAAAAGAGCGTGGCCAGCGGTAGCATCCACCAACTGATCAATTCGAGGGAGAGGAAAACTATCTTTAGGGCAAGCCTTTTTCAGGTCCGTGAAATCCACACAAGTTCTCCACTTTCCATTAGGCTTCTTGACAAGAACAGGATTAGCCAGCCAATCGGGGTAATATGATTCCTTAATCAAACCAACATCTAGAAGTCTATCAACTTCTTCTTTCAATGTTATAGCTCTCTCTCCACTCACAGGTCGACGTTTCTGGCGGATTCCTTTCTTGGTGGGATCTATGTTCAAATGATGACACATAATCTTTGGATCGATTCCTACCATATCAGCATGACTCCAGGCAAAGACATCCAGATTATTCAAGAGAAAACTAGTGAGCATTCCTCTCAACTTGGAATTCAACTGAGATCCGACTTTCAAAACCTTACTTGAATCCTTTTCGTCCACCATAATTGAAATAGTATCCTCTGCAGGACCAGTCTTTTCCACAGGTTGTGGTGTTCTCGGATCAAGATCAAAATCAAAACTTCGAGGATCCTCGATTGGTGTTGCACCCTTGGAGGGCGCGTCCTCTTTAAGAGGGAAGTTGTTAGAAATGATTGATGAGAACAGTGTTTGGAAGCTATAGTGACAAAACAGAGTTTAGCTGGAAGCAGTCAGAGTTTAGTTAAACACTTACTGGAAGCGCAACAGAGATTGTTAAACTCTGTAGCGGTATTGTCTGAAGAGTCAACAGTGTTTGAAGATTGATACAAGATAAATTTGGAAGCAATATCTTTGAAGATTGGAAAGCTGTCAAAGAGATTGAGTTGACTTGGAAGACTAGAGCAATCGTGATTGATATCAATTGTATAGCTTAATTATAGGAAAATCAATTACTGATTGTACGAAGCTGTATGTTTTATAAATACAGTTAGGTTAACCCTAGAAGGGTATCGAACATTGAGAAATTCATTGATTGTAACCTAAGCAGCTCTCTGTGATATTTTACATCACTGAGAGAGGAATTGTTAATTCCAAACAGTTTTTAAGTATTAAACAGTGTGTTCTTGTTAAGTTACTCATACAGTATTTGATTACCTATTGTGTATTCGACCTAACAAGTGGTATCAGAGCCAATCTGTTACTTTATTACAGTTAAAGATCCAAAACACAATAGTAATCAATGGCAGAGATACCTCCACCATCTGAGAAAACCCCTACTACTGTTAGTAGGTATGAAACAATTAGGGTTCCTATACTTAGGCCATCAGAGTATGCAATTTGGAAGGTGAAGATGACCATGTTTCTGGAGGCTACAGATCCAGAATACCTTGATAGAATTTATGAAGGTCCTCACAAACCTACAAAGTTATCTGCTGCTGCTGCTGGTGAGGAATCAAAGGTTATTCCAAAAGAAAAGAAAGATCTAACTGCTGAGGATCTTTCATCTATTGCAAAGGATGCAAAAGTAAGACACTTACTTCACAGTGCATTAGACAATGTTATGTCTAATAAAGTGATTAATTGCACAACTGCAAAGGAAATATGGGATGCACTTGAGGTTAGGTGTCAAGGAACTCCTGCAATCAAGAAAAACAGAAGAAACATACTCACTCAGGAGTATGAGCACTTTGAGGCAAAGTCTGAAGAAACCATGACAGAAACATTTGACAGATTCTGTAAACTGCTCAATGATTTGTCATTGGTTAATAAAGAGTATGATTTAGAAGACTCAAATCTCAAGTTTCTTCTTTCTCTACCTGAAAAGTGGGATGTGAAAACAACCACCATAAGAGATAACTATGAACTTGGTGAAACAGAGATTGATGAAATTTATGGACTGCTCAAAACCCATGAATTGGAATTGGAGCAGAGAAACAAAAGATCAAGTAGAAAGTCAAAGTCTGTTGCACTTAAGGTTGAGGAGAAACCATCAAAGAAGGAAGCATCAAGAAGTAAGGCAAAAGGAAAAGCTTTAGTCATACACTCAGAAAGTGAGTCATCAAACACTGATGTTGACTCAAACACAGATGGAACATCTGATTCTGAAGATGATGAAGAGATGATGCAAGTGGCTGCATTGATGGTAAAGACCTTCAAGAAGATGGGATTCAAGAATTTCAAGAAGGGAAAGAGATTCTCCAAGGACTACTCAAAGTCTGACAAGAAGAATTTCAAGAAATCTGAGGGAAAGGACTTCAAATCTGGTAAGAAAGATAAGTCTGAAATTCAATGCTACAAGTGTAAGGAGATGGGTCACTATGCTCCTGAGTGCAAGAAGGGTAAAACTGAAAAGGCACTCTACACCAAAGGCAGAGATTGGGCAGACACTTCAGATTCAGATGAGGAAGTCAACTATGCACTCATGGCTACTACTCAAAATGAAGATGATGATCTAAAGGTACCCCCAACTACCTATGCTTATAATACAAATAATATAACTGAATTGAGAATTTATCTTAAAGCATTGCATATCAGTTATAGGGATCAGACTTTAGAAAATGAGAGGATAAAGACTGAGTGCTCTCAACTCAAAGATAGAAACAAACTAGTTGAGGAACAGCTAGAAAACATGAATAAAATTCAGAAAGAGAGAGATGATGCAGTGTTTATTGAACAGGAGTTGCTAGGTAAGTATAAGTAACTAGAATCTGAATTGGAGGATACTAAACACATCATTAAAACTTGGACACACTCTGGTAAAGATACTCAAGAAGTGTTTCAGTCAGATACAGTAGGTCTAGGTTACTCTGAAGGAGATGAACTTAGATTTGAAAATTTGGTAAAAGTTAGACCACATCGTTCATCTGAAGGTAATGTCATGGGAACAGGTGGACCTAAGACTGAAGCTGAGAAAAAGGCTGTTAAAGAATCATATGCTAAGACTTTTGTTAAAGAGGCTAACATTGGTTTAATGACAGATAAACAACTCAAGCATAAGCTTAAAGAGATAAAATCTGTCAACAAACAGAAAATGCCTAGGAAAAACAAAAATGGAAAGGTAGGCATAACATCAGGAATAAAGCCAATGCTTGCTTCATTAGCTCCTAGAAAAACATGCTTTAATTGTGGTAGCACTAATCATCTTGCTAGTTTCTGCAGTAAGAATAAGAACATTAATTCTTTGCCCTCTAAAACTGCAGTTAAAAATGATTATGTGAGAACTAGACCACAGACTTTATGTAAACACTGTGGAAGTACATGGCATTCTATTTACACTTGCAGAGATTATCATGCTATTTACTATAATTACTATGAACCCAAACCAAATTTGAAATGGGTTAAAGTAAACTCTGCAAATGTAAACTCTGAAAAAGTTAGCTTAAACTCTGATAATGTGAATTCCGCTGCAAAAGCTAACAGAATTAAGAAAGCCAAAGGATCCAAGCAAGTCTGGATCCTTAAAACTAATAATCAGTGATTGTTTGTGATTGTAGGGCAACAGGGTTAGTACCCTAGTCGTGGACAGTGGATGTTCAGGACACATGACAGGAAATAAAGCCCTGCTATCAGAGTATGAGGAGAAGGCTGGCCCAAAAGTTTCCTATGGAGATGGCAACATAGGACATACTCTGGGATATGGCAATATTAATCTTGGGAATGTCATCATCACAAATGTAGCTCTGGTTCCAGGACTCAAGCATGATCTGCTATCTGTGAGTCAAATCTGTGACAGAGGATATCATGTAGATTTTCAGCCTGAATATTGTCAAGTGATCAGTAAATCTACAGGGAAAGTTGCTCTAGTTGGAAACAGACACAATAACATCTATGAAATTAAATTGTCAACAAACACTGATGGCAAAGCAGTGTGTCTGTCAACAAGAATGTCCAGTGAAGAGAGTTGGAAGTGGCACAAGAAACTCTCTCATTTGAACCTGAACAACATCAATGAGCTAATCAAGAATGATCTTGTAAGAGGTCAACCAAGGTCTTTGTTGAATGTAGAAGGCCTGTGTGATTCTTGTCAAAAGGCCAAACAGAGAAAAGCCTCCTTCAAAAGCAAATCTGAGTCTTCAATTGTTGATCCTTATCATCTCCTACATGTTGATCTTTTTGGACCAGTGAATGTCATGTCTCTTGGAAAGAAGAAATATGCTCTAGTCATTGTTGATGAATATACCAGATACACATGGGTATATTTTCTTGCAAAGAAGGATGAAACTGCATTAACACTGACAGAACATATATTACAACTGGACAAAGGGTCAGAAAATCAAGTGAAGATAATCAGAAGTGACAATGGAACTGAATTCAGGAATTCATCAATGGAAGAATTTTGCAAGAGTAAAGGAATCAAACAAGAGTTTTCTGCACCTGGCACTCCACAACAGAATGGTGTAGTGGAGAGGAAGAACAGAACCTTAATAGAAGCTGCCAGAACCATGCTAGATGAAGCAAAATTGCCAACATACTTCTGGGCAGAAGCAGTTCAAACTGCTTGTTTTACTCAAAATGCAACACTGATCAACAAGCATGGTAAAACACCATATGAAATGGTGAAGAAGAAAAAGCCAAATCTAAAATATTTTCATATTTTTGGATGCAAGTGCTTTGTGTTGAAGACTCATCCTGAACAATTGACCAAATTTGATCTAAAGGCAGATGAAGGAATTTTTGTTGGCTATCCACTGTCAACTAAGGCATTCAGAGTTTATAATCTGAGAACTAGAGTGATCATGGAATCAATTCATGTGTCATTTGATGACAAGAAAATAACTGGACTTGAAGATGTCAATGAACATGATCTACTCCACTTTGAAAATGAAGATTTATTCTCTGAAAAAGTAAACTCTGATCAAACTGATCTGACAAACTCTGTTGATCTAAACTCTGAACCTCTACTGGTAAATACTGAAGAAACTCTTCAATCAGAAACAAGGGAAGAACCAGTTGAGGGGGAGCATGAAGAATCACATCAAAGTGATAATTCAAACACTGAAAGTGACTCAGTTGATAATTCTGAATAAACTCTGTTGATTCAAACTCTGTTGACAATTCTGAGCAGTCACATTCAGGGGGAGCATCTGAAAATGAAGAGAGTCACTAAGGAAATCAGGAGAGCATGGATCAAGGGGGAGGATCACATGATGACAAAAGCAATTTGCCTTCTGCAAGAAAATGGACTAAGTCACACACACCTGATTTAATTATTGGTGATCCAGATGCAAAAGTAAGGACAAGAAGTGCAACAACAAATGAATGTTTGTTTCATGCATTCTTGTCACAATCTGAGCCAAAGAAAGTGGAAGAAGCTCTTAAAGATGCTGACTGGATAACAGCAATGCAAGAAGAGCTAAATGAATTTGAAAGAAATGAAGTGTGGACCCTTGTACCAAGGCCTAAGAATAGATCCATTGTTGGTACTAAATGGGTTTTCAGAAATAAAACTGACAGTGAGGGTGTTATCACAAGAAACAAAGCAAGACTGGTTGCAAAAGGCTATTCACAACAGGAAGGAATAGACTATGATGAAACATTTGCTCCAGTTGCTAGATTGGAGGCAATCAGAATCTTTCTAGCATATGCCTCTCATAAGAAATTCAAAGTGTTTCAGATGGATGTGAAAAGTGCATTTTTAAATGGAAAACTTGAAGAAGAAGTGTTTGTGGAACAACCACCAGGTTTTGTAGATCCAAAATATCCAAACCATGTCTACAGGTTAGACAAGGCACTCTATGGACTTAAGCAGGCACCAAGGGCATGGTATGAAACTCTTGCCAAATTTCTACTAGAAAGTGGATTTCACAGAGGTACTATTGACAAAACTCTGTTTTATTTCCAATCTGGTAGTGACTTGCTCTTAGTTCAGAAATATGTAGATGACATCATTTTTGGATCTACTAATGATAAACTCTGTAAGAAGTTTGCCAAACTCATGCAGTCAAGATATCAAATGAGTATGATGGGAGAGCTTAGTTATTTTCTAGGCTTACAGGTGAAGCAAACAGATGATGGAATTTTTATAAATCAAGCAAAATATACCAGAAATCTTCTCAAGAAATTTGGTATGCTTGACTGTTCATCTGCAACAACTCCCATGGCAACTGCAACAAAATTGGACAAAGATGCAGGGTCATCAATAGATATGACAAGTTACAGAGGAATGATTGGTTCTCTACTCTATTTAACAGCTAGTAGACCTGATATCATGTATGCCACTTGTTTGTGTGCAAGGTTCCAGGCAGATCCAAGAGAACCACATTTAACAGCAGTAAAGAGGATTTTTAAGTACCTCAAGGGCACTATAACTTTGGGGCTGTGGTATCCAAGAGAATCAGAGTTTAAACTACTTGGTTATTCAGATGCAGACTTTGCAGGCTGTAAGATAGACAGAAAAAGCACCAGTGGAAGTTGTCAATTTCTGGGTGACAGACTTGTTTCCTGGTACAGCAAGAAACAGAAGTCAATATCTACATCTACAGCTGAAGCAGAGTATATTGCTGCTGGTAGCTGCTGTGCACAGATTTTATGGATGAAGAATCAACTGTTGGATTATGGATTAAGGTATACCAAGATACCTATTTACTGTGATAATCAAAGTGCTATTGCAATGACAGGTAATCCAGTACAACATTCAATGACAAAGCACATCAGCATAAGGTATCACTTCATCAGAGAGCATGTAGAGGAAGGCAACATTGAGCTTCACTTTGTGTCTACAGACACTACACCAAATATGGCCTGTTGCAACACCAAAGTGCATTTGTGTTACACAAAGTGTTACAATAAACACAAAACTTGGTTATCAATTGCAATATTTTTATAACTGTTACAATAAATATGAAAAGTGTTGCAAGCAAAATGAAAATTTTGAAATTTATAACAATTGCAATACTTTAGCAAAAGCGTTACAATACACAATCCAATTTTGCAACACTTTGGCCAACTTGACCGAAATTACAAGCGGGAGATACAATTTTCAGTAGGCGGGCTTTGCCAAAAAAAATTCGTGCCAAAAATTTCATTACACAAAAATGAAGTTTTATTACACAAAAACAATACTCATATCAGATCTCACTCTCTCATCGACGTCTCTCTCGACCTCCCTCTCCCATCTCTCTCGACCTCCCTCTCTCATCGACCATCTCTCCCTCTCTCATCTCTCTCACTCATCTCTCTCACTAATCTCTCACACCTCTCTCAAATCCCTAATTCAAACTGCAAGACCCCAAAACCCCAAATCGATTAGATCGAGAAAAGTTGGAGTCGGCATTCAATTAGAACTTTAATTCAAGGTAAATTACCCATATTTTCCGATTATTGGTAGGTTATACATGGATATATATGTATGTATTTAAATTTTTTCGATTTTATGTTGGATTAAAGCTTGTATTTGTCAAATTTGTTGGATTTTTGTGGTAATTAGTTGGATATATGTGTTAATATTGTTAACAATTAATTATATGCTCATGGTTTGGAGATTTTTCTCAAGCTGTGACTTTTTTGTTAATTAATTACATGTGTTAATTTTGTTTTTTTTTCAAGCTGTGTTCTTTTAGAGTGAATCTCATCTTAGCGCTTAGGGAATCTGAATGGATTCTGCAGTGATCACTACGCTACAAATGTGTAATTGTCTCCTAAGACATGATTATGTTGTCTTTGTTTTCCTTTGCAGGTTAAGTGGGAAAGTTCTATCACGTCTGAGGTCATCTTGATTATGTTGGACTATTACCTATAAGTAGGTAGTGGATTCTCTTTAAAGTGTCTTTTAGTGACTGCACGCACTCCAGTTTCCATTTAACTGCTTTCCTTTTATAAGTCTTTGGCTTCGTTTACATTCCCATTAAACAAGCTTGAGATGTGACTAATAAGCTAATGTTATACGATAGGCTATCTAATGCATTATGCAGTCCTTTAACTAAACTTACATACTACATACTATCATTTTTTAGGCCATGTTAGAAGAATTGTTCTTGTAAGCACACAGAACTTGGACCTTATGCATTGGACAAGTTTAAAGAATAAAAGTCCTTGTCAAACTACATCACACAGAGCACGATCGAATGTAATCCTATTAAGTTACATTAGATGTATAGAATCTAAAAAAAGTCAAACTGTATAATCTTTATTGAAACATAAGAGATTTTAATTTGTTAATTTTTGATATACGGAAGTGTATTTATAGTTTCATTGCACGATTTACTTCCTGGATGCTAAAGTTTGTATGTTCTTGTTGCTCTAGCTTTCTTCTGTAGCTGTAGTTGTCACATTAAGACATATTACAAACTTGTATGTTACCGAGTACGCACGCTCAAAAATTGATGAAAATCTATAATATTCTTAGGGTGCTTTTTTGGCAATGAAGAGTACTGGTGGCAAACTTTTGGTATTTCAGTCAGGCAAGCTCATTTTTCTTTCTTTCTTTATGTATTATGGCATGGCCAGTAATTAGGGACATTTGATAGGCAGGTTGGTAACCCTATGTATTATATAACTTAGTTATTATTTGGATGTGCCATATTGGGGCTTGATCCTGGTTTCTTGGTGTTACTAACACTAAAGTGTAAAACTTCAGTAATACATGTAGTCATGTAGACACTATTGGTTTCCCTTTAAAATGTACTTCAAATAGCCTATAATCTTCCACATCTACTTGCTGTGACATTCTCATCCATGTGGATTGTAATTTCTGTTACCTTTTGTATTCACTAGAATTTGTTTGAAAATATACCTATACTAAATAAGAGAGTGTTTTCATGCTTCCAGCTTGACATAATTTCTCTCTACCTAGTATGCCAAATGTGCAAGGAGATGTAACAAGTTGCAAATTTCAGATACAATAGCCGATTTTTTTTGGTTTTTCGTTGGGAATATAGTAAAGTACAAAGGTGTTGAGCATATGTACATTATAATTCTATTGTCCGAGGATAGTAATGTGTCATTTTTTTTGGTGTTCTCTTGTTAATGTGTGCTAAGCAGAGCATCTAATGGTTTGGAATGTGATGACATGAATTGAATATTAGATTTCTGACTTCTTTCATATATAGGAAGCTCACAAGTTGCTCCAACCGGCTGACAATATTGAAGACAATGGCTATTGAATTTGCCGAGTATCAGGTGAGCTTGTTTTTATTACTTGTTTTTATCCTTGCATCAAAATTTTCAAATAACAGATGATTTTTTATTTACTTTGGATATATTACTGACAGAATATTTTAAGAGATTAGTCAGTTACCATATGATTTTAGTTGGTTTTCTCTTACAATTTATTTGTCTCATTATGTATGGTGGTGGTTATCTAGTGATCATTATGATTTTCTCTTATATGTACATAGCATATCATGTAACCAGTTTTGTGTTGATCTGTTCCACAATGGGGTGGTTTTAGGTGTCAGTAGGTGGCCCAAGAACATAGTGTTGGATTTGTATTTTTTTCAGCGTCAGGAGTTACTTACTAAGCTAAGGAAGATAAATAAAATGTCATAATCTGAGATTAATAAATGTAAATTCATGATGATTCAGAGCAGAAATGAGAAACTAGCAGTAAGATTTTAACTACATATAGAATGTTAATATTATTTTTCAGTTCACTTACGGAATTATGATACAGTTAGTCAGTTAGGATATAATAAAAAATAATAATGTAACACACTATCTATTTTAATAAAATTGTAAGTACTGAAGGAAAGGATAAACTTGGTTTAGAATTATGTAAAACTAGATTTTTTTTATATTTGCAATTTAAGTAAGTTCTGTTTGAAAAATTAAATTCAAATTTGTAATTCATTAATACTAATTTTCTAGTTTTATAGTGAACCAGAAAGGGCACTATTGTTGCATATATTAGTGAATATAATATATTAAAAAGTAATAGGTTTTCGAGAAGTAGCCATTTAAATGAAAACAGGGCAGAACCAAATCGTTTAGCAAGCTATCTAATAACTGAAACTGAAGAGTCTTGTACAACCTTCAATATTCTAAAGGTAGGACTTTTGACAATTGAATTTTTAGGGTACCCTGTGATACAATGACATCTCTTCTTTGCATGTACACTTAGTACTTTATCTTTTCGAATCCAATTTTTCGAAAGGTAGAATTACTACAATGCGGAACAGCAGTTTAGTCATTGTTCCCTACATATATTATATTACATGATTGTTTTTTTGTTTATTTTCATGCACACATTGACTTGTTTTTAGGTTGCACGCCACTTATTAAGGTGGACTAAAGATACAATATACGCTGATTATTACGAACGGGCTATTACAAATGGAGTGCTCAGTATCCAAAGAGGAGTGGAACCTGGAGTGATGATTTACACGCTACCACTAGGCCATGGTCAATCCAAGGCTGTAAGCCAGCATGGATGGGGAACAACGGATAATAGTTTCTGGTGCTGCTATGGAACAGGTTGGACATCTGTCTTTACATGTGACTTTTATCGTGATATAGAGAGACTGATCTGTCTAATTAACTCTTAATAGCATTACAGAATTGTCTAAAAGTGAAGGACTTTCTTTTTAACTCCCATGTGAGACTGATTCATAAATTTAGTAAACTTTTACTTGTGGCATTGTTTGTCCTCGGTAAAAGCTCCTTCCGGGTTCTTGTTTATCACTTGACTGACATTCATCAACAAGTCACACATTTCAACTTATGGACTTTGTGTTTCCACTTTGTTGATCAGGAATAGAATCATTCTCAAAACTAGGAGATTCAATATACTTTGAACAAGAGGGACAAGTTACAGGCATTTACATTATGCAGTACATATCAAGCTTAGTTAACTGGGAATCTGGGAATGTTTTGCTAGTTCAGAAAGTAATGCCTGTGTTTCCATATGCAGGTATCAGCAGCAGCTAGGCCTCTCCCCTCCTTACCTCTTATTTATATAGATAAATTTGAAGATAAAACTTGTCTCTGCATCCACATATGGAGCAGGTATGTGTTATCATTATTACTACATCCGCATCCAGAGCTTAATTGGCTGTTTGTTTTTCAATAATTCTACATCAGCTCTCAAGTCCAGACATTGATATATTTGTTATATGTTATTAATGTATTTATCTTGTTATTCCTATATTATTGCTATACAATCTGTAGTGTCATTCGAAATATAGGAAAGTAGCGGGTTTCATAAGTTTCTAGATCCAATATGCATTGATATCAGTTTCCACAAACTTTGGCGCGCTGAGTTACAGTAGTTTGGACTTGGTTGTAATGATGATTTGCGTCAGCTAACAACTTGTTTTACAGGAATTGCAGAGGTCCATATTGGATGCAGTCTTTGCAGAGCCTTTACAGTGATGAGGAGGTCGATGATCGCGAGGATGACAATGATCACGAGGACAACGAAACAACGAAAGTGATGATTGATGATCAGTACTTAACTACTTATATTTTCTGTGTGTACTTTTGGTAGTAGTTTGGTATTTTGAGAAGGACTAAGTTTAATTTAGAATTGTAATGTAAGTCGACATGTGTTTCGACTTTAGACTAAGTAGTACTATCTTTGTGTTGTATTGACATATGTTTTGTTCGAATTTTCATCTGGGGAATTCGAAATGTCATTTATGATTTGATATATATTAAAATTTCAGATGCAATATGGACTAATAAAAAGTGTTACAAAAAAGTGTTGCCAATAAAATCTAAAAGTATTACAATAGAGATAAAATGTTGCAGATAATTGTTGCAAAAAAAACCGAAAGTATTACAAAATGCAAAAAATGTTGCATAAAAATGTTGCAATAAACTCACTTTGTAACATTTTTAAGTCAATTAATGTTGCAAAAAAGTGTTGCATTCGTCTGTTGTAACATATTCAAAATGTTGCTAAAACATGCAAAAGTGTTACAACAAACTACACCAAACTCTTTTTGTAATACTTTGAAAAGCGTTGCAATAAACACAAAAAGCGTTGGTATAGAAGGCTGTTGTAACGCCGGCAAATGCAACACTGACTTTTAGCAAAAGTGTTGCATAAACATCTATTGTAACACTTTTGGAGCCTAATGATACACTTTTTTGGTGTTGCAACAGCCCATATTTGGTGTAGTGAGAACAACAACTTGCAGATATCTTCACCAAGCCATTGAGTGAAGCTACATTTACAAGACTGGTCAATGAACTAGGAATGGTCTCTAGTTTTGACTAGAGATGTTGGTTAGACTCAAAGACTTATCTCTAAAATATATTGCTCATGTTTCTGCAAATTGTTAAGTGCTATGTGAACCTTAGTATTAAACTCTGTTCTGCATGCTTATGTTTACAACTTGTTAAACTCTGTCAGCATGTCTGTCTGTTAAACACTGTTAACATGTTGGATACACTCAGTGAAATCAGAATTGTTTTTTGTCTGAATGAAAACACCAATGAAGAAAAATGTATGAAGCATGATTCTCAGTAATTAAATCATGATTCTTTCTGATTCACTGTAATCTAATCAGACTTTGTGCAGTAACTCAACACAGCATGATACTGTTTCATATTTATAGCATCTCTTAGTTTATTCAGTCCTAAACTCCGAGTTTATGAATATTGTGTGCATTGCCTCTCATAAATAATTTTGGTTATTGATGAACTCTAAACTCTGATAAGTGACATTCTGTTTCCAAAGGTATGGTTTCTGATGATTCCTTGTTTGTACTTGTGAAAACCATAAAACTTGAGATGTGTCATTGATTAGTTTGGTGAGTTCAGATTCATGTTTACACCATGTGAGAGTTTGAGCCAAATCAGTGATTGATACATTTTCTATCAATCAGTATTTATTGTTGTGTGATATTCATCAGGAAGTATGTTTCTCTAGAACTTGTATTAAACCATCTTGAGACTACATGATATGTGTGTGCATGAAAATGATAAAGGCAATAGGATTTACCATTCCTTCAAATACTGTTCAAAATTCTTTTGAACACTGTTCAAACACTGTACAAACACTGTTCATAAATACCACCCTTAGTAAACCCCTTTGAGCCTAATTAACTGCTCATTTTTTCTTATACTCTGAAGTATTAAGAGCAGTTATATTCTTTTAAAAAAAAAATCAAGCAGATGAGGGTCTCTCAAGAAAAGAAAAGTTTACTCAGTATATATGCTAAATAAAAAAAAAGGGGCATATATACTGATATTGTACAAATATGTACTAACAGTGTGACTGAACACTTTGCTCTATTAAAATGTTCAGCTTGAAATTCACTCATGAATAAAACATCTATACTCATCTGTTTGATCTTATCTCATTACAACCCTGAATAAAGTCCTTTTGATTTGTGAATACATGTACTCAAAGTAGTGTAGATTTGGTGGACATTCAAGCATATGGTAGATTCTGCTATTTCTGATTGAATGTGAGTGTAAACACTTCACCTAAACACTTGTGTGCTTCGAGAGTTTGTGAGATTATCAAATTCATGACTGTTATTCACTGAATGATGCTCTGATTTCTATCTCTTGATCTTTTTGTCTTCAAAGACTGTGTGCTTACTTGGATAATCATGGAACATCAAAGGGAATGGAAGTTTTCAGATTTCTGTATTACAGTAACTACAGAGTTTAGCATTCATCAAACAATCAGTGTTTAATATGAGAGTTTGTGCATTCAGTGTTTATTGATTTTTGTTATGGATTTTATGAAACATTAGATGCTCTAAAAATTGATTTTAGTAAACTCTGCTTCACACACACTCATATTCACAACTGTGCAATTTTTGAAAGGGTTGTTAGTGATAAAGTTGGAAAATTGATAAACACTGTTGAGTTGTGTTAAATACTCTAAGGTACAGTTTCATTGAGATGATTTGACTATTTTGGAGTAATTGGGGTAGTTGACAACTGTTAATTAGTGTAAATATGTCAAAGTGTCGTGATTATAGGAATGACAGCGGTAATTATTAAGTGATCCATTGGTTGTTTGACACGTGTCCCATGATAGTGTCCCACTCACACATGACTCTACAATCAGTTGCGCGCTTTTACTGAATAAACGATTGAGTTTTAGTTTTACTCTAATCGTTTTTGTTCTCTCACTTCACATCTATTCATATTCACCCACTCACAGTTACTTGCATACTCATTCACTTTTAAAATTCTCACTCATTCTCCTTCACATTTTGGTAAACACTTACCATACATCTTTTCTCTGAATATCTTCGTATCATATCTTACTAATGGCAACCAAAGCGTTTGATGCAGCAGGGTTGACTTTTCTTCCTAGCAACTATGCAGCACCACTGGAGAATGCAAATGCTCCAGAGGCGTTTCATTTGTTCCAAAATTTCTTGAAAGATTCTGAAATAGGGAAGGCGTTAACTGCACCACCAATACTCTCTGCTTCACAAATTGCTACTTTCTGGACAAACTCTGTGTATGATGATGGAGAAGAGTCTGGCACTCCAACAATCACTTTCACTCATGCTGAATCAGAGTATATCATTACTCCAACTACGGTTAGGGATGCTCTGGATTTTGAGACTCACACTTCTTACAGTGTTGTTGGTCATGATCGCTTGAGGACAATGTTGCAGCAAATTGGATGTGCAGGCAATTTGAATAAGCTAGGGTCTCTGAGAAGGCCACTTTTGAGAAAGGAATGGAGTTTCTTTTTCGATTGCATTACAAGAGCTTTTGGAAAGAAGACAACAAATTGGGATGCACTTCCTCTTGACACTCTCCAAATTGGTCATGCTCTACTATATGGAGGTAATTTCGATTTTGGTAGACTAGTGCTAATGAATTTGGGAGAGCGCTTGTCTGAGCCTACTTCTGTTTATTTTGCTCGTTTTTGTCAAATGTTATTCACTGCTTGTGTGCCTAATATTACAATTGATGAAGCTGATGTGATTCAGCCTTTTCAAGTTGCTAAAAGAATGTTTTCTGATTTGACAAATAAAGATGTTACTAAACAGCAAATACCTGATATGTTTATGCCACTAGCCTTACAGAACTATGTAAACCAACCTCAAGATTCTCAATCACCACATCACATGCCTGAACCATTAGAAACCGTACATTCTGAACCAACACCCACAACCACTGTACCTACTACATCTCATCAACCACAACCAGAACACATAAACTCTCCAACAATAAACTCTCCAACAATAAACTCTCCACCACTAAACTCTGAAACATTAAACTCTGAGCCAGCACCTACTGAACAACCCAAATCCAAACCAAAAAGAAAAATACACACCGCCCAAAACACTAAACACTCAAAGGCTAAACAGACATTACCTGGAGCTGTTTATACTAGAAGAAGGAAACAAAAGGCAAACAGACCTTCACTTTCACCACCAAAAGAGAGCTCTAGTGAAGAAGAAGAGGAGATTGTAGTGCCTCAAGTCAAGAAGAGAAGATTAATTCTTTCAGAATCTGAAGATGAGCATGTATTTGAAGCTCCAGAGGTGGTTTCACAGCAAACACCTACTGTTGAGGTTGTAGAGAATGTTGCTATACCTGCAGAGGTTGAAATGCCTGCAGAGGATATTGTGGCTGTCAATGTTGAAATACCTGCAGAGGTTGAAATACCTGCAGAGGTTGAAATACCTGCAGAGGATGCTGTCAATGTTAAAGTACCTACAGAGGATAACATGCCTGTAGAAGAGGATCACAGAGATGATTTTTCACCAGTGAATGATGTTCTTGAATCATTTCAACCAATCCTTGATCCTATCTCACCTGTTGATCATGATGAAGCTCCTGGTGTAGCTGATGAGCCTGCAGTTAATGTTCCTGAAGCTGCAGCATCACACACAGAACTGATATCTAATGCTTCTCCAATTCCAGATAAAGGTGATGAGGTTGATCAGGCAACTAAGATAATTTCTGAATCTATGACTGTTGAAGCTACACATACAAACTCTGTTGCAGAGCCTGTGCAACATGAGGAGATTATTGACAAGATTGCAGAAGTTGTTGCAGAGACTGTGGCTGACACAGCTCAGCACAGTGGTTCTTTAAAAGATGCTCAAGCTAATGATGCAAGTACTGAAGATGAATCTGAAAACATTGCAAACTCTGATTCTTTTCTGAGTGCACCAGCACAGACTGAAAATAAACATAAACCTTTTGATCAGCCTTGTCCATCTCATGCAATTGAAGAAGAGCACCTTGCTAAATATGCTGCTAATTGGTATAAACAAGACTGTATTTTTCCAAAAGGGAGAGCAGCTGATTTTGTTAAGCAGACTGCAAGTAAAATTTCAAATCCAGAGATTTTATCATGTTTAAAGGCAACTGTGGTACAAGTCAAAACTCTGGATGGAAATTTTGCTGACACAAAACAAGAAATTGCTTCTTTGAAGACTGAGATACAGTCAAGAGAAATGAAGATGGAAAGAGAGTCCAAAATTAAAGCTGCACAGCTGTCTAAAGTTCAAGATACTCTCTTTGCCAGGCTAGGAAAGGTTGAAGAGAATCAAGCTGCTTTGTTTTCTAAGGTTGATTCTATTGCTAATTCTTTGGAGCTCATTACATCTATACTCATTCCTGATGATGTCAAAAAGGGGGAGAGAGTTGCTAAGTCTAAATGCAAAGTTTCTCAAACTCTGCTTCAAAAGGATGATGCTGGAGATGGAGGGGCAAGTGATAAGAAGAAGGGTTTAAACTCTGAAACACTAACTCTGAGATCTGGCAAATCTCTTAAGTCACAGTTTGTTGGAATAAACACTGAAACTCAAGGTACTTCAAAAACCAAGAGTTTGGAATTAATATCAAATCCAAAGACTGATGAGGAGTTAGATGTTAAGCTTTTCATGGAAGAGAATGCAGAAGGAGTTACTATAGAAGATGCTAAAGCTGAAGAGAAGAGTCTGCAAGAAAAGCATTTGAAGACTTTAAAGTCTGATAAATTGAAGAAGAATGTGAAAGCTGTTAAAGCTGCAAAGCCTGTTCTTAAAGGCATTCAAATCAAAGAACCAGTTGGTACAAATCAAAGAATGCAAGTGTTCAGAAAACCAACAGATGAAGAAGCTAAGCAAAAGCTGAAAAGTATTGTTACAACCTCTGTTGATACACATGTTGTGCAGAAGAATGAAGACACAACCTCTGTTACTACACAAGTTGTGACCACACCATTATTGTCTTCTCAGTTGAAATCAACATTTGGAAAAAGTGTTCTTCATGATTCAAGGCTAGAAGCTACAGTTCCAATGGATTTCACTGATGGTAGAGCCTTATCTGGTAAAATCGGATACAACAAAGGAGGCATAGGTTCACACAGAGACACAACACAATATGTTGGTCCCAGAGATCCTTCTTCACTGTCTGTTCCAGGTCGTGGTGTCACTCAAGAGAGTTTAGACAGACTGGAGTCAGTACAGCTTGTTAATCAGAAGAGTTTAGAGAAGGATTTTCTGCTATATTTCATGGCTGATGGAACAGTGTTTAAAGTGGATGAGAAGGATATTGATTTAAAATACTGGGAAGAACTAGAATATGTTCTGTATCTTTTCAGAGTAAGAAATCAAAGAGCTCAGTCAGTTGCAAATGTACTCAGACAAAAGATGATTCAAAACCTTGCAAGAAGAAAAATGAAATTCAACAGTAAGTATGTTCCTAAGTACAGAGATTGGAATGGCAATCTGATAGAAATGGAGAAGGGGACTACAAAGCTGAAGACTGATCTTGGAATCACTGTTTTGGATTTTAATGTGAAGTCTGAGGAAGTGAAATATATCAGGCTGGGAAATGAAATGAGAAGAAACAAAATCTACGATCTTAGAGCTGCTATCTATCAAACTGATGAGAATGATCCTCAGTTGAGAGAAATCAAGGAAGCTATGCAGATAGAGCTTGAAAATGCTGAAAGAAGGTTGCTTATAGACTATCTCAGAACAATGCCAGATCTTCAAGAGATTAGAATTTGAAGTCTGTAAGAATTTTCTTATCTTCTGTAGAAATTGTTAAGTAATAGCTTAAACTCTATTTGTATGTTAGACACTATAAAACTTTGTATTTGTTTTGACATCATCATTTACTGTAAACTTATACATTCTTGCTAATGGACAAGTTGGGGGAGATTGTTAGAAATGATTGATGAGAACAGTGTTTGGAAGCTATAGTGACAAAACAGAGTTTAGCTGGAAGGAGTCAGAGTTTAGTTAAACACTGACTGGAAGCGCAACAGAGATTGTTAAACTCTGTAGCGGTATTGTCTGAAGAGTCAACAGTGTTTGAAGATTGATACAAGATAAATTTGGAAGCAATATCTTTGAAGATTGGAAAGCTGTCAAAGAGATTGAGTTGACTTGGAAGACTAGAGCAATCGTGATTGATATCAATTGTATAGCTTAATTATAGGAAAATCAATTACTGATTGTACGAAGCTGTATGTTTTATAAATACAGTTAGGTTAACCCTAGAAGGGTATCGAACATTGAGAAATTCATTGATTGTAACCTAAGCAGCTCTCTGTGATATTTTACATCACTGAGAGAGGAATTGTTAATTCCAAACAGTTTTTAAGTATTAAACAGTGTGTTCTTGTTAAGTTACTCATACAGTATTTGATTACCTATTGTGTATTCGACCTAACAGAAGTCTTCCTCAACAAGAGTATGCAACAAACCTTCAAGTAACATTCGCCTTCCTTCAACCTGTTCTCCTCTGATATTAACCGAAACCACCTCCGACTCTTCTTCAATTTCTTCTAGAATTCCATCTTGAAGATCATCAAGGACTGGAATTCTTTCTTCAGGGCGCGCCTTGTAGCAAGGCGTTTCTTCCTCTGGCTCTTGAACAAGATAATGGACTTTCACTTCTCCAATAGCAATACTCATAACTCCAGAACTACTCTCACTGAGGGCGCGCCCTCCATCCTGCTGTCTCCTGAATCCTTTAATTGCCTTATGATAACAGTCTCTCGAGTCATGCTGGGATCCTCGAATTATTCCCACACCATTTGGCGTAGGAAACTTCATTGCAAGATGATAGATGGAGGTCACAACCTTCATTTCTTTCAACAAGGGACGTCCCACCAAAGCATTGTGTGATGATTCCACATTCAAAATCATAAAATCCATCATTTGTGTTACAGAGAGAGTCCCTTCCCCGAGAGTTACTGGTAACTTGATAGCTCCCATGACCTTTACAGATTCGCCCGAAAAACCATAGATCCATCCGTTATCCTGAATCATATCCTTATCTAAAAGTCCCAGCTTTTGATAAGTACTGTAATACAGAATATTCACCGAACTTCCATTATCAACAAAAACTCGATGTACATTCTTGGACCCAATCTGAATTGCCACCACCAAAGCATCATTATGAGGATGGTGTACCCATCTTGCCTCTTCTTCAGTGAAAGTGATATCAGCAAATTCCCCTTTGAACAACTTAGGCGGCCTCAACTCCAAACTATTCACATTTGTAAGAGGTCGATATCTCGCTTCTCTAGTATATCTCTCCATAGCATGATTGCTGTCACCTCCCAGGTGGTGTCCACCAAAGATAGTGTGAATACTTCCTTCCCTCACAAACTTCTTTTCTTCAGGCTTACCATCTACATGGGGGGCGCGCCCTCCATCCTGCTTATCAGGATTCTCCCTATGTTTTTTCACCTCTCTGACAATCCATTCTGTTAGATATCCTTCCTTGATTAGATCCTCAATCTCATCCTTCAATTGACGGCACTCATGAGTATTGTGCCCAGAAGACTCATGGAATTCACAGTACTTCCTTTTATCTTTACTTTGCCAAGAAGAGAGAGGCTCTGGCTTTCTGAAGAATCCTTTATTTTTGTTCACTTCAAAAATATGTTCAATGGAGGCGGCTAGGGGTGTATAATTACCCGGCCTTTGATCATAAGTGTAAGTATCTGGGGGACCCCAATTTCTGCCAGATTCAGTTAAGTTCACACGATTGGCACCTGTTGCTATCCGGCGAGTTGGACTAGGAGACCTATCCTTCCTTTTTCCGATCTTTACCTTAGAACTATTTTGATTATCGGTCTTTCGATTATCTGCCAAAGACTGTTCCACAATCTTGAAAGATTCAGCTTGTGCAAACACATCAGCCAATGTCGGTGGATCTCGTCCCTGAAGATGTTTCCAGAAATCGGTTCCCACTGATAATCCAGCTATTAGAAAACTCTTGAGCGTTTCATCAGTTGCTCCTCTCACCAGAGTTGATTCCGAGTTAAACCTCTTGAAGTAAGATTGCAGACTTTCTCCTTCCCTCTGCTTGATATTGGCCAAAGTTGTGACGGGAGGGGCATATTTCACTGCCGCCTGAAATTTAGTCAAAAACAAATTCCTCATCACCTGCCAAGATGTAATAACTCCCGGGCCAAGTTTCTGAAACCATTGTTGAGCACTCTCCCTGAAAGTTGCTGCCAACAATCGACACCTAGCCAATTCTGTCACTTGATAGACATCCATCTCGATATCAAAACGTCCGAGGAATTCAACAGGGTCTGCATTTCCATGAAAGCGCAAATCATTTGTCATAGATCTATACCAAGTAGGAAGCTGCGCCTCTCTTACTTCGGTTGAGAATGGAGAAGATGTTTGTGCAGTAGCAGATATTCTTCCTCCATCCAAGTGAGCAAGGAGCTTCTTCAAGTCATCCACATTGAAAGTTCCAACCCCGGGAACATTCTGAATATTTGGTTGTGTTGTAGTTTGTGTACCCCCCGGGGGTGGAGGTGGAGGTGGAGCCGCTGTTTCCACGCCTCCTGCTTGTGGCTGAATCACAGCATCCTCTTGAGTTTGAGTTTGTGTTTGCTGACCTTCCGGATTTCCATGAGGTTGCGGATTCCCCTGAGAATTTCTCTGATATTGTTCTCCTGAGTGAGGGCGCGCCCTCGACCTAAACTCATCAGAAGTACTTGGAATTTGATGAATATGGGAAGATCTTCTACCTGAGGGCACGCCCTGATGATAGGGACGCTTATCTCCTTGATACCAATCCCTTCTTTTATCACCGTTATCATGGTTTCCTCTTGCTCCAGTGTTGTCTTGATGAAGAGTTTGTTTAGATCCAAGGGGCCGCGACCTGTTGTGAACAGGGGGCGCGCGCTGTGGATTATTATTGCGAGCAAGAGATCGCTCATGTCCAAGGGGCCTCGACCTGTTGTCAGGGGGCGCGCGCTGTGAATCATGAGGCCTTGATTCAAAATGCTTACTTTTCTTCTGCTGCTCAAGGAGTACCATCCTTAAATCATCATCACTAAGCCTTATTCCAAGGCGTTCCTTCAAACTGGCATAATCTCTCCTTTCCCTAGCCATTTGCTCTTCATCCCTTTGGATCTCACCTAGGGTGCGCCCTGAACGATGAGGATGAGGATGAGGGCGCGCCCTCTCCTGAGGATTCGTCAACCTGCGCTCAGAATTATCTTCACTAGGATATTCAACAATAGGATCAGAATAATCTAACCTTCGAGGAGTGACCAGCTGAAATCTTCTTTCTTGATTTTCCTCCCTCCGGGAATCCTCTTCAACTTGAGGGGATTTCCCTGACCGGCGATGATTTCGCGGGATGTTCCGAGATTCTCTCCTTGATCCCTGATTTTCCTCCACTGAACTCAGTCTTGCCCCGAAATTATTTAGGGCATCTCCCATACGGTACAATTGTTCCATTAACGCCGCGTTACTGATAAGAACAGGTGGCTGGCCGCCGGCGGCGATTGGAGTTCCATGATGGTGCGGAGGAGCAGAGATTTCTTCCGGAACATAAGCTTCATCACGAATTTGGTTATCCCCTTGATCATCTTCAGAATCGTAGTCATCTCCTTCGTTAAAACCTCCATACTGATTGTGCGACATCTTTTCCTCCTAAGATTCAGATCTTGATTGGCTCCCCTCCTTCTAGCGCCAATTTGTTGACGGAGGAATTTGGTAACAACAAATTTCGAGGTACTTCGCCGGAAACAAGATCTACAGTGGTGGTTCTTTGTCGAAAAGAGTGGTGGCGTGTGGTGGCTGTTTGTGATTGGTGGCTGAGATTGATAGGGTTAGTGGCGGCTATTTCAGAGCTCTCGACTTCCAACCCCTCAATCGGCCTACGTACCCCGGTATTTATAGGGGATCAAGCCATACGTAGTTCTTGGAGAACAAGAAACCCAAATGGGCTTGGATAACGGACCAGCTTCCGGAATGTTCTATTATGAGGCCTAACCACAAAAGGCCCAAGGCTCATCCAAGATCTCAAGACTTCACGGATAAGGAAACTTCCCCCGTCGAGGACTAGTCCTATCCGCTACCAGCTATTTCTTGATTTCAAGGATGCAGGTATAGCCGTGGTTTACCCCAAGTGCAGAACGCATCCCTGTCCCCCGAATGAGAAGCACCCACCAGATAGCAGGATAGGTGATCCAGAGCTTTTGGGTGCAAAGTGCAGGATTACTCCAAAGTTCCCCAATGAGAGCGCGCCCATTGGCTACAGGAACAGAGCTCCCAAAGCACACACCAGAAAGTCCCCATCTTTCCACCTTAGGGCGCACGGATGCCTCCCTTAGCGTCTAAGAAGGGTCCTTATATCCAGGCAAATCCCTGGAGGCCTTCTGCGATGGACATCCCCCTCCTGAGATACGACAGGAGGGAATTCTTCAACTTCTAGAATTCCAGCTTGAGTAGAATCTCAACTAAATAGAATCCTAACTTGAATAGTATCCTAGGAGAGATTTCTTCAATGTCTTCTTATAAAACCAACTTGAACAGATTTGTCACCATATTTTACCTTTAGGGCGCGCCCTGACTATAAGGAAAACCAGGGCACGGCCTAATTCCTTCAACTTGAGTCAAAAAACCCTAATTTACTCTAGAATTCCCCAAATTCAACCCGTATTTGACCCGAATCCATCTTGAAAATACCCGAACCGAATTTTGGCTATAACACTCCGCATTGAACCTCTTGAAATAATCATGCAAAGTTTCTCCTTCCTTCTGTTTTATGTTTGCCAATGTGGACACAGGGGGTGCATAGAGCATTGAAGATTGGAACTGTTTGATGAAGATATCCACGAGCTGTTCCCAAGAATCTATGACAACCAGGGACCCTAGCTTCGAGAACCATTGTTGGGCACTTCCCCTCAGCGAAGCTTCAAACAGCCTACACCTCGCTAACAATGACACCTGATACACATCCATCTCATTATTAAATCGAATAACGAACTCGGCTGGATCCGTCTCCCCATTATAGGTCATGTTAGAATGATGACCTCGAAACACTGCAGGTAGTGGAGCAGTGCGAATTTCATGAGTGAAGGGCGAGGAGGAGCCCATATTGCTGAAAATCCCTTTCTCATTATTCATCGCATCCAATGCCTTTTTCAACTCTTCCAGCTTATAATCCCCAATCCTGGCTTCTTTATCTCCATCCATCTTTTCTCCAGTGCTCGTATGATGAGACTGAGTCTTTTTTGGGGCACTAGACTCCTCTTGATCATTTCTTCGATCCTTCTTTTTGTGTTGTTCCTCGCGATGGTGGGATCGCTCACGCTCTCGATTGAAAGGGGGTCTGTCATCGCGATGATGGGACCACTCACGCTCTCTACGCGGAGAGGGGGGTCTGTTATCGCGACGATGTGACCGCTCACGATCTTTTCGAGGGGATAAAGGCTGAGGAGAGCCCTTGCTTTTAATTTTTGACCCTCCATCCTTACTAGCTTTAAGTTTCTCTAACTTGAGGCGGAGATCATGCTTGGTAAGTTTCTTTCCAACTCGGTCAAAGACACTAATGGACCTTCCTTCAGATGAGACAGGCTTCTCCTTCGACCCTACCTTCTCCATGGTAGTCGCCTCCTCGCTCCAATCATGGTTCGTTTGGTCTGTTACCACATCATCGAAGTCCCCTATTAATTGCTTGGTGGGGCCTTTACTACCCCCTGTCCTCGAATTCCTCTTAAAACCTCCAGAGCTGTGTCGCTTTTCCATCTTAGCGACCCTACCCTGTACCTCCATCATTTGATCTCCGAGGCCTTTTAGAAACGACATGACTTCTCCAGGCAAGGCCACTTGTTGGACAACATGGGGTGTTTTCTCCTTCTCGAACCCTTCCTTGGTCCCCTCTTCCAACGCATCGCTCTCTGGTCGATCCTTCCTCTGGGGGTCGTCTCTGTCTCTCTTATGCGACCCCAGGGTTTCCCCCACTCCGTTTCTCTTCTTGTTCGATTTAGTCATTGTTCTCCCAACTCAACGACTAGCCCCTCCTTCTAGCGCCAAATGTTATAGGGAGAATATTGTATAAAAATATTTTGGAGGTTGCTGGATTTACGGAGCAAAATATGGGTATTCTGCTAAGAACACGAAGAACACGGAGGAGATTTGTAACTGTTTGTGGCTGATCTTGTCTATTGATATTCAGTGGTGAACTGTTTCTCAAGTCTTTACAAGATTCCTACGTACCCTATTTATAGGGATCAAGCCATACGTAGTTCTCTTAGAGAAGAAGTTATCTAGACGGGCTAGGGTTTCTACGGGCTCGGCTTGGCCTAAATCCACTAGTCGTCTCCCTGGGTTGTATTTTACCCATTCATACTGCTCATGCCCCTTGGCCCATTAAAGAGAAACCCACGGCTAGCATGATGCTATAATTATCATTATAGGCGAAACTGACTAGATGGCCTCGCATGCGACCTCGCTGGGCCTGACCATGCGAGGCGATCCTCGCTTTTGTGGAGGTAAACTACTTACGCGATCTCGCTGGGCCTGCCCATAAGCCTTCGTAGTAAGAATGCTCTAGGCCACGCTGGACCTCATAAACTGCGACCCCGTACTCTAGGGCTCGCTGGCGATCCTGTTGTACAAAATAATGCAATGAATCTTCATATGAAGGCGGACTTTAATGACCCATTCCTCATTCCTAGGCCCATTATGTGAGATGTACTGATATTTTAGCCCATTAGACCTGTTTAGGACTTATGCCAAATTCGGGCATAACATTTATGAACATGTTAAATTTTGAGAAAAGATGATTATTTTCTAATGTTCAATAATTTAGTTTTCGTTAAATTTTATATTCATGAATAAATTGAAAATAGAAATAAATATTCTTTTGAAAATTACAGAAGGTTTCAAAATTTTTAATCACATTCAAACCCGATATGTACAATAAACTAGCATAATAACCCGTACGAGGCACGGGTCATCCTCTAGCAATTGCTATAAATTCTGTATAATTTTACGATTTAAGGATATTTTTTAATATAATTGCAACTTTTATATTCATACATATTATAATATCAGTATTTTAATTTATGTATTATTTTATTTATGTATAAATCATATGAGCATAAAAAAGGATGTTTTATAGCATATAAATATATTGTATAGGTTATAACACAATTTCTTTTAGAACAATGATAAAAAGACATATCATCGATGTGAATAATACTCATCATACAATACTTTCCAGATAAAATTAGTACGCTGCTTAATATTTATTTCTTTAAATATCTCATCAAGATATATAAGTCACATAAAATTATAATCCGAAATTACGAGAGGGTTGATTCCCAACACCAACATATTTCATATATTGTTTGCATAAACATTAAAGGGATGGTGCTTTTATAATTTTTAAACATATAGAAATATTATCGTAAGTTCACAACCATTAAAATGACACTTATTGCACTTGTGTTGTGGTTTAATTTATAATAATAGATAGATTGTGTACCATATTGTGAAACCTAAAATATAATATTTTTAAAATAATATGAGTCACCATTATTTTTACTAAAAAATTAAAATAATAATAAAAATAACTTAATGGAGAGGTCGGGTTTGTGTAAAAGGTTTATTAACTCAAAATAATAAAGTCCATGCAGCACAAAGGTTAGTAGGATAAATTGTGTAGAGGAGGTTCTAGGTACGATTCACCATAAAAATAAAATTTACTCATTTTTTCCATTTAAATAAGAGAGTGAAATTACTTGTAATTTTATAACTTGTAAGGGTATAACTGTAATTTCATAAAGGATTTATTGGCTCAAAACCCCCCTAAAAATCCCCTTGTTCTCTTATTATATGTAGAAAGAATGGATGGATGTGTAAAATATAATATTTTTAAAATAATAGTAAAAAATAAGATAATGCAGAGGTCGGGTTTATGTAAAAGATTTTTTAACTCAAAACAAAAAAGTTCATGTAGCACAGTGGTTGGTAGGATAACTTGTGTAGAGGAGATTCTAGGTTCGATTCCCCACAAAAACTCTTTTTTTTCCATTTAAATAAAAGAGTGGCATTTCATGTAATTTTATAAATTGTAAGGACATAACTGTAATTGCACATGAATTTATTGGCTCATAATTATCCCCTTGTTGCTCTATTATATATAGAAAGACATTCTTTAAAGAAAGGCTCAGCTCGTTTGAAACGTAGCTGATAGATAATTTTAATTTATCTTATCATTTTTCCCGTCTCACTCATTGACCTTGAATTTAAGCAATTCAATTTGTTATCTGTTGACCCAAGTGTTGGAGTATAAAAAACTGTGAGTACTATAATCGTGTTTCTTTTTTGTTTGGACAAAAGGAATTTAATTAATTTGACAATTACAATGTAACACGGTAACAAAAACATTTTTTGCATGACATGCGAATATTACTTATTTTAGATTAGGGAATTTGTATGATATGCCCCAAATTAATAGATCATTTTACGAATATGTCCCATCATATTGATTTATTAATTATATGTCCCATTATTAGTTTTTAAGTTTTATAGAGACCAATATACCCTTTTTTATTAATTAATTACTATTATAAGTATACTAAAATTTTAAAATTTTAACAAGTAAAAAAAATTATATTTTTTTAGTACAAGACCCGCATGGGACGCTTTTTTTAATTTTAACCATCAAATAATTTATTTATTTTTACTTACACAGGCCCCGCCAGGAGCACCCTTAACCAAATAAAATATTAAAATTTATAATTTAAATGAATCAAATCATGTTTTTATGAGACATTTTATTTTAAAATAAATTTGATTAAAAAGGGTACAATGGTCCTTTCCTGTTAAAATTTGAATGAAAAACTGATTTTAGGATAGATTTAAAATTTCAAATATATATAGGACATATTTACAAACCATGTTTTAAATTGGGACATATTATTAAAAAAAAACCCTTTAGATTAAGTTAGACCATTGCTTTTTTTTTTTTACGAAATGCATTGTTTCATTAAAAATAATAAAATACAGTCGGAACAAATCTTCAACTGCCATTACAACCAGATTGAGAAACAAATAACAAACTAAACATAATTAGCTGATTTGTTTTCTGATCGTTTAACACATAGAATTTAAAAATTTTTGAAATTAAAAACGAAGTCGAAGACATCCCGAGCAATCCATATTGCACCAACATCCCGGAAAGCAGCAGCATCACAAATGACCATATCACATAAAAACAATTGTTAGCCCAGTGTTCAAAAACCCCAAGTGTAGGAGCGACACCCCAGCTATCTACATGCCGGATACCAGCTATAGACATGCCGAAAATGGATTCTTCACCCCAGCTATCTACATGCCGGATACCAGCTATAAACATGCCGAAAGTGAAAACCGATAACGAATGAACAATCTTTAATTGTGAAAGGTGAGCTCTTGCAATAATCACCACCAATCCAATTTCAATGCGGGTTTTCCGGATTCTCCAAAACATCAACAAAATCATTTTCAACAAAACCCCGCTCACAATTAAGAAGCGAAAACCAAAACTCTCACATAGGAGAGACATAAAACCATCCAAAAAGATGGACAAAATAATCAAAATCTCACCCAGAGATGAAGATTAATGAACTTATTAACAAGAAAAAAGAGAGAAGATGGGGTAGATCTGGAAGAGGGGAAGGAAAGGTGAGGATAGAGAGGAGGACGGATGAAAAAGATGAGGAAGAAGGGAGGGGGGATGAAGAAGGGATGAAGAGGGGAAGATATGAAGAATGGGAGGAGAGTTAGAGGGAGATGAGAGAGTCGACTCTCATAGGATTCTCTGGTGTTAATTGAAGGATATTTAGTTAGACCATTGCTTAGTTAGGTCCTAGTTGCAGTTTTTAATCTTTACAATGATATTTCAAGTTGAACTTAGTCTTTTTAATTGATTAGTAATGGCCAAGCTTTGATGGTTGAGCAGGATCCAACCATGAACAAAACCGGCTCGGGCTGAAGTGATTTTTTGACCTCCACTCAAGTAAATTTTTATAGGAACGTTAGGTTTATGATTAATGAGCTCCGTTAATAGAAATTGAAATTTGAAATTTATTTGTTAAGTTTCGATTGCTATTGTTAAATTTTGGATCGTTATTTTGATAGTTGAGAATGAAAATTCACTTGCATCAAATAGATAAATCATACCCTCCTTGAGATATTGGTCTAGTGTGGAAAATATTATTTTTCAGAAATAAGTTACTTATTCTGGAAAAAAAATACGTAAATATTTACCTTTTTTTTAAAATAATGAATGTTTAACTCACCATACACATTTTTTTCTAAAAAAAATATCTAAATATAATTTTTTTTCCAAAAATAAGTAACTTATAAATTACAATTGAAATTTTGCCAAACATGGCCATTATATCATTCCAATTTTCATTAACCTCCGTTTCCATACCTCCCAATTTCCCATCACATTTTAGATTTTGATTTTCATTAACAATCCAAATATGTCATAAGATTCAACACTCTAAATTCAAAAGTAATTTTTAACGTAACAAAATGTTTATCTACATAAACTTAATCAATTATAGTATTTTCATACATTGGATTAATTAACAAATATATTTAGTTCAACTTTTATATATATATATATATATATATATATATATATATATGCTAGTGGTCAAATAGAAACCACTTTTAAAATAAAAACTAGAAACCTCTATTAGCCTTAAGATCTAATTAAATCTAATGGCCTCAATTAAATACTCACACCCAATTTAAATACACCCATCCCACATCCAAACCCAACCACCACCAACCTCCCCTCACCCCACCTTCTTCTCCGGCGAGCTCCGATCATCTTCTCCGGCGATTTTCCGGTAAGCTCAAATTTTCTAGATCTTACTTCTCCTCTTCCTTTTCGAACTCTGGCCCTGCATGGGCATCATCTTCATCGTCTTCCTCTGCCATGTTTGATTATAGATCGTCATCCCCTTCAGATCTGAAATCCGTCATGTTTGATTTGAAATTCGTGTTCATTAGCCATGTTTGATTCAAAATCACCAACCTAATTTATGGTGGATACAACAGTACTGTGTGGTGTGGTGGCGATGGAGATGTGGCGGCAATGGTGGTGTGGGGGGTGGTGCGAGGAAGAAGAAATGGGTTTTGTGCTTTGAAGTTTCTGCTGAACTAGTCGGTGATTTCCATCGTATAAATTAGTGATTTCTGTAATATAAACGGCTAATTCCTATAATATAATTTAGTGATTTCTTTATTTTTTGTATATCTCCGGTAGAAATCATTGATTCCAGGAATCTATGGCGATGGCGATAGTGATTAAGCGTTGATGTTACTTGTTGTAGGGGTGATTAACCGAGAGATATGCATAAAGTGATATGTGCGTATATATATATGTATATATACAACATTCAGATGTGTGTAATGGTGAAGAATAGGAGGGGTTAGGTAAGAAATGGGTCGAGGGTAGATTGGGTGAGTTGGTTGAAGAGAGAAGGATGTAGTATGGTGATAATGGTAGGTGGTAGGGGTGGTGATAGTTGGTGATATGGTGGTGGAGGAAGTGATGGTGTCTCGGTGGTGGTAGTGATGGCAGTGGGGAGGGGGTGGGGGTGATGAGCAATAGTTATTAGTAATGATACGTACTGAAAATGTATCAGGTGGGCAACTGACGAAGGGTTTGGTAGGAGTGCGGGGAAACTAAACAGACAAAATTACCCTTGGTTTCTAGTTTTTAGTTTAAGTTTGTTTCTATTAGAACGTGACCCTATATATATATATATATATATATATATATATATATATATATATATATATATATATAGGGAGCTACTCTAATGAGACCCTGCTATTGTGAGAACTGAGAACTGGGCCTTTTAAAAGCCCAATACGTACGACAACCTGTTCCTATCACTAGACTCTGCCAATCATTCTCTCACATCCCACCAATTAAAACCAACTTCTTCTCTCCACTTCTCGTCCCCTCCTTGTCGAGTGATTCACCCTCAAATTTGAAATCGACACCATTTCAAAAATTCAAAATACAATCACATATACAACTTATGTATGCATCTTCCTGTCAATATTTTGCACATATATCGTGCAAAATTGAAGAATTATAGCTAGATCTACACGTATTGGTCATCAATAATTAGGTATTTCACTATTCTATCATTAATCAATTGTTGACACAAGAAACAAACATTCAAACCACATATTTATATATTGTTGTTTTATATTTAGTGATTTTTGAAATTTTTCTTCCCGTTTTTTGTACTGATGTGATTGTATAAGTGGAGCATGTAATCAATTCTCGATATTGTAACTTTGTTTTTAGTTTAATTTGTAAAAATTCTAACAAATTTGGATTTTTAATTATCAATTTCAGGTAAACATATGAAATATATATATATATGGTGTTTTTCTTTGATTCTTTTCCTAATTGTTGGTGATATGTGTATTTTAGCTTTTTCTGGTAATTTTTTGAAATATCTTTCCTGGTAATTAGGTGATTCTAAAAGTTGATATGTGATTTTAGAGAATGTTTTTAATATAATATTTGATCCCATGCTCTTGTAAAATATGTATTGATCTTAGTTAAGCTGATTTGTAAATTAATAATAAGAATCACTATTTTTTATGTCCTGTTTTTGGTGATTTGACATATTTGTCGGGTGATTTGTTCCATATTACTGTAATTTGTTTCTTAATTTTAGTGATTCAGTAATGGAAAGATATATGTTGACATTTGGTGATTTGTGTTAAAAGAATGATAGATATCATCATTTTTATACTTAGCCTACATTTGGTGATTTGTGTTAAAAGAAGGATAGATATCATCATTTTTATATTAATTAGCCTTATTTGTATTTTATTGTCATAAATATATGATTGCATATATTTTTTTTTCTTTGTCTGTAGATTATTCTTGTTCTAATTTGGTCTGAAGTTAGTCATGGTCCATTACTAGGACGTTTGCAGAGATTTTTTTTTTTCATCCATGTGATCGAAAGTAAGGTTTTTACGATCATGTTTTGCTCTTGTGACTTGGTTAGTTTCTTATTCTACCTTAGAAACTACACATACACATGCAAAAGAGTTGTTGTAATTTTTTTTTTTTTTGTTTTGTTAAGTTTTTTGGTTTATAGAAGCCTTTTCTTAGATGTATACAAATGTTTACTTGAGAATAAAAGAAATCTCAAGTGTAATTTATTTGATGAAACAGATTAAATTTAATAGAATGTGTACCCATGTTTACATTTTTGCTTAGCCAAATGGAGTACTGGTCTTATTAAATTAAAAAAGGCAGATCTACATATCTTAGTTTGTGTAGTAAGTGAAAATTATGTCTCGGAAATCAACTTTTTAAAGAGATTCGGTTGACATTCAAATCCAAGTCACTTTTTTCCCAATTCAAGGTTATACACAAATGAGTAAAAATTACTATAAAAATTGGATATTGGGCATGTAATCATTACCGATCACTAAATGAGTAAATTCCAATTGACTAAGAGTGAAACTAGATTTTATATTTTTATAAAAAATCAGAAATCATTTTTGTTTTGTATTTTAAGAGTTGAATATTTATAAGAATAAAATTTATCATTTTTATTGTAAAATCAACAAAAAATTACACAAAATATCAATTTTTATTATATTATAGTCGAGTATTTTGAATCATCAAAAAAGTATATACAAATCATCTTTTTTGTATAAGAGGAGATGATCATTTGTTAAAATTTATTTTTATAAATTTATTGGGCATTATAAAAAAAAAATTACACAAATCACCAAAAAATACATTAAAATCATCTCTCTCTTTTTGTATAAAAATATGAGTATTTATAAAAATAATATTAATATTGATATTGCATAGTTAAAGAAAAGATACAAATTACCAAAAAAAGAACACAGAAATCACCTTTAGCATTTTTAATAATAATTATTATTATTTTCATTGCATATCTCTGAAAAATAAACATTAATTATTTTTGTTGCACATAAAGAGGAGAGAAATTAAGAAAATAATGTCTATTGTTTATATTGGATTTCATAGAACAAGAAGATTTTAATTATCAAAAATAGAGCAAAAAAACTTTTTCTATTTAAATAGTCGAGTTATAGAATAATATTTATCATTTATATATCACCTATTTAACCCAAAAATATATACAAATCACCTTTTTTTTTTAAGACAAAGAGCTAAATTTTAAGAAAATAATATATATTGCCTATGTGGCGTTGTCATTAAAAATACGTATAACTCACCAAAAAAACACACAACTATACCCTACAACTTACCAATTTTTTAGTAACAAAATGAGGAAGGTACACAATGAAAATATATTAACCATAACAAAATGGTATACATGAGAGAGGACCTCCTACAAAGATGAGTCTCTTGGATCAAGCTCCACAAAAGAAAACACAAACATGACACAATCTATCTCTAAACAAATGTCTGCTGCTTATTAAAACCACATAAAAAAGGTAAAAGGCATAACTGAAAACAACAAAATCAGAGAATCCTCCTCATAGATGAGGGCACCAGGACAACAACGTATCAGGCACCAAACACCCAAAATTGAAACTATTTGCAACATCTCTTTTCCCGAAATCTTAGCACCAGCATCGTAAAAATTGTTTTTTGACAAAAAATTGTTAAAGCTAGCCAAAACAACACAAATAGCGAGGAAATAATTTGATTTGAGACCATACTTATTAGAACTGAGATGACAAAAAATTAGAGACATAGTGTCTGAAATTTTTTGATAACTATACATCATAAGTATTTTACATAACCACTTCGATGAACTACCGTTACAATCACCATTTCCATCACATGCAAAATCATTGTCACTATCTTACATAATAAATCACTAAATTTAAGTATAAATCACGAAAAAATTAGCACGAACCACCAAATCTCAACACGAATCACCAAAATATTTAAAGACAAATTACTTAAATACACTATCTCCACTATACATACCACCACCGTATCAACCATCTCCGACATAATCTTAATCCACATGCCTCTAACACTACCGACATAACCGTCATAACTACCATCTCTACTAAAATTATTAGATCTGAAAAGTTACTTATCTAAATCAGGCCATACACGATATGCTTTATATTTAGACTACATCAATCGGGAACAAGAGGTGAAAACGTCAAGAAGAGATCGAGAAACAAGGATAGATCTGCAAAATATAGATCGGAAGTGGTGTAGCAATGGTATTGACTTACTCTTCATGATGATATTTTTCGGTGACGATGTCGGTGTGAAGAAAGACGACCAGAGTGTGTGGAGAAAATATGAGTTCGTCGGAGAAAAGTTTATATACGTGTGTATGTAAATAAGTATGTATGTATAATTGGGGTTGTGGATTGACTGTGTTGCTGATCTAATAAGTGGGGTTGGTAAAAAAGGATGGGAAAACATGTGTGTGGTCCAAATTAGAAGATAATGTTATAAAATAGAGGGCTGAGATTTGGTCTCAGTTCTCATTTTAAGTAAGGGTCTCATTTGAGCATATGCCTATATATATATATATCATTACTTCATCCAGAACACCCTTATATAACAAATAATAAATAACAGCTTAGGTCTAATAGATCCAATAGCCCCGTCAGGGACATCCAATACAAAAAGTTGTTATTTTTTTACCCTTTATCCATCCAACAAAAAAATAATTACTGTTCATGATGACGTCACTGTTGACGTCATTATGACGTCATCATGAACAATAATTTTTTTTTTGCTGGATGGATAGAGGGTAAAATAATAACAACTTTTTGTATTGTGTGTCATGACGGAACTCTTAGATTAGATTAAATATGAGGTGTTCTTTATTGTTTGTTATATAAGGTGTTTGTTATGGAGTGCAACTATATATATATATATATATATATATATATATATATATATTGATTAATTAACTTTTTAAATTTTTAATAATTTTTTGCTCATGATAACACTTGCGAGAGATTATTTATATTCATCTTCCCTCTTCTTAATGTATTGAAAATTTTCTAGAAATTAGGGGTGTTCATACATTGGTTTAGTACAGATTCTTCTTTTTTTAAGAACCAAATCAATTTGAGAAAATGACCAAAATACCTCAAAATGAGGAACCCATGGACCAAAATGCTGTTTTGCGGGATGCTTGGCCCTATTTGCCCACGAGATGCGCCTGTGGGAGAGGCGCATCTTCTCTACTGTAGCTGCCAGAAAAATAGTCAGCCCCGGCTTCTCTTCTCCCTCTCGTTACCGGCGACATAAGCGAAAATCGGCGACGTTCGCGGTTTGTCTCACCACATCACTCCGAGACCTACAAAAGCATACCTAACTGATTGCAGCGTCATCCCCTTTCCATTCCACATGTCCGTTTCTATATTACGGCCCCGCAGGGGCATGAACTGACCTTGAAAAAATCGGATCGGAAAATATGTTATGAATTGGGGATTTCAAATCTGGCAATTAAAATGTAATTTTATTATTATAGATGTGTAGAGAATCGAATTGCGATTCCATTGATATATAGAACATGTTCTGAAGTTTTGTGTTGTGGACGGTAGAAGTGAAACAAAAAAGACACCGGAATCGGCATCGTCGTGAGCTCTGGAGACGACGATGCTGACGTCAGATACGCCACTCACGAATGCGTATTGCCTGTTACGCATTTTACACCTGCGTATCTCAGGTACTGTAGCAGCAGTGAAAAAGCTCAATGATGACGTCATCACGCTGGTGTGTGTTGCGTGTCTTAAGACACGGTTTTAGTAGTAGCGTGTCTGGCCTAATACCCTTTTACTAGAAGCGTGTCTGAAGACACTCCTTCACCAGTAGCGCGTCCCGTGGGTATTTAGGGCCGCCAGAACTGGCGGTGGGTATTTTGGTTCTGGATTAATTTTTTATGGTTATTCTGGGCCATCACCCAATCAATTTAAATGATTTTTCAAAAATTAAAAACAAATTAGATCAGTTAGATGTCAAAATTAAACCAAACAGTATCATATATAGAAGGACGGATTGGTGGAGTTTCGAACTACGGTTTGAACTTTATAATATATTATTTTTAATTTCTTAAATTTATAATGAAATTATGATTTAAATAAATATAAAGTAAAATTTAATATATATTAATATTATACAATACATATATGTATTACTATATATATTTAACAATATTTAGTCTATGTTCATATAATTTAATTAAATCTATCTAAAAAAAGAACAAATTAATTTAGTGTAGAATTGCCATACATCGACAATTAACTCAATATTATATTTATAAAATAATTTAATTTTTTTATTATATATATGTATATACATTCTATACTATAAATTGCGATACATTTAAATTCTTAACGTATATTATATAATGATTTTGTTTGATTTAATCAATTTTAAATTATTAAATATTGTAATTAAAATCATTTATATGTAAACGGTTTGGTTAATTGAACCATTAACAATGATTTTTACGATTTCAATTTTTATTGATTCAAATTGTTATGATCCATTATGGGATTCACGGAATTTTTTAATATCCCTATAAAATTTATTTCATTTTCTTGAAAAAAACGAATTTATTATTGAGCAATGTTAGTTACCCCAAAAATATTTCCAAATGACGTGTCATTGACAAATGGCTGGTTTTAATTCGTGGACGCATATTTATGCACGCGGGATCCTATATTATTTTAAAAAAATTACCAATTATGCAAAGATTTAGGAACAATTTTGGGACATATTTAATTATTTGGGAGCTCTAGCATTTCTCTTTATTATTATTGTTGAATGGCATACCAGATTTGAGTCATTGCATGTTGACGGGTGGTGCCCAATAACGTTACCTAAAATGGTTCCCTAAAATATATTAAAATAATGATTCCCTAAAATATGAGTAAGCAAAAAATTATTTTACTCCAATGATGTTACCTATATTTATTCCCTATACTTTAAATATAATATTTAAAGAATATTTTAGATATATATCTTACATATTTTTAATATGTAGCATGGTTGGAGATGATACAACCTAAATTGCTTACATATATTAATGATGTGGCATGTTTTAGGGGTTGGTAATGGATCCCCAAATGTAGGGAACCATTTTCTCTCACCTAAAAATTTTAGGTAAGGATGATTGTGATTGGAGTTAGTTTTTTGGAAAAAATCCTAAATACAATGTGACAAAAATATTGGTAAGGGATATGATGGGTTGGAGATGCTTTTAGTATAAAATCTATCAAAATTTGGTCCAGCAGTTTAATTTAGAAAATAAATAGAATCAATATTCGCGGGGTAGTATAAATAAGAACTTGTTTATTTGATTATAACTAATATCTATATAGGCGGGCTAAAATATGTTGTATACGAATAAGATAGGAGTAAATGATAGGACTGACATTCAAAAAAAAAAAATCTGAAAAAAAATCTATCTGAAACTAGCAAACCTTATCTTTCACTTCCCAACAACCAAGTAAAAATTTAAAACTACTCACTAGTCACTTCAATCACTTGTATATAAAATAAGGGTCCTAAATTGCTAATAAACCATGTTTTAAAAAGCGGCGATTAAATGAAATTAATAATCGATTAATTCGGTGTTTTTTGAGTGGATTTTAATAAAATTGGGATATATATATCCATAAAAAAGCCTAATTCTCTCTCTTCTCTCTCCTCTAAAACAAAAAACTGCCGCCTGCCGCCTAGTTTTTTTCTTCTTCCTGCTTCCTCTTCCTTGTTTCTGCCGGAGATAGTTTCGATGAGAGTCGATTAAGTTTCTTCCTTTCATGAATAAAAGGGTACTCTTTTTCCTCAATAAGTTTTTAATGAGACCCTTCAATTAAATCTTTAGTTTTTCTCCCTTCTTTCTCTTCAGTTTTTCTTCTCGTTTTCTTGCTTCATCCCATCGAATCTAAGGTTTCTAAACCTTTTCCGATTTGCCTCTTTTCTTAGTTTCTTAAACCTCGGAGCTCCGGCTATTTCTCCTTTTCCGATTTGCCCCCGGACTTGTGAGTGGTTGTTCACCTTGTATTATTGGGGTTTCGATTTTTCAGATCTAAGCTTGGAGTTCTTGTAGTTTTTTTCTTATTGTTTCTTCAGTTTATGTTTTTTTTCAGTTTTAAACCTTTAAGATCTTAATCTTTAGCTTGTAATGTTTAAGTGTTTGGTTTTCTCTCCGTTTTGTGGGAGCGTGGATTTGGATTTAGTGATTCAAGTTGTTTTGGTTCTGCATTCATGGTCGATAAGCTCAAACGGATGTTGGGGATACAGATGTATATATCTTTTTCAAAATTTCGCTTTTGGTCTCTTATGGATGTCCAGCGATACAATCTTTTATATGTTTGTTCTACTCGATATGATTTGTAGATGTCGTATGGCTTTGTTTTATTGAATTTAAAACAATTGTTAGTCAAAAAAAAATAAAAAAAATTGGGACAAAAATTGTTTTTGTAAAAAGCAATTAATAAACGGATAATTCGATCAATAAGCGATAAATTCTATCAAAAAGCGGTCAAGTTTGGTCAAAATAAAAAAATAAATATATTAAATTTTAATTTTATGAAATAATTATTTAAAGTTTATATTATATGTATTAAAAATAATTTTATATAAAAAAATATTTAATTAATTTTAATTAATGGTTCGATTAATCATTCCAATTAATTTTCGATTATTCGATTAATCTTGTTCGGTGATTTCACCACTTTGTTCCTAGTTTTGCTTTTTATAACACAGCTAATAAGTAAAGCTAGAAAAACTTTACAGAATAGATGAGTTGGTACTTGAAAGCTTTATGGGGTTTATGGTCAACGCAAAGTGTGTGTACTAGATTATGTATTTGTGCTTATCAGGTGTGCTTGACAGACACTGCATGCCACCTCGGCATTTAGATCAGATCGTATTATAGTTTCTAGCTGGCTGTTAAAGGTTGGTTTTGGTTGGACGGTGAACGATGCAACCTTTTTCGGGATATTTTTCGAATTCAGGTTGAAATTCTAATTTAAATCTTTCAATTTTTAAAAAATTATGTTAAAATATAATGTAAATATAGCCTAAGCAAAGACTGACACTCTTGAATCACAGCACCCCTTGAATCACAGCACCCATTTCCAGATAATTTTCTTGCCCTCTGTGAATCGCATTAACCACAAGCATTGAGTCGCTCTCAATATCAACATTGTTTATCTGCAACTCCTGACTCCAGCACATCACAGCTAACACTCCCCTGGCCTCTGCTTCAAACACCGAAACCTCCCCTGCACTTCTGAAATTCCTTGCTTGGATGAAAGCACCCCTGTGATCTCTAAGGATCATTCCAACTGTAAAAGAAGAGTTCCCAGAAAAAACAGACGCATCCACATTACCTTGCTTAGTCAATTGCTCTAATGTGTTTTTAACACCTTAAATTTAGGGATGGCAAAAAAACCGATCCGACGGATACCCGATCCAATTCGACCCGATTGGATCTTACCGAACCCGATTTTTTGGATTTGGATTTGGATTTGATTTTTAAACCCGAAAGAGTTTGGATTTGGATTTGGATATTAGCTATATCCAACCCGATCCAAACCCGAAACCCGAAAACCCGATCCAAACCCGAAACCTGAAAAAAAACCCGATATATATACATATATAAATTATAATATATATATTATAATTTATTCCTTAAAAATAAATACCCGTTACTTAGTTACACTAGGTAATTTTGTTCAGGCAATTTTGATACACATGCTGTGCTACTATGAAATTTCTTAGTTCAGACAATTTTGATACACATGCTGTGCTACTGCTAGTCTTCTAGTCTACACTCTGTCTCTGAATATTTATGTGGATATTTATTTGCAATTGTATTTTAATTTTTATGTCTTTAGATATTAATAGTGGTGTAACTTGGACTTATTTATTTTCATGTCTCTGAAATCTAGATATTTATTTGCTATTGTAATTTTAATTTTTATGAAATTTAGCTTAAAAAAATATTACTACTTTTTTAAAAATAATTAAAAATTTTGGGTTTGGATAAAACCCGAACCCGATCCAAACCTGATAGATCGGGTTTGGATTTTGAATTTCCAAATACATTTGGATTTGGATCGGATTTGGATTTGGATTAAAGATTCGGGTTTGGATTTGGATATCACAGATATCCAACCCGATCCAACCCGTTGCAATCCCTACTTAAATTTATAGAGAAATTGTATTCTAACAAATTAAGATCCGCAAATGACTTGGTGAAAACCATATAATCAGGTATTACAATCAAATAAAGGAGTTAGTACGCAGAGAGATCTTTTTGCATGAAGTTAAAAGACAGTTGGAGGTGTTTGGGGAACTTATTTTCTGGAATAAGTTAACTTGTTTTAAGTTGAAAGTTAAGATTCTTAACTTTCCAACTTATTTCTGCAACTTATTGAATATCAGACATATATTAAATACTTGTATAAAAAAAATTATCAAAACATAAAATTTTTACCCGAAAATAAGTCCATAAATCCTTCATATAAGGTGAGTCAAACAGGCCAAATGACCAATTGACTCTACGAGACTTGTACATTGGATGGTTAGTCCTAGATATTCTTGGGAGTAGTTTAGGTCACAGGATTAGGATGGCATGTGTTTGAAATGAATCGATAATTTACTATTCAGTACTTATTTCTACTCACGTAGGATTAGGATTAGGAGTAGTTTAGGTGATAATCACGTTTGGGATCGGCTTACTCGGGACCCTTATTGTGTAAAGCATGTGGTTGATTTTCAATGTAAAATTCTTGTGCTTGTACCAAATATAGGTGTCTCGTGATCCTTTCGGAGTTATTGTTCAGGTATGAATCTGCAGATACTACCGTACGATGTATTTATAGACAAAGACAAAGGAGGTTCTCCAATCTGCATAATACTCCTCTTCCTTCAGTTTGCATTGGAAAATTTTGATTCTTCGCCACAGTTCGAACTCTACTGGGACAGAAGTTAATATGTTGAGGTTGTTCTAAGCTACTTCGCTGTATGGTATTTAAAAGCATGACACTGTCTGCAGCAGTGGCCTTAAATAATGTTCTTCGAGTGGAGAAATTTAATCTTTAGCAATTTTCAATAGCGCTTGTTAAAAAATCCAACTCTGGCTCTTTGACTGTAATAGTTATATGTTCACTTGTGTGTCTTATTGTAATTGCTTTAAATAGGCAGTCTAGCAGTCGCTTTCTGTAAAGTTACTGGAGCTAATTTCGATTCTTTGTTCCTTCCAGCTAAATGCAAAATAAGGTGGATTATTAAACCTGTGGGGTTTAATACTCGAAAGAAACCAATCTTAAAGAACCAAGAAGGATTTTTTATTTTTTTTTTGGCTTAAACCTTCAAATAGATATATTACCATTAAATGAGTGGATACAATCTTAGTTTAGTTGAAGTAAACATGTTTACTAGGGAAAACTAACATCAATAAGAACTGCATAAACTTTGAAAACTGCAATTAATACCTGATTGCTTTCGCAACCTCAAAGAAATGAGCAACATTTTCTTCTGGTGTACCTACTTTAATACCATGACCCAGATTCAAAATATGCTTATGTTTCCCAGCTTTCTTCACAGTACTGTGTATCCGACTTGTGATGAAATCTTTTGAACCAAATAGAACTCCGGGATCTACATTTCCCTGGACTGCCACATCGGTTCCCAGTCGCTTCCTACCATCAGCCATGTCAACTGTCCAATCCAAGCTGACCACATCTACTCCGGTCAAAGGTAATCTCTCAAGCAGTCCTCCAGACCCACTAGCATAGAGAATCAGAGGAAGAGTTGGATGGGTTTGTTTCACAGCATCCACTATCTGCTTCAAGTAAGGCATACTAAACTCTTCAAAGTCCTCTGGACTAAGCTCTGTGGCCCATGAATCAAATATCTGAACAGCTTGAGCTCCACTATCAGCTTGGTATTGAATGTACTTGATCATTGAAGTTGCAAATTTTTGAAGTAATGAGTGAAGGACCTATAAAGCATATATAAGAGAAATTCAGTTTAATGTGTCAGTACAGGAAGAGAGAGAAGGGATAGGGCCATTATGTACAAGAGCTTCCATCACTATCTTGCAGAGGTATTAGAGCATCTCCAAGAGTCTCTTAGCTCATTCCTAAATATATTATAAACAATTAGCAAGTTATAACATTGATTTGTGTGTCAACTCCAACAATGCTCTCTATTATGACTCTTTATTTTATATTTTATTCATATTTCAATTCCACTTGGACAAACAATCAATAGATGAAAGAGAAGAACCACTATTTTATTAATAAAATATCAAGTTAAGAGCTACTAGTTGCTCCTAAAATAGAGGAGAGAGAAGAAGCTCTTAACTTTTTAAAGAGCCTCTAAGAGTCTCTTGGAGCTTGATTTTTATTGTCTCTCCTCATTTTTTGAGTTAAGAGCTACAATAGAGAGCCTCTTGAAGATGCTCTTAGGAAAGTTTAAATGCTGAGATTCTCTGTAGGAGTTTAACATAGAGGCAGAGGTTTCAGAAAATCTTATTTTCCAACATTTCCGGTAGTAGTTAACATTTAGGATCTAAGTTTGAGTGCTACTTTCTTCAAGCAGAGTAAATTACTTTCTTCATAGTCGACATGGATTGTATACAAAAGCATTAAAAGGAAACACTGAAACAGATTTCCACAACCTGTGGCAAGAATTTGATCCATTATGTGTGAACCTGTGGCAAGAATTTGATCCATTATGTGTGATTGTGTATTTCAATATATAGAAGCTCCAGTTTTGTTCTTACCTAAATTTTAGCTTAGTTCATGCATGTAGAAGCACTGAATTAACTCTTTAAAACCCAAACCAAGGTTGTTAAGCCACTAAGTTGAGGCGGGTCCCCGGGGTCTTCCAGAGCAACTTGATGTGTGTGATGATATAAAAACTACACATATTGCCCGTTGTACAAGTTATAAGCTACCGACTATTTTAATAAGTATAAGTTATACATAAACTTATTACTTGCAAACAAAAAATTACTCCCTCCGTCCCTCTCATTTCTTTACGGTTTCTATTTTGGGACGTCCCTCTCATTTCTGTACATACCATAAATAGTACTCCCTCCATCTCTAAATACTTTTCCCATTTGAATTGGACACGTTTGCCAACGCACACTTTTGATCGTTAATATCTTCAATTTCATATTAGTATTAAATATAAAAACTTCGGTGTATTAAAGTACTCAGAAATACGAATCCAACAAGATCACTCATGACTATATTTGGTCTTATAGATTAGACGTAAATTAGTAATTTATGTTCATGTTATGAACAGTCCAGACATTTCAAACGAGAGAAACATTATGAGACAGAGGGAGTAACTTTTAACAATAAAATACATTATTACATCCACTACTTCACTCCACTTTTTCAACACTTTACACTATTACACCCACTACTTCACTTATTTTAACAATAAAATCACTATTACACCCACTACTTCACTTATTTTAACAATAAAATCATTATTACACCCACTACTTCACTTATTTTAATCATAATCCTTGGTTTCCGTGAAAAAACCCAACGTAAAGAACCACGAGGGACGGAGGGAGTATATGCTATACAAGTATGATATAAGTTGTTGACTATACTTATAGTTAGTCAATTTAATCATTATTTGCATAAGACGATGAGAGTTTGAATCATATGAAGACCACTATTTATTGGAGCCCTGTGAGATCATATATGTTCTGCAAGTGGAACATAGCAAAACATATTATTCAGCATAACACTTTATTAAAAAGGGAAATTCCTTTTCAGTGGTGCACAATAGTACCAAAGTACCAAATTACCAAATTTTGGTTATCACTATATAATTAAATTAAATGGTTTCACTCCGAATTCGAGTTCGATTCCCTACAATTGTATAACTAAACAAGATAAATTTATTTAATTACACTTATTTAGTTTCACTCCAATCTCTGGTTCGGTTCCTCTGTACATATAGGGTGTCCAAGGACTTTAAAACTTTTCCCATAATAATGATTAATAATTTTATATATGTTATATAAGTAACATTACAATTATGAACATAACGATATACATATGATGGCCAAGGTTCTAGATAGAACACCCTTAAAAAGAGAACGAGAGAACACATCATCTAACCATTGAATCTATTAAATCTAGTGGCCCCGCCAGGGGCACCCAATACAAAAAAAGTCTTATAATTCTAGTCTCTATCCATTCATAAAAAAAAATTAAAAATTTAAAAAAAAAAAAATTAAAAACCTGTTGTGACATCACAGTGACATCACCATCATTATTTTTTTTAAAAAAAAATAAAATTTTTTTTAATGAATGGATAGAGGGTAAAATTATAAGACTTTTTTGTATTGGGTGTTGTTGACGGGACCATTAGATCTAATAGATTCAATGGTTAGATGATGTGTTCTCTCGTTCTCTTTTTAAGGGTGTTCTCTCTGGAGCCTAACCCTACATATGATTTTATAATTGAACATTATAACTTAGATTTTAATTTTTAAATTAAAATAACATAGTCACATATTTAATATTCTAACTACATATAAATCTACAGAATTCAAATAAAAATAAGCGATTATGTTAAAATTTATTTTACTTATATTGCTTGTATTTCTAAAGGGTAAAAAATGTATCTACAGTTAACTAAAGAAAATTTTCCTAAAGGTAACAACTAAAATTGTAATCTACAAATACCTATAGATAATTTTACCATAAACCAACTTAATACCCATGCAAAGCACGATTAATTTTAGTATATTTTATTAAAAATTTTAATTTTTATTTAAATTTTCAAATTTCTTTTATTTTTATTTTTAAAAAAATATTCTAATTCTATTTATTATAATGGATATACTTTCACATATTAATTTTATTAATTGATTACTTGTTTTTATTTACATCTATATTATAATTGATTACTTGTTTTCTATTTGCATGCATATTTAAAAATTTTAGGATACTATTATTGAGTGGGAAAAACATTAGTGAAGGAAAAAGAGTACACGTGTTGTACAAAAATAGAATTTCTTCCCCTCATTGCAATAAAACTATCAAAGTCTCTACATGTCTCAAAATTTATGCATTCGAGTCATATACACAAGTTTCTTGGAATATGCCGCACGAAGTGTCGTTCTAAATAAATCTTTGATTACCTTTTTTTGGTGTATTACATTATCTTCGTACAAAACAGTTGCTTTTCCTTTGTTGATTGATTAGCGTAAGGGACTTCAAGTGATTTGGTTGCCACCGGTCCCATAGCTAAGAAATCTATACTATATTATTAAAGTCGAAACATTAAAATTGTGGTCGGTCGGTCGGTATGGTGCCTATTTTTATTATATATAGGATATAATGAGTTGAATTTATATATATCACCTAAATTAGCTGACTCGTCAATTAATCACTTGGCCATCGACCAACTTACCTTTTAAAATCCAAGCATTTGGGTTAAAACAATGACAATTTTCCAACTTGCCAATCAGTCACTAAAACGACTCAATAACCATGACCTAGATGGAAGGTGCTTTGGAAATCTACAAAAGCTTAAATAGATGGATCTATTTTATAAAGACTAACATGGTGATATTTACTTATTACCAGAACGGGATTTTAGATATGCAGAGACAAACAAATATCACCATTAATTTTTAGTTCCAGTAGAACCTACTAATCTACAAATGGTGGTACTTTTGTTATAGGAAAATAACCGTTGTAAAAATTGAACCAGTTGGCTAGTGAGCATAAGATATGTATAGTAAGAATGCAAAATGACTGGCATGCATGCAGGAAATGTGGAGGCACATAATATCATTTTCTGTGATTGGTAAATCTGAGTCAATGCCAAATTAAAACTTGGTAACAAAAAATTACTGGAGATTATTTGACACATTACCTTTGGTTGTGAGAAAGCTAGTTTTTTTATTTTTGTGAAATTTTTTGATGAACCCCCTTCAACCACATAAGACGCCAGGGTAAAAGGAGCTCCCACAAAACCCAGTACTGCTGCCTCATTATTCACCTGACATGAATGATAACAATTTTGATGTGAATGGACCACAAGGTAATTCAAATTTATTCAGTCCTATCATTCTCACATTAAACTATTAAAGACCAATCAAACACTGTAAGTTCTATAACTAGTGGAAAGATATACCACGAGATGACCTGACACCCATAAATCACACATGCAAGTTGGGGGGAGAAGAATGTGGACAGTACTGGGGATAAAAGCAAGTCTTGCGACTTTTTTATTGTCTTCCCAATTTAGGGACTGTAGTCACATAGTGCATATATCATTACAAGGGTTTTTCATACTTCAGTTCTATATTCTCATTTTCCTCTCCTAACCTATATCATTCCTACTTCAATTTTGCTAAATTATCTCTGTATCTCAAAGTCAGAGTTAAGTAAGGCTTGAAATATAAGTATTAGTTCACTGTCAAAAGAAGTTGAGAGCTGGGATGTCTTGAACTGAGTTCCGTTACAAGGAAGCTATAAGGAAAGCTTGTGAAAGGAACTGAACTTAAAAAATTTGAATCCACAAGCTCGCTATTCTAATGAGCTCTATGTGCTTATGCGTGCCTGTTAGCTTGGGAGCTGCAGTGAGCCCCTTTTATTCTTCCAATAATCACCAAGTTGGAGCTTTTACATAGTACTATGAATCTGAATGTAAACTGCTAACATTTCCCTATCCAAAAATCTTTCGCGATATATTATCTTTTCCTTCTGCCCTGGTTCTCTCAATATTCTCCTTGGTCTTCTCCAATTTCACTCTCTAAACTCTCCTAATCTCTCCGTTTATTCTGATTTTAATTATTCTCCTTTGAATTCACTGCTGAACTCAAGTTCAAATTTATTCTACCAAATAATAGCAATAATAGTTGAGAAGTGGACTATCATTGATATAGTTGAACGATTCTCGCATTTAACATACTGTCTTGAATGATGACATTAGACACAGGAGGCAAAACAAGGAAAAGAAAACAGACCTCTTTTCGTAGGATTTTCAAAGCTTCCCCTACATAAGGAACCGACTCTTCCGGGACAAATTCCCTCACTTGCTCAACATCGGCAGCTGTGTTTGGCGGATCAAAAATGATTGGACCTTTTCCTTTAACAATGTCAAATGGTATATTCATCCCAGATAAAGGAGTAAGAATGTCCGAGAATAGGATTACCTGTACATGACAAAATCATTTCAACGTTTTGGTTAAAGGTAATACTGCCTGGTGCAGCTAGGAGTATCTGGCCAACATGAAACGCTACAGAACTCTTCCCATACGGATGGACTTAGAAGTTCGTTCAAATTAAAAACAAATTGATTTATGAAAATTTAAACAATTTATTATTTCTGGGCAGTTTCAATGAAAAAAGAAAAAGAAAAACTTGTTAGCTTGGCCTACACTAGGAAATCATGTTACAACAATCACTATCAAAACTAAATATTGAGATGTGCCGTGTCAGAATAAATAATGCTTGAACAAGTAATGTACAAATAACAACTAGCAAAGCATCTTACCCCATCAGGTCTAAACACCTTCCAGGGCTGTAAAGAAATTTCCACGACAAGATCTACATTCTCGGATCTATCACGAAAGGAAGGATACTTCTCACAGATGGTTTGATAGCTCTAACATAGAGAAAACGAGACAGAATATGAGTTCCTAGTCAAAAGAAAAAATACAGTACATGTAAAGATGAAATCACACAGAAGCTTTAAATTTTCCCCGCCATTTCTCTTCTTCCTTGGAATTTTCTGGGAATTTTTTTACACTACATATTTTTTCTTTGTTCTGCTATATTACTTCTTCTTTTGTAATGGAGATAATGCAAGAGAGTGATAGTTTGCTTCTGTTCATCATCATTCAGAATTAAATTAGCAACAAAGCGCAAGGGAAAACCATAAATCTCAAATACTCCCAAAATTTGCAGGAAGAGTCAAAAGAACCCGCTGGTATATTTAAAGGACTAGACTATCTTCAATTAAAAAGAGCCCTAATCTCACCCACTTAAATGTAACGCATGGAAGTTTTCTGTCAACTTTATTATACAAAAATGATGTAGAGTGAGACGTAGAATTTGAGGGTCTGGAGATCAAGCTAAACAGTTTTGAAAACATTTGAGATGTAAAACTTGGTCGATTGATGTTTAATAACCTACTTCTCTCATGTATGTTTAGAACTATTCCACATATAAGTATCTTCTTAAATATTTTCACCAATTCTATTTTTTGTCCAAAAAGCAAAAGTGTAGGTGAAAACTCACTTAGTGAGTTGGACCTCAAACTTGACTCGAATATTTTTCATGAGTTTTCGCACAACTATATTAATGTGCTTAGCAACTTTATTAATTAATTTTCTGAGAACACTAAATTGTTGACTAATATGTTAAACTATGTTACTCAGACTCGGGTACGAAGTGTCAGACACGACACGTATCCGAGTGTCGGACTCAAAAAATCTGAAAATTGGGGACACGGGGACACTGTCCTATTTTTTGACACGGGTACGGGGACACCTCATAATATATTAATAAAGAGGCATGATAAATAGATACCATTAGAAAAAGTAACAATCAAACTCAGATTAAACATGATTTCATAAAGAACTCTGCAAATCATGGATCTTCTCTACTTGTTTCTTACTTCTACTTCTTTCATTCTTCTCATTTTTTTTGGTTTGCATTGTAAATTCAACTCATATGTGGTCTTTAAGTTGGTCAAAGTGTCCACATTTCAGTCAAAGGATCCGACACGAAATAAGTGTCGTGTCCGAGTGTCCAAGTGTCCGACACGGGTACGGCGACCTAAACAGAAGAGTCGGAGTAACATATAAACATACCAAATGCAAAATCTTATAAACTAAACGTTTGAGATGTAAAACTTGGTCAATTGATGTTTAATAACCTACTTCTCTCATGTATGTTTAGAACTATTCCACATATAAGTATCTTCTTAAATATTTTCACCAATTCTATTTTTTGTCCAAAAAGCAAAAGTGTAGGTGAAAACTCACTTAGCGAGTTGGACCTCAAACTTGACTCGAATATTTTTCATGAGTTTTCGCACAACTATATTAATGTGCTTAGCAACTTTATTAATTAATTTTCTGAGAACACTAAATTGTTGACTAATATGTTAAACATACCAAATGCAAAATCTTATAAACTAAACGCTGACCCCCCCCCCCCCCCCAACACATTAAAAGGGTTCAAATGTAAAGACAAGAACATCCAACATCTAAATACCTTATAATATCCACAACAAAACGAGAATGTGGAGCTATTTCAAATACACTTCATAAGGAATATACTATAAGACTAAATGACCCCATTTATGTTTAGCAGTACACTTATATAAGAGTGCTCGTTATATCCTATAAAAAGGAACACCAAGAAGTCAAGAACGCCTAACTGAAATGCCGATGGGTTCACTACATATGAACATAATAAATACATAATTCAGACCAAAAGAGAAGCTGGGGCATAAAAATAAAGCATGGAATAGGATAGTAAAATGTATAGACCTGCCTTCATATACCTCCCTGCTTGTCTCATAAGCCAAACAGGGGGTCTTTCGACATTTTCTCCTCGAACAGCACTAAGCAATAGAGGTTCACTTGCACTAACTGCTTTTGGTTCTGCAACTGTCTCTGCATATGTACACATGATCAATATCATTAAACATGTGTAATGTATGCAATAAATGTACAAGAATGATACATATAAGTATATATATAAAGTCAAATTGGTAATAAATAAGAAAAGGCATACCTGCAATGGCACAATTGATTTTGGGGTTGAAGTGAGAGGAGGAGTTGTAAGTTGATTTGGTCTTGAAAGAGATTGAGATTGGGGAGAAAGATGAGACAGAGCTGAGGTTGCAAATTGTAGACATCTCTCTATGTCTGAATTGATGATGAGGATGATGATCTTTTACTTAAATGAATGTACTACAGATTAGATAGACATCGTATACAGATTTGGGGGCAATGGATAGATAGATAGATAGCATAAAAGATAAGAAACTTTTGTTTTAACGATTTCGTTTTTTCTTCCTTTTTAACGACCCAACAATTTTCTAAACTATTACTCCAAATCTATTCCATTCTATTCTTGGTAGATAGAGGCATAGATGATAGATCTGATCGTTTTGTATACTGTTGTAGAGTGTATTTTCATGTTTTGTGTACGTAATACCAAATTCAAAATTGATCCGTTAAGAATTCATTTCGTTCCGTGTTCGTATATCTTCATTTTGTGTACGTTTCGTGTAATTTTTGAATAAAAATAAAAATATTTAAATATTAATTTTTTACTAGTTGAGTCTTAATTCAATATGTCATAAGGAATGAAGTGTGCTTAAGTTTGTGAAACTAAAATTTGAAACTCTTTTGTATTTATCTTATGTAAAAATTATATATAAAATATCATTTTAAAATATGTATTCATATAATTTTATTAAAATTATTTAAATATTTATTTATTTCGTGTATTTTCGTTTCGTGTCATGTACCCAAGGGTAAACCCAAAACCGACACTAAATTCATCCGTGTACTTTTGTGTTCGTGTACTTTCGTGTTCGTGTACCGTAAAGGTCAACCAAAATCCATAATTTTCATATCGTTTTCGTGTCGTGCTTTCGTGTTGTGTACGAAATTGCCGGCTCTAATTCTTGGCATAATATATTTATAAAAATAATTAGAAATGGGTAAAATGTTTCTAAAGTTATTCGTAGTATCCATTAATAAAGGTCATAATATATTTATAAAAATAATTAGAAATGGATAAAATGTTTCTAAAGTTATTCGTAGAAATTTTTTAATGTAAAATTAATTAAGTTCACCTTGTATAATGTATACATAGTATATTATTTAAAATTTAGTGAATCTATTCCATTCTATTCTCGAATATTTAATTGACGTTGAAAATGACACAGATATTTTTGAGAAATTGTCCAAACTACACAACATTTCTGTAGAAATTGCCCGAAATACCCATTTCCGGAAGAAGTCACCCATTTTACCCACGGAGTACGCATGCTGGTCATGCGCGGCTTGAAATACGCATTTCCAGGATGCGTATCTCAAATCATGCATTACCAGCATGCGTATTGATGTCAGCTGACGTCATTTGTTCACAGATTGCTCCAACACTACAACGTCCAAAAAATCGCCATTCCCCGTCCGTATCATTCCGGCCACCACAAGAAAAACTGAGGGCATGAAAAGAAATCACAGGCCTGCCTCTACATCGTGTTATGTTCATTTGTTGAAGTTCGGCCCCGCAGGGGACTGTACGAGGAGATCTGAAAATGTGATCGGAAAAAAGGTTCAATTTGGGGTTTTCAAAAATAGCGAAACAAATGGAAATCGAAAAACATAGGTTTGTAGAGGGAGAAAAGACGATCATTTTGGTATATAATATGCAAGTGAAAGATGCCGGAGATGGACGGGACGAGCTGATCAAAGTTTCGTCGAAAAATCGTCTCCGACGACGGTTGGGAAGACGATGAACAGTGCGTTCAATACGCATGTTCAACATGCGTATTTTAGAACGCGCATGTTTAACATGCGTATTCAACGCACTGTTGAAATTGGTTAATTGCTGATTTACAAAGACTACGCAACGCTACAATGCGTGTACAGTATACGCATCTCCCAGATGCGTATACCGTGGGTAAAAAGGGCGGTGTTGAGCGCCTGTAGGCATTTTGGACAAATGGATTTATTTGGTGGGTAGTTTGGTTTTTCACCCGATATTTTTCGAGTGTAATTTTTTTTCAAGTTCATTATAACGATCTTTATATATATAAGTGTTGTTCATATAATTATCATGTGAATTATAAAGATTTGATGTTTAAAATGTTAAAAAATGATTTTCAAAAATAAAACCAAGCATTTTTAAGAGGATGATTTTAGAAAAAAATTCTAACCATAAAAATACCGTTAAAAGGTTGAACATATATCTTGTGGAATAATCAAATTATAGTATTCTGTATCCGAAGATTTTATGTTATCGATACATCTCTCGTTGAAATATGTAACTTGTTGGAAAGAAAACTAATATTACGATCCCATCAAATTCGAATTAATGAATCAATATAATAAAATTTTGCAGATCTAAGATGATGTAGGACAGCGGGTAAAAACAATGAATAAAGCAGAGATTATATGTATATCCCAAGAACAATCAATATTATTCTCAAGAAAAAGGATATAATCAAAGCGTCCATAATAAAGTGCAATCATCAGGTATATATAACCCTGTGATAAAACCCTACAAGCGAAAGCCCAAAACAAGCGGGCTAATAATAAAACCCAATAATAATAAAAGTCCAACAAGATAAAAAAAAAAGCATTCAATAATATACTATAATATCTACTAATAATGGACTGATCCCTATCAACTCTCTCCCGTTAAGAAAAGTTCGACTATGTCGAACTAAACTCCGTGTAGCGCTGGAAAAGATCGGGAGCAAGTCTGCGAAACTCCGAAGCGCTGATCCAAGTGCGCTCATCCTCTGACCTGCCACTCCAATGAACCAAATACTGATGATAACCACCACTACGCCGAGTCGGCACATACCTCTCATTAAGAACATCAACAGGCACATCAACTGTCTGTTGTGAAGAAACATAAGGGGGTGCAGGGGGCACAAGTACTGGTGGGGTAGAGATAGGATCAATAGAGCTAGAAGGTACTGGTGTAGTAATAGATGGTGAAGGTGAAGAAATATCAGGTGAAGAAAGTGAAGAGGATGAATAAATATCAGCAGGTCCATGAAAAGGAGTAAGATCTTCCACATTAAACACAGGGCCAATAGCCATACCACTAGGAAGTTCTAACTCGTAAGCATTAGTACCAACTCTCTTACGAATCCGAAATGGACCCGTCCTCTTAGCATGCACTTTCTTCCAAGCACCAGGAGGTAACCTCTCAGTGCGGTGTAGCAACATAACCTGATCACCCTCATTATACTCCTGAAACCTGCGATGAACATCTGCAGCAGACTTATAATTTTCATTGCTCAAATTAATTTTCTTACGTATCTCAGCATGCAACTCATGAATGTGACGTGCAAAAGACTCTGTAGACTCGCTAGACCTATATGCAGGTGGAAGTGGAACCAAATCAACGGGTTTCCTAGGCTGACGGCCGATATAGGCCTCGAAAGGACTGACCCCAGTAGACCTATTAACAGAACTGTTATAGGCAAACTCAGTTGTAGGTAAAACCCTATCCCAACTAGACACATGTTCCCCTACAAGACACCTAATCAAATCACCTAGACTTCTATTAACGACCTCAGTCTGTCCGTCGGTCTGCAGATGATAGGCGGTAGAAAACTTGAGACTAGTCCCAAGTAACTTCCAGAGAGTCCTCCAGAAGTAACTCACGAACTTGACATCTCTATCGGAAACTATGGTCAATGGGACACCATGTATCCTAAGTACCTCACGAAAGAAGATGGAGGCAATACGGGAAGCATCATCAGTCTTACTACAAGGAATGAAGTGAACCATCCTAGTAAAACGATCCACAACAACGAAGACTGAGTCATGCCCACTACGCGTCCTAGGCAACCCTAATACAAAATCTATACTAAGGTCCTCCCAAGGAGTATGAGGAACCAGAAGAGGAGTGTATAAACTTGTATTCTGTTTCCTACCCTTGGCCGTCTGACAAGTACGGCACCCTGCAACTATACGAGCGACATCCATCTTCAAGCTAGGCCAATAAAACCTATCCTCAATAATGGCAATGGTCTTATCTCGACCAAAATGACCAGCTAACCCTCCCGCATGCAACTCTCTCACGAGATGATCCCTCAAAGACGTACTAGGGATGCACAAGCGAACCCCTCGAAACAAGTATCCATCATGAACACAATACTCTCTCGAAGGTGGAGAGTTAGGATCCTGAAAACTAGCATTGATCTCTCCAAAATCTCGACATAACGGGTAATCCTGGATCATATGTGTAAATCCGACTACCTCTACACTCAAAGTGTTAAGGAGAATGAATACCCTACTAAGTGCATCAGCGACTTTGTTCTCGCTACCTTTGCAATGCCTAAGCACAAAGGTATACTCCTGAACAAACTCAAACCACTTAGCATGTCGATGATTAAGCTTCTTCTGCGCGTTAATATAATGTAATGCTTGGTGATCGGAGTAGAGCACAAACTCCTTAGGCAACAAATAATGTCGCCAATACCTAAGCGCCTGCACTACAGCATAAAACTCCCTCTCAAAGGTGGTGTATCTCTTTTTGGCCTCATTAAGCTTCTCACTGAAAAAAGCTATAGGATGGCCCTCCTGACTCAATACTCCACCTATACCTACACCAGAGGCATCACATGCTACCTCAAAAACCTTACCAAAATCTGGCAAACCAAGAACTGGAGCATGTGTCAGCTTATCCTTCACCTCGGTAAAGGCCCTCGCAGCTGACTTAGACCAAACAAACTCCCCTTTCTTCATGCTATCAGTAATGGGAGCCATAATGGTACTAAAGCCTCTGATAAACCTCCTATAGAAGGTAGCTAATCCATGGAAACTACGCACCTCATGGATAGTAGAAGGTTCGGGCCACTCTGTAATGGCCTTTACCTTCTCAGGGTCCGTAGAAACCCCATCCTTGGAAACGATAAATCCAAGGAATATCACGGAGTCATGCACAAAAGAGCACTTCTTTAGGTTCACATACAACTTCTCATGTAAAAGAGCTGCCAGAACCTGTCGCAAGTGAGATAAGTGCTCCCCACGCGTGGGGCTATAGATGAGTATGTCATCGAAATATACGACAACAAACCTACCAATAAAGGGACGAAGCACTTGGTTCATGACCCTCATGAACGTGCTCGGGGTGTTGGATAGTCCAAACGGTAGGACTAACCACTCATAAAGCCTATCCGCTGTCTTAAAGGCAGTCTTCCACTCATCTCCCTCCCGGATACGAATCTGATGATATCCACTCCGTAAGTCAATCTTTGTGAAAAACTGATCTCCAACAATCATATCTAGCATGTCATTAAGTTTAGGGATGGGGAACCTATACTTGACGGTGATCTTGTTGATAGCTCGACTATCACAACACATCCTCAAACTGCCATCAGCCTTTGGTGTGAACAAGGCTGGTACAACACAAGGGCTAAGACTCTCTCTCACAAATCCCTTACTCAACAACTCCCCAACCTGTCGCCGCATCTCCATCTGCTCAGTAGGATTCATCCTATAATGCGGCAGGTTAGGTAATGAAGATCCAGGGACTAAGTCTATAGCGTGCTGGATGTCCCTAAGAGGTGGCAATCCCTAGGGTAGCTCATCGGGCATGACATCTACAAACTCATCAAGAATCTGCTGAACATCCCTAGGAAGCTCAGTACCCCTCTCTACGGGTATGTCTCTCACCTCTCTAGCAACTAGCATATACACAACCTTAGACTCTAAGGCACATCTCTCAAACTCATTCTTCTTCAAAACATGGAGAGATTTAGTTGGTTGTGTAGGTACGCTGTTGACCTTCGCCTCACTTCTGGGAATCTCACGAGGCCTACTAGGTCGCAAAGTGACCTTCTGCCCATTATGCATAAACACATAAGTGTTTTGCCTCCTATAGTGTGTCACAATGCGATCATATAACCAAGGTCGCCCTAGGAGTATATGAGCAACATCCATGGGGAGGACATCACACAATACACTCTCCTCGTAACCCTCCAGGTGGATCGGTACAAGACATCTATGAGTCACAGGAATAGACGTCTTGTTGACCCAAGCAACACTATAAGGGTGTGGATGTGGTTCTGCCTTTAGCTTCAATCGCGTAACTGCGATCTCGGCAACCACATTAAGACAACTACCCCCATCAATAATGACCTTAGACGACATTCCCCCAACCCTATTGAAGATATGGAAGATAGAAGTCCTCCTCCAATCTTCCTCCCTCACATGAGTATACATGCATCGCATGACACTCAACTGACGACCTGCCATCTCTAGGCTCTGCTCAGCCTCGTCGTCCAATACATCATGTGAGCTAAACTCATCAACTACGGGAATGTCATCCTCTCCCTCTGGAATAGCTCCAATATGGGTCACACTCTTCTTCTTCTTCGGGCACTCATATGATCTATGCCCTGGCTCCTAGCAATAGAAGCACTTAAGAGTGGAGGTACCTACTGGCTGTCTAATGGGGGTACTCACACTGTTACTAGATCTAGTACTCCCCTGAGGTGCGGAAACTGTCCGACTCTGGGGTGCAGCCCGACTCACTGTCTAACTCGAGTATGAAGCACTCCTCTGCTGGGAGGGGTCCTTCAACCGATACTCATGCTCTAATGCGACCTGAAAAATATCCTCTAACATGTTCATCTATTTAATGAGCACATGCTGTCTAAGCTCTGGTCGCATATTATTGTGAAACTTAACGAGGGTCATGCGAGTCTCCTCCTTAAGATCACACCTATGGAGCAATTCCCGAAATTTGCTGATATACTCAGCAAGAGGCATAGTACCCTGGTAGAGGTTATCAAACTGCTCCATCAACCTATCCTTATGTCCCCTAGGCAGGTAGTACCGAGACAACCGCATCTTCATCTCAACCCAATGCCTAATAAGCGGCTGTCCCGTAAGCTCGATATCTCTCTCGACACTGCTCCAAAAGATGTTAGCTTGCTCTACAAGCTTCATCTTGGCAAACCTAATCCTATACTCATCACTCATCTGATGCCAATCAAAGAACTTCTCCATACTGGCTAACCAGTCAGAGAACGCATCTGGGTCAAACCTCCCATCAAACTCAGGGGCATCTACCTTAATCTTCGACACATCGTGTCGCCTATAATCATATCGATCATAGTCCCTATAATTACGGTACCCCTCATCCCTCTCATGATCCCTGTAAACGTGCTCGCATTCCCGACGGGGAGGTGGATCGAACACCTCTTCGTCACGATTTCTCTCTCGATTCTCAACAATGACTGGTTCTAATGTATCTATCCTAGCATGTACCTCATTAAGCTTAGTTTCTAGCTTAGCATCCATGGCTTCCATTCTAGTGGTGAGTGTCTGTATACCATGTAAAATTTGAGCCATAGTCGGCTCAAGAGGGTATGTGTTACTACCACTACGTGTACCTACCATGATGTACCAAAATGCAGAAGCTGAGATATGACAGCAATTAATTAAACAATTAAACTATAACTCGACGACAGATATTATCACTAATTTCAAATGAATATAATAAACGTGATAGAAAATATGCAACTAATATGGAATAATTATGCAACTAAGAAAATGAATCCACACAAATACGCTAGGAGAATTAACTACTAATATTATGAATTAAATATTCTAATAATATGGGAAATGATCCTAATATTTAAAACAAAAAATATTTTTTTTTTAAATGAACCAAACTAATACTTAAATGAGTAAATAAAACAGATGGGGCTAAAAAGTATTACTGATTAAAAGTGGGGTCTGCTAAATGAAATAAAATAGGGAACAAGATGTATATATATGAATGGGTGTATGTATATATGAGATAGAGAGATACGGGTTACCCTTTTGTTTCTTACACACAAATCAGTTGGAAAGCAACTGAATATGTTCAAGAAAGAGGCAGCAAACACGAGTGGCGATGAGCAGCGGCGTTCAACGGCAGCTGATAAGTGGATTTTATATCCACTTATTATGCGCTAATTAGACCTAAATTGGTTGTTTAGCCTTAAGTATATTGTGTCTTTTAATTAGTTTTATGTTGTTTCAAGTCTTTGTAGTGCAGAACTCACAGCTTCAGGTATCCTGGCGATAAAAGGTTAAAAGACGGTGGATTTCTGGCTCAGATGGACTGGCTACGAGGAAAAGGAATTATCATAAAGATGTTCTGAGTGACATATTCTTAAAGCAGGAATCCCGGTTGGAATTGTTATATTTTTTTCTAAGCAAAAGGAGTCCGGTTTTAGAGCCTCAAGAGACCGTAACTTGCATCTGGACGAGCAATAAAGAAATAAGAATTATCACAAAAATATGGAAAGTGATATTTTCTTAAAGCTGGAACCCCGGTTGGAATTGATATATTTTCTGTTAAGCAAAAGGAGTCCGGTTCCAGACGACTAGAGACCGCAGCTTAGACAATAAAGATTTATTTATATTATTAAATAATTTTATTAATTTAGAAAATTGTATTTATAAATATCTAATAATATTAGATATTTATTTTTATAATTTCTGGATTAAAATAATTATTTATTAATTAAAGATTATAAGCTGTGCGGGTTAAAAAGCATTTCTACGGAGCTGCATATTAAAATTCAACGACCGCGTGGAGAAGAATGGCAAATTGGCTGGAAGACGTGTGCAATTTTCTATGGAGTTGTTAGAAATTAGGCATGCCATAGACTTTTAGACACAGCTGACTTTGTAAATTGTATTAGGTGTGCTTAATTGTACTATAAATATGAGTGATTTTGCATAGGTTGAGGGCATCCGGAGAACTGAATTTTCAGCTTTGTACTCTCTCCACAATTTATTAGCTTTCTGTTGTAATTTCAGTTTCATTTTATACATTTTAAATTTCTGCAAACAGTTTATTTTTATACAATTTAAATTTCTGTAATGTTATTATATTTTAAACACTTTGAATTTCTGTAATTTAATTTTATTTTATACACTTAAAAATTTCTAAAAAATTATTATAAGAATTAATTTAAGATTTTAAGGGGATTATCAGGAGGGCTTCTCTATTTTATTCGGTGATTAATTTATTCCCAAAGCACATCAGAATTGCTTTTGAATTAACAAATTTGTGTGACTAATTCTTTCTTGCACTCGATTCAAACACACGCCAACTGCAGGAGAGGTCTTCACGCGCAGAAAATCAACTGCCATTACTGGCGCGTGCGCTCCACGCGCGAGTGGGGAGAGTGTGCGCGTGTCATTCACGCGCGGACCAGGTGAGTGCGTGCAGACATCCTGCCGACAGTTTAAGCAATTGATAGGTTAGTGTGCCTTTACTTTATTTGTCCGTTGCTTTTATATATATATATAATACTTGTCCTTTAAATTGCATTTTGTCCGTAGTTTTGTTTTAATCGGTTTCTCTTGCTTTTTAATTGTAAAAACTGAATTTTCGAAAGCTATTTTAATTCTAATTATTTTTATTTTTAATCTTGTAATTTTATATTTAATTTATGAAATTTTCTGCCATGATTTTATTTAATTCCATAAAGGTGCCTAGTTTAATTATGAACTAAACACTTTCATGGGGTTCTAATGTAATGAATTGTTAATGCTCATGTTAAATTGATAGATAATTTGTGTTTACAATTTCTATATAAGATTGCCTTGCATGGTTGTTTTAATTGAATATAGGTGAATAGTTAACATCTATTGTGCCAAATCTCTAATGATTGCGAAAGTGGATTTAGAGATTTAGGGCTTGCCATGCTAGCATAGGTATGTCGGCTTCTCCGCATTTTGGATTATAGTTTCGAAAGAACATTATTCCCCTATGTAGTTAATTGCGGAACTTGTGATTAAATTGATTGTATCACCCATTCACATAGACATATAGTGTATTGGATATAATTAATGCCCTTATAACTTCTATCTCTTTTGTGGATGTTTATTTGGAATGGTGTGAGTTAATTGAAAGATGGCTCATATTAGTTTCGTGTTCCCGCTAGCATTCTTAACAATTGTAACACATTAATTCTTGATAATTAATAAAGAGTTAAAACATTCATGAAATTAGGACCCCATGCTTCTATCATATTATTTTAAACAAATTAGCAGTTACTTCATTAGTTAATTTTTATCTGCAAATAAACCATTTTAGTTCGTTCATGCTTCTATAATTAACCAAACATTGTTGAATAGACATATTTACTAAAATAACCGAGTCTTCGTGGGAACGATCCTTATTTCCCTATATTGCTTTTGGACTGCGTACACTTGCGTAGAGAAAATAGCGAACAAGTTTTTGGCGCCGCTGCCGGGGACTCGGTGTTATTTTTGTTTATGTGTTTTACTACAATAGAAGTTAATTTGTTTGACTTGAACATTTTATCTTATATTTTTGTGAAGTAATTATAATTGACAGATACTTGGATTTTTATGCTAACACGTTCTAAAGCATTAAAAGCCAAACAAGTACTTGAACAAGCAAATATTCACAAGATGGACGGAGAAGGCGAAGTAGTTGCACCTGCAGCAGCAAGGGCTTTAATGGACTACTCGCAACCGAAGATTGATGACATCCAGTCAAGCATCATTCGGCCAGCAATTACGGCTCCTACATTTGAAATTAGATCCAGTACTATTCAGATGGTGCAGAATCAAGTACAGTACGGAGAACTGCAACGGAAGATCCTAACTTACACATCAGGAACTTCATAGAAATATGCGACACATTCAGATTCAACAATGTGTCAGATGATGCTGTGAAGTTGAGACTCTTCCCGTTTTCATTAAGAGACAAAGCCAAGGGTTGGCTACACTCTCTACCACCAGGATCTATCACCACTTGGGCTGATCTAGCTCAAAAGTTTCTTAGCAAATTCTTCCCCATGGCTAAGACTGCAGCTATAAGGAATGCTATCACTCAATTTTCTCAGCAGTCTGGTGAAACTTTATGTGAAGCTTGGGAGAGATACAAAGAAATGCTTCGGCAATGTCCACATCACGGCATGCCAAACTGGATGATCATAAATTGTTTCTATAATGGGCTAGGAATGCAATCAAGGCCAATGGTAGATGCAGCTTGAGGGGGAGCACTATGGGCTAAAAGTTACGAGGAGGCCTACGATCTTATCGAGATGATGGCAGCTAATGAATATCAAAACCCAACTCAGAGAATGCCACAACAGAAGGTAGCAGGAATTCTTAATATCGACAAAGCCACTTCCTTAGCAGCTCAGCTAGAGGCTTTGAAATTGAAAGTAGACTCTTTGACAGCACAAGGATTTCATCAAATTGCTAGTGTTTGTGAGTTGTGTGCTAGCGCACATGAATCAAACCAATGTGCCATCTCAAACGAGTCGATTCAGTTCGTAAGCAATTTCCAGAGACAGCAACAGCCAGCTCCAAATTCCTACCATCTGAACAACCGAAATCATCCAAATTTCAGTTGGAGCAATAATCAAGGAGGAGCACAACAATCACATCAGCCCTACCAACAATCTAATCATCAGCCATTTGGAGCTAAGCAGTATAATCCATCTGGATTCCAGCAACAACAGGGGCAACATTTTCAACAACCATATGCTCCTAGACAATTTCAGCCCCCAGGATTTCAACAACAACAGTCTTATGGAAATTCTGGACAATCGTCAAATGAAAAGACTGAATTAGAGGAGTTGAGGTTGGGCCAAAAAAGCCAAGCGGCTTCCATTAAAAATCTGGAAACTCAATTGAGTCAACTCGCTAGTTTCATGATGAGCCGACCACAAGGAACACTCCCCAGTGACACTGAACTTAATCCTGGGAGAAAGGATAATCACGAGCACATCAAAGCAATTACCCTCAGATCAGGAAGAATCACGGAGGATGCTGAGCTAAAAGATACAGAAAAAATTCTGCCAGACAAAGGAACAGAAAAAGCAGATTTGGGAGACACAAAGGACATGGGCAATATATCAGAATCAAAGGAGGAGATTAAAGAAAATATGCCAACTCCTAAACAAGCTGTCCTCGAGCAAAAAGAAGTAAAAGAGCAAGTCTACCCACCTCCACCATTTCCTCGACGAGTGCAAAAACAGAAATTAGACAAGCAGTTTGGCAAATTTCTTGAAGTCTTTAAAAAATTACATATCAACATTCCATTTGCTGAAGCTCTCGAACAAATGCCAAGCTATGCCAAATTCATGAAAGGCATTCTCTCGAGGAAATTAAAACTTGAAGACTTAGAGACCATTGCTTTGACGGAAGAATGTAGTGCGGTATTGCAGCAAAAGTTGCCGCCTAAGCTGAAAGATCCAGGGAGTTTTACAATACCATGCACCATTGGGAGATTATCTTTCGACAAATGTTTATGTGATCTGGGAGCAAGTATCAATCTTATGCCATACTCAGTTTTCTTGCAGCTTGGTCTTCCTGAACCAAAACCGACAAGTATGTCCCTTCAGTTGGCTGATCGATCTATCACCTATCCTAGGGGAGTTGTTGAAGATGTGTTGGTGAAAGTAGACAAACTCATCTTTCCTGCTGATTTTGTCATCCTTGATTTCGAAGAGGACAAGAAGATTCCTATCATTCTTGGTAGGCCATTTTTAGCAACAGGACAAACGTTGATTGATGTCCAAAAGGGGGAACTGACGATGAAGGTGCACGATCAAATTGTCACCTTCAATGTTTTCACAGCTATGAAATTCCCAACAGAAGAAGAGCAGTGTCTGAAGATAGACTTGATTGAGTCTACGGTGCAAGAAAAGTTAGGGCACACGCTCATGAATGATACTTTGGAAAAGGCCCTCAGTGGGGAGTATTCATTAGATGAAGATGACATTGATGAACAATTGCAATATCTGGATGCTTTACCGTGGAAAAGAAAATTTGAAAGACCAGTTGAATCGCTGGGACTGCCAGAATTAAAAGGACCACATCAGCAATTAAAGCCGTCTATCGAAGAAGTTCCAACTCTAGAGCTCAAGCCACTACCGGATCACTTACGGTATGCTTCCCTTGGTGAAAAATCCACTTTACCTGTGATTATATCTGCTAACCTTTCAGACTCCGAGGAAGACAAGCTCTTGAGAGTTCTTCGAGAATTCAAATCAGCCATTGGTTGGTCTGTTGCGGATCTAAAAGGAATCAGTCCCGCATATTGTCAACATAAAATTCCATTGGAAGAAGGAAGTAAACCAACAGTAGAACACCAAAGGCGGTTAAATCCTAACATGAAAGAAGTGGTAAAGAAAGAAATTCTCAAGTGGCTAGATGCTGGTATCATCTATCCCATTTCAGACAGTTCATGGGTAAGTCCAGTGCAATGTGTGCCTAAGAAAGGAGGCATGACAGTAGTTGCCAATGAAAAGAACGAGCTCATTCCGACTCGTACAGTTACAGGGTGGAGAATTTGCATGGACTACAGAAAGCTGAACAAAGCTACAAGGAAGGATCACTTTCCCCTTCCATTCATTGATCAAATGCTAGACAGGTTGGCTGGGCATGAATTCTATTGCTTGCTGGATGGTTATTCAGGATATAATCAGATTGGTATTACTCCAGAAGATCAGGAGAAGACCACTTTCACATGTCCTTTTGGCACTTTTGCGTTCCGACGCGTTCCTTTCGGACTTTGTGGTGCACCTGCTACTTTTCAGAGGTGTATGATGGCAATTTTTTCGGATATGATTGGTATCAATGTGGAAGTATTCATGGATGATTTCTCAGTCTTTGGGAAATCATTTGATGAATGCCTCAGAAATCTAGGCATGGTGCTGAAACGATGTGTTGAGACTAATCTAGTACTCAACTGGGAAAAATGTCACTTTATGGTAAAGGAAGGCATCATTCTTGGGCACAAGGTATCTGGTAAGGGGCTAGAAGTGGATAAGGCTAAGTTGGAGACGATTGGAAATCTCCCTCCACCAATTTCAGTTAAAGGAATTCGCAGTTTTCTTGGTCATGCGGGTTTTTATCGGCGATTCATCCAAGATTTTTCGAAAATATCTAAACCTTTGTGCAATCTGTTAGAAAAGGATATTCCTTTTAAATTTGGTGAAGATTGTTTGGAGGCATTCAAGCTCTTAAAGAAGAAATTGACAACTGCGCCCATTATCACTGCACCTGATTGGAGTGAACCTTTTGAATTAATGTGTGATGCAAGTGACTATGCAGTGGGAGCTGTTCTTGGTCAACGGAAGAATAAGGTGTTTCACGTGATTTACTATGCTAGCAGAACTCTCAATGATGCACAGTTGAATTACACTACTACAGAAAAGGAACTCTTAGCTATTGTATATAGCTTCGAGAAATTCAGATCGTATTTGCTCGGAACTAAGGTAGTGGTGTTTACAGATCATGCAGCCATTCGATACCTAATGTCGAAGAAAGATGCTAAGCCACGGTTGATTCGTTGGATTCTGTTGCTTCAAGAATTCGACTTGGAAATCAAGGATAGAAAGGGTACTGAGAACCAGGTGGCTGATCACTTGTCTCGGTTAGAGGAACACGGTAACTCAGCAGATAAAACTCTCATCAACGAATTTTTTCCTGACGAGCAACTTTTTGGGGTGAACAATGAAGAACCATGGTTTGCAGACATTGTGAACTATCTTATAAGCAATGTCATCCCGTCGGAATTTTCTTATGCTCAAAGAAAGAAGTTTCTTCATGATGTAAAATGGTACCGATGGGATGAACCCTTCTAATTCAGACAGGGAGCTGATCAGGTGATTCGGAGGTGCATTCCGTTTAGTGAGGTTGAAGGTATTTTGCATGACTACCATTCTACCACTTACGGAGGTCATTATGCTGGAGAGAAGACAGCCACTCGAGTACTTCAGGCTGGGTTTTATTGGCCAACACTGTTTAAAGATGCGCATCAGTTTGTGTTGAGATGCGATAGATGTCAAAGAATTGGTAATATCTCTAGGAGGAATGAGATGCCTCTGAATATGCTGTTGGAAGTGGAGATTTTCGATGTGTGGGGGATCAATTTCATGGGTCCTTTTGTTTCTTCATGCAATAATCAGTACATCTTGCTAGCGGTGGACTATGTTTCTAAATGGGTCGAGGTGAAGGCTTTACCGACCAATGACGCTAAAGTGGTGCTGAATTTTCTGAATAAGCAAGTTTTTACACGTTTCGGAACTCCAAGGGTAATTATCAGTGACGAAGGATCACACTTCTGCAACCGCAAGTTCACAACATTGATGGCAAGGTACAACATAAATCATCGAATTGCTACGGCCTATCACCCTCAAACGAATGGCCAAGCAGAGGTTTCCAACAGAGAGATAAAACGGATCCTAGAGAAGGTCGTGAATCCTTCAAGGAAGGACTGGTCACTAAAACTTGATGAAGCTGTTTGGGCTTATAGAACAGCTTACAAAACACCTTTGGGCACGTCACCTTTTCAGCTAGTATATGGCAAGGCTTGTCATCTGCCTGCCGAACTAGAACACAAAGCCTATTGGGCGCTGAAGAAGTTGAACTTTGACTTAGCAGCAGCAGGTGAGAAAAGAATGCTTCAGATTAATGAACTGGATGAGTTTCGGCTACAGGCTTATGAAAATCACAAGTTATACAAGGAAAAGGTCAAGAGATGGCATGACAGACGTTTGGTGCAAAAGTCTTTTGTACCAGGGCAGTTAGTTTTGCTTTTCAACTCTCGTCTCAGACTTTTTCCAGGGAAACTTAAGTCAAGGTGGTCAGGACCATTCACAGTTAAAACGGTGTTTCCACATGGTGCAGTGGAAATTTTTGATAAAACACCGGAAGCAGCTTTCAAAGTAAATGGACAGAGGTTGAAGCCATATTTTGGTGAACATGTGAATAGCAAAGCAGAAACCGCAGTTCTTGGTACTACCGATTAAAGTGCGAAAGTGAAGTCAAGCTAGCGACAATAAACAAGCGCTTCGTGGGAGGCAACCCATGTGTTTCGGTGTTTTCAGGTATGTTCTCTACTATCCCTTGTATTTACTTCCATTCAATGCGGACATTGAATATTATAAGTTTGGGGGTGGTTTGGGGGATAAGTAGTATGTATATGTGTTAGTAGTTTTTGTGAGTCATTGTGTTCATGTAGGATATCATGTTTTGCATATTAGTAGTAATTCATGCATATTTGTTCGTATTATCTATGTTGTTTCATTTAGGACATTCTGTTATTGTTTGTTTGTTTTACCATGTGAGTCATATTAGTTGCATTTTCATGGCATGCATTTTTCATGATCCCTTAGGACGAGCTGATTCTGATTGATAAGTGGATGTTGATTTGGGTGTGATGATGATGAGTAGAGGGCTGATTTATAGTTCCTAAGGAATTGACTTGCATGTTATGGGAACAAAATTTTTACACAGTCTCATTGGGGTGCTTTTGGGCTAGGTTAGGGTCATGCCTGTTGGATGTTTTGAGATCTAATCACTTGTTTATTCTTAGAATTTTCGTTATTCCCTTGATAGCGTAGGAACACTAAAATCTAAGTTTGGGGGAAAACAGGGATTTCATGCTAAGTGGTAATAATTGTCAATAAAGGCTAGGCGTCAAATGGTTAGTAGCCGGCTCATATTTATATGAGTAGTCTAGGGTTGGAAATGAGAAAGGCTCATTCCACATTGCGAAAAAAAAAAAGAGTCAGAAGGCCAATTGATTATATGCAAAATTAACCAGAGTGAGTTCTTTAATACTCGAGTAATTAAGTCTGAGGGGACTTAGTCCTAGTAACCTAAAGCCCTTGTGGTTTGGGATTGCTGACCTAACACTTGCTACATGGGTATTATTGTATAAGCCTTTTGGGGTCTCATTCATTGCACGGTTAAATAAGCATGCGTATTGTATATGTAGTGTCGTAGTATAGTAATAAAGCACGAGTTTCTGTCTACCTTGGATAAGGGTGGAGGTGTTCCTAGGTTATGAAGTGTCTACAGTTTATTCTAGTTATAAACCTGTGATTGTCTTGACGGAAAGCATGTATGGTTTTTGACCTAGTTTTGGGAGTATTTCTGATGAGCATTGCACACACGCACGTTTCTGTCATGTATTTGTTAGTATACGGGGACTTAGTCGAGCTCTGCTTGGAATTGTTGCATTCTTTGGAGATATTTGCTTTTTAGTTGATTTTGGTAAGTTTGAAGGGGATCGTTGCATTTTTCATATTAGTTGCATTCATACATTGTTAGTTGCATTTGATAAATGGATTTTGTGGGTACATTCGCTATAGGCCCTCACGAGACCTCACTCGTCCACTGGGGCTACCTAGGGGTTTAAAGGGCTTATTGCATATGCCAAATGCAATCGTGATCACCTACGGAAGTGGTACTAGTTAGTTGTATATAGTTATATTGTTTATGCTTGAGGACAAGCATCAGTTTAAGTTTGGGGGTGTGATAAGTGGATTTTATATCCACTTATTATGCGCTAATTAGACCTAAATTGGTGGTTTAGCCTTAAGTATGTTGTGTCTTTTAATTAGTTTTATATTTTTTCAAGTCTTTGTAGTGCAGAACTCACAGCTTCAGGTATCCTGGCGATAAAAGGTTAAAAGACGGTGGATTTCTGGCTCAGATGGACTGGCTACGAGGAAAAGGAATTATCATAAAGATGTTCTGAGTGACATATTCTTAAAGCAGGAATCCCGGTTGGAATTGTTATATTTTTTTCTAAGCAAAAGGAGTCCGGTTTTAGAGCCTCAAGAGACCGTAACTTGCATTTGGACGAGCAATAAAGAAATAAGAATTATCACAAAAATATGGAAAGTGATATTTTCTTAAAGCTGGAACCCCAGTTGGAATTGATATATTTTCTGTTAAGCAAAATGAGTCCGGTTCCAGACGACTAGAGACCGTAGCTTAGACAATAAAGATTTATTTATATTATTAAATAATTTTATTAATTTAGAAAATTGTATTTATAAATATCTAATAATATTAGATATTTATTTTTATAATTTCTGGATTAAAATAATTATTTATTAATTAAAGATTATAAGCTGTGCGGGTTAAAAAGCATTTCTACGGAGCTGCATATTAAAATTCAACGACCGCGTGGAGAAGAATGGCAAATTGGCTGGAAGACGTGTGCAATTTTCTATGGAGTTGTTAGAAATTAGGCATGCCATAGACTTTTAGACACAGCTGACTTTGTAAATTGTATTAGGTGTGCTTAATTGTACTATAAATATGAGTGATTTTGCATAGGTTGAGGGCATCCGGAGAACTGAATTTTCAGCTTTGTACTCTCTCCACAATTTATTAGCTTTCTGTTGTAATTTCAGTTTCATTTTATACATTTTAAATTTCTGCAAACAGTTTATTTTTATATAATTTAAATTTCTGTAATGTTATTATATTTTAAACACTTTGAATTTCTGTAATTTAATTTTATTTTATACACTTAAAAATTTCTAAAAAATTATTATAAGAATTAATTTAAGATTTTAAGGGGATTATCATGAGGGCTTCTCTATTTTATTCGGTGATTAATTTATTCCCAAAGCACATCAGAATTGCTTTTGAATTAACAAATTTGTGTGACTAATTCTTTCCTGCACTCGATTCAAACACACGCCAACTGCAGGAGAGGTCTTCACGCGCAGAAAATCAACTGCCATTACTGGCGCGTGCGCTCCATGCGCGAGTGGGGAGAGTGTGCGCGTGTCATTCACGCGCGGACCAGGTGAGTGCGTGCAGACATCCTGCCGACAGTTTAAGCAATTGACAGGTTAGTGTGCCTTTACTTTATTTGTCCGTTGCTTTTATATATATATAATACTTGTCCTTTAAATTGCATTTTGTCCGTAGTTTTGTTTTAATCGGTTTCTCTTGCTTTTTAATTGTAAAAATTGAATTTTCGAAAGCTATTTTAATTCTAATTATTTTTATTTTTAATCTTGTAATTTTATATTTAATTTATGAAATTTTCTGCCATGATTTTATTTAATTCCATAAAGGTGCCTAGTTTAATTATGAACTAAACACTTTCATGGGGTTCTAATGTAATGAATTGTTAATGCTCATGTTAAATTGATAGATAATTTGTGTTTACAATTTCTATATAAGATTGCCTTGCATGGTTGTTTTAATTGAATATAGGTGAATAGTTAACATCTATTGTGCCAAATCTCTAATGATTGCGAAAGTGGATTTAGAGATTTAGGGCTTGCCATGCTAGCATAGGTATGTCGGCTTCTCCGCATTTTGGATTATAGTTTCGAAAGAACATTATTCCCCTATGTAGTTAATTGCGGAACTTGTGATTAAATTGATTGTATCACCCATTCACATAGACATATAGTGTATTGGATATAATTAATGCCCTTATAACTTCTATCTCTTTTGTGGATGTTTATTTGGAATGGTGTGAGTTAATTGAAAGATGGCTCATATTAGTTTCGTGTTCTCGCTAGCATTCTTAACAATTATAACACATTAATTCTTGATAATTAATAAAGAGTTAAAACATTCATGAAATTAGGACCCCATGCTTCTATCATATTATTTTAAACAAATTAGCAGTTACTTCATTAGTTAATTGTTATCTGCAAATAAACCATTTTAGTTCGTTCATGCTTCTATAATTAACCAAACATTGTTGAATAGACATATTTACTAAAATAATCGAGTCTTCGTGGGAACGATCCTTATTTCCCTATATTGCTTTTGGACTGCGTACACTTGCGTAGAGAAAATCGCGAACAGCAGCGTTGAACTGTGAAAACAGCGATGAACAGTAAAATCCGGCGATGATCAGTGAAATCCGGCGATGATCAGTAAAAAACGGCGATGAACAGTAAAAAACGGAGGTGAACATTAAAATCGATGATGAACAGTAAATTGTAGGAATTCGGCTCTGATGCCAATTTGATGTAGGTTAGCGGGTAAAAACAATGAATAAAGCAGAGATTATATGTATATCCCAAGAACAATCAATATTATTCTCAAGAAAAAGGATATAATCAAAGCGTCCATAATAAAGTGTAATCATCAGGTATATATAACCCTGTGATAAAACCCTACAAGCGAAAGCCCAAAACAAGCAGGCTAATAATAAAACCCAATAATAATAAAAGTCCAACAAGATAAAAAAAAGCATTCAATAATATACTATAATATCTATTAATAATGGACTGATCCCTATCATAAGATCTCGAATACTAATGCATATACTTCAAGATTTGGACAATGGTGCTCAGGTTCTATAAATTCTTTGTCTTCAAAAATTTGAAGTTTGTCTAATGTTGATTCGAAATATAGCTAAGTCCCTTGTTAGATATCTCCGATGCAGTGATCAGAGAACTTGGCTTCTTGAATTAATTTTGTGGACTTCCTTAATCAATTATTCTGGATTTTTTATATTACTCCATCCGTTTCAAAATACTTTTCCCATTTTTTTGACACATTTGCCAACGCATACTTTTAATCGTTAATATCTTTAATTTCGTATTATTATTAAATATAAAAACTTCACTATATTAAAGTACTCATAAATATGAATCAAATAAAATCACTCATGATTATATTTTGTCTTATAAATTAGTAGTCAACCGCTTATAATGAAAAGTGTAAAAAGTCAAAACCAGATAAGCTTTTTGAGACGGAGGGAGTAGTTTTTTTGGACATCTTAAATCAGACTCTTCGAACAAGCTAACTTGACTTCTCTAACTGAGACATACAAGCCAATAACCCGTGCGAAGCACGAGTCCTGATCAATTATCTTAAATTTCTAATTTTTAATTTTTTTTAAAGTAAAACTATTTATCATATTATTTTGATTAAATAATTTAAAAAAATCATGTTTCTATTGATCATAATTTAATTATCAATAATATTTAAAGAGTTTGGATCAAGAGATACCCAAACACTAAAAGCGAACTGAAGAACCATTATTAATCGTTGGATTACTTCTAAATCAACTGTCTAGATTCATTTCATTTTTAATAAAAATTTTGTACAGATATTATTGGAAATAAAAACTACACTATAAGTTCAATTAATTGAAATAAGGAAATTTAATTAATGACTTATTTATTAAAATCTTTAATTAATATTTTTTTTATCTCAAATAATTTTTGGCTGATTTTTTCAATCTTCTTTCTTCAAACTTTCAATTTATTTTATTAAACTTATTTTACGAAAAAATAATCCCTAAAATAATAGGGTTCTACTGCGGAACCTATTTTATTTTGTAATAAAAATAAAATATTTTGCTACTGAATTTCAAAATTGTGCACACGAGCTTAAAAGTTTTACAATTGAACTTGTTTTTTTTATTGAACTTACTTTTTTACCAATATTTTGTTGCTGAACATTATTATCTCATATTATATTTATACCATAATTTTAATGTTCTACAACCGAACTTTAAAGTTATGCATCCGAATTTTGAAGCTAAGCACTTAAATTCTAAAGTTGTGCATGTGAAATTACTTGTATTTGAATATTCTGTTGTTGAACATTTAATGTCATACATTGTATTTATACCATAACTTGAGTATTTTCACACAAGTTGATGAAAATATTGAATTTTTTTATGATGTTAATGGATGATTTTGCGATTGATGTTGGTGTATGATTATAATTTGTCAATCAAATACGAATTGTCTCTAAATTATATATCTTATGTTTTTGAACAAATTTGCCCCTAATCTATCTAAAATAAAATCTTGACGTATAATACTATATTCTTGACTTTTATTTCGGTTGTTAGTTAGTAGAATCCTAGTATATAACTTCACTACTAAATTAAATTAATATTTAATATTATTATTTTAATTAATTAAATCAATTAATAATTTATTGGCATACCGCGGTATGCCATGCCGAGAGGGTTTCTGCTTTTAATAAAGAAGGTAATATAAGAGTAGCTATATTATTAATTGTATTTAGTATTAATCTATTATAGATACTTTTTAAATATTAATTAATGGAGCCCTAAGTTCTTTATAATACTATACTCTCGATTTTTATTTCAATTTTTAGTTAATAGACTCATATAACTTCATTATTAAATTAAATTAATATATAATATAATGATTTTAATTAATTAAATTGTTAGTCACATAGGCATGCCTGTATACATCCACTACAAGAAAAACGTCTATCTGCAACCGCATATCAGCGTCCGTTTGCTGTAGCTACTAACCATCAGCGACCGAATTCAGTAGCTGATGTTGGTAGCAGAAAAACTGGTAGCTGATAGGTACTTTTGCGATGCATAACAGCGACCAATGCCTTAGCGACCGCCATTACCGACGAGTCGGTCGCTAATCCTAGTCAGCTTCTACCAGCCACCATTCCACGTGTCAGCGACAACATTAGCGACGGAACTCGGTCGCTAATATTAGCGACTAGTTTCAGCTACCGATTTCTGTTGCTATTGTTAGCGACCAGTATTTTGTCCCAACACATTCATAACAATTGTAATAAATATAAATATTTATCCAACTAACAGAATCCAGATCGAATAAATTAAAAAATTCACATTATCATAAAATCCAACATTCTATCCATAACAACCACAACCACGTTCGAGTTTATCGTTCAACTACTAAATTACAATAAAGATAGAAGTGTGACCAAAACAAACTAAGATGACAGCATTCTGAAGGGCTTTCTGGCGTTCTTTTGCAAGATTATCTTTTGTTCTATCAGCACGCTTCTACCAGAAAAGAGTAGATATCGCCGGACCATCCTCGTTCGCCCACCTATAACGATTCTGCATAAAAAATAATTAAAAATCTGATTATATAAATTACGCTCAAAGTATAATTGAAATATATATACACTGAAAGTATGATTTCCATATTTTTGTGTCTTTTCAATTTGACTCAGGTAGAGAATACCAGAATTTTTTTAAAGTATGTTTAGCAAGTTTAGGTGGTCAGATTTGTCATATGTTGTGGAATGAAATAAACAACTTAAGATTATGTGATGACTATGATAACAATAATTGGTAATTACACATATTCAAGTGTTACTCTACAAATTTGCTAAATAATCATAATCCCCTTTGCATGTTAAATACATTCAGAGTGCAAATATTTGTATAGTTTAGTGCCTATGTTACATTGGTATATGAAGGGCTAACCTATATAATAATATGCACATATTTTTATTTATCACTAATCTCATAGTACTTGTCTTCGTAAGTACCTATTCAACCGCATTAGCACCAGGTTAAGTATAATTCTATGAAAATATATATTGTAGTAGCCATTGTCTAATGCCAATCACATATGCAATACAACCCCATGAAAATTGCAACTAAGACCATGTATACCTAGAAGCTACACAAAATTTGCACATAAATCAGGACTATAAACATTCTGAACTGACATTATAATAAAAAAAATTACCTTAAATTCAGCCCATACTGCATCTTTGTGGGCAGCAGGCGTGCTAGCCCAAGTAATGGCAGAAGTAGGCCAATTCTGAAGGCACAGCTGAGATATAAAGCACTATTGTCAAGGATATAAACAGAGTACCCAAAACTCAAAACTCACCCAGGTATCATATCATATATAGCTATATACATTGATAATATGGATATAGGTTACGGTTCAAAAAGGAACCAATTATTGATGTATTACAAACATAAACATATTATATTATTACTGTTTCGAGTTGTGCTCGGGTTAATTAATCTAATGTCCTATATTATAATGTCTGTCGAAACAGTGTACCTTCATACTACGCACCCGTATCCTTCTTAGGTTGGCTCTCATGAACACAAATTACATAAAAGTAAAAATTTCGATATTGTTCTCATAATCACGAGATAATGTCATTCTATTCTAAGTGAAGGCATGTTCACGTTTGGATTGTTTTTACTTCAAAGGTATCAAAAGCATGATCACCTTCACAAGCTCAAATACAATACTGGATACATTTGTACTTTGTAGGGCCTGACTTGATGTTTCATAACACAACATTAAGAGGTCTGCTCTAGGTAACAGTAGATCAAATAATTCATGAAGTAAATGACCCAAAATCCTGAAAATGGAATCTTAATTGAAGTTTAGCTATGACATGTTCAATATTGCCCGTGTCATGTGAACTTATGTAACTGTACAAAAAATTCTTTAAATCAAAATAGTAAAACCTTTCTCAATCTATATAATGGCATAAGTCCTCGAGGGGATAATACTTCGATATGAAAAAAAATCAACTACCACTACACTTGACAATACGAAGTTTAATAGTCTACCTAACTACTAAAATGCATGAAAGGATTTGATCAAATAATAAGCCAACTTCCAAAAACTAAAGCTAAGGTTCACCTGAACGGACTAATTTAGCGCTGGCTACAACTATTGCCCAAACTCGCACATTTATATAGTTCTATCTAAACAAATACCATTCTGTATTGAGCGCTAGGTAAAAAAAATACATAACTGGCTGATCCTTTGGTACATGTTGGCAACAAAAGATCAAAAGGATGGGAATAATATTAAAAGGCTCTGCTATAAGTTTTTTACCTTGTTTAAATAACTCATGTGTGTGAGCACACAAAGGATAACCACCATTGTAAAGGCCCACGTTTGGGGATAAATTAGTTGATTCACTCCCGATAATGTTAGCTTTAAAGCAATTCCAATTGCTTTAACACTCATGACCTGTTAGTTACACAATAAATCTTAATAAGTTTAACTCACTAGTGAAAAACTTTGTACGTATAACTTGCCATTAAAGAAGTTAGGATATAACAATGACAGAAATACCACAACATACTGATATAGAACCAACTAGCGAACAAACTCCAATGTAGCACATAATATGTGTATGGCCATATTGTGGAACATTGCGAATATGATTACGAAGACAGCTGCTAACACCATTGATGAATACAAGAGAAAACATGTAGGAAGTGCAACACGTTTTGCAGCTAAATTTAGCTGGACATATAAAATAATAAAATGTAGCCTACACATACAGATAGAAAGGCCAAATTATAAATAGATAAACATTAATGTGTTGCTATCATGCCTGATAAAAATGCTGAGAGCAGCAATAGGAGTGACTAGAATAGCTGGTGCAAATGCATAAGCTGCAAAATTTGCAATCTCTCCAACAATCACTGTGGCAATATAAAAGAGCTGTTAAAATCCAGATTCCAAGTCAGAAACACATAGATGTCAGTTGGCAAGTACACGAGGAGATGGACAAAGAAATGAGTACTTGTCACAGTGATCTAAATCAAAAGAAATTCAGAAAAAAACCAAAACAAAACTTGACAATTAACAAAATAAATAAAAAAACAGACGAATCAAAATGCGGCTCGGTCTCAGCAATCACATTAACTTAAAACAATAAACGAAACCAGCTACAAACAGACGAATGAACAATCAAAACCCAAAACTCGGTAATCAAAATGTGGCTCGGTCTCACCAATCGCAGCAACTTAGTAACAACAAATGGCAAAGTAAAATGAAAACAAGACCCACACACGAAACTCACAGGAACTCAGCAACTCAATAAACAGAATTCAAACTTAATTAATCAACAACTGCGAATCAAACAACCACCCAGTCTCAGTAGTTGGTAAACAAACACGAACCAACTCAAATTAAAACAACTCGAACAAAAACAGCAAACAATGAAAACCCTGATATGCAAACAAGTAACATATATCCAAATAATATACTTACATATATCCAAACAAGTAACATATATCCAAATCCACCAAACTAAAAGCTCTAAAGCCCTGATATGCTAAGCCTAAACTAAAGACGCCCTGAAATTAAAAAGAGCGATGATTAGTTGAAGTTTAAGTGAAAAAATAGAATGAACTAAACTCAATATTAAAAACTCCTAATTTGGAGAACCCTAATTTGAAGACCAAAGCCTCAATTGAAGCCCTCAAACCAATTGAAAAGAAGTAAATTGGAGAATTGGGAGAGGAGAGAACTGGGAGAGTTGGGAGAGAGAATTTTATGAGAGAGAGAGAGAGGTGTTAAAGTAAAAGAGAGAGAGGTGTTAAAGTAAAAGAGAGAGAGGTGTTAAGGCCCTCGTTTTTGCAGTTCTTTGAACCGATGAATAGTAACTCCGAAGTGATTAACTAGTTTTCTTGTTTTGTTCTTAAGGTTTAAGCTATATAAAGACTATCTAAGGCTTGTTGAGTGTTTATAAACACTTGATAGTGTTGCTAGAGCTTCCAAGAAGGTAAACCCTTAACCCACCCTTGAGTTTTATATGAGATTTGATGGTGTTTATGACTTGTATGCATGATTTAGAGCATGTATGTTGTGTGGGTGTTATAAAAATGATAAAATTAGTTTTGTGGCTCCAAGACCTGTTGAGACAGTGAGGAAGATGATGAATAGTGAATATGAGTCTTGGGTATTTATTGAATGATTATTTGAGTTGTTCGAAAATTGGATTATTCAATTTTAAGCCGTCAAAATGTCGAAATTTACTTAGGTGTTAAAAACAGAGCATGTCCGAAACTGTAATTTTCTTTCAAGGTTGAATACCTGCCATGAACTTGTAGATCTTGATTTATAGATCGTTTTGGTGAAAGAATCGAAGCATTTAGAGTTACGGTTTAGGAGATATGGTCGATTTAGTAAAAGTGGTTCGAAACCGTAAGTGCGAGTTCGTAATTGAAATTAAACCCCCTTACTATTACTAATTCAGTGGCGAACCATGGTAATTAAATATTAGAGATCATAAGGAAGGTATGGGAGAAAACCTCATGTCAAACGGATCGTTTTTCGATTTTATAGGAATGTTCGAATCGAGGTTAAGCGTGAACGAACCCCTTACAAGTATACTTGGTTACGACTTTGGTAAATCACTTAGAAAATGAGCGGTAAAACTCGAGGTATAATCTTGGTTCATAAATGACCGACCTTAGAACTTACACGACTTAAGTATATACCAAGTGTGAGTATAACGACATGTCTTAATAACGAACAAATGTCAGATCGTATCGGTGATAAAAAGGAGTTGCACTAAAGGGTGTTTAACGAGATAACTCGAAAACGTGTTTCGACTTAAGTTAAGTTATACTTAGCCTTTTAAAAAGTGTTAAGTGATTGACCTCGGTTATTGTGACTGTTTATAGATCACCGGATTGACACGAGGCACACTACCCCTGCAGGATTACTAGGCAAGTTTCCAATACTTTGGAACTGTTGTTGTGATAATATATATGAACTGATTCTGTTATACATATGCCATAGCATGCATGCCTACTTTCAAGATATATTGCGATACTTGTTCCCTGAATTATTGTCGGCTTATAAGCTAGATAGTTAACGTATCGGTTATAAGCCGGATATTGCTAAGACCCTTAAGCGAAGGGCAGTTGAATCTCATTCTCTGATTATAGACCGGGAGTCGGTATTCCTTGATATATTGATATTGTTTTCAGAGGAAAATATTTAAGTAAATATTTTCCATTTATTATCTGGTGAATATTATTGGAATATTCCTTTGAGATTATTTGATAAATATTATTTGAAATATTCATTCGATATTTATTTATTCGAGGAATATTATCTTTTATATATGACTAAAGTTGATTTAACATTATTATTTCGAACCCTCATTAAGTTATTTACTCAATGAATATTATTTCGAATATTCATTCAGACTCTATTTATTCTATAAATATTAATTTTGAACATTGATTCGAACTCAAGTATTCGATAAATATTATTTTAAATATTCCCTTGAGTCGATGTATATTATCTTTAAAATTCACTTAAGGCCGATTCAATTATTGAATATTATTTCAAATATTCATTCGACAATCATTTCTTCAAGAAATATTATTAAGTTGAATATTCATTATTTATTCAATGAATATTGTCTCAAATATTCATTCGCTAATTATTTCATCAATAAGTATCATTCTTAAGTTGAATATTCATTATTTATTCAATGAATATTATCTCAAATATCCATTTGGTGATTATTTCATCAGTAAATATTATTATTAATTCGAATATTCATTATTCGTTCAATGAATATTATTCTGAATATTTATTCAAAGATTATTTCGATCAATACTCTGCCAATGTCTGTGACTTAATAAATATTCTTGGAATATTTATTTAATTCTTCGAACTCGTTTCAAAAATGAGTTACTTCATTCAAATAGTATCTTCGACCTTCGAATATTATATAAATTATTTCAGAGTCTTATTATTATTACTATATTATCAAGGAAGGTTCTCAGTAACTTCATTCTTCATTCAATTCTATTATAAGGAAACCTTACTTGAGAAATGTTATTTATCTTGTTGACTTCCCGGTCATCAATTCTTTGAAACTATTCTTTTCACTCGCAACTTGGTTGCTATTATTCAATGAATCTTGTGTACCCACTCATTATTCGAGGGGTAAGAGTGTTGGAACAAGTTGGTATCCATTAACAAGCAGCAGCTTGGGAAATATTGGTGAATTTTCCTTTCCAACTAGATACGACTACTTTGTGAAGTCTTATCAACAAGTATTACACTTGGGGAAAGGAGGACGAGCTTTACGTTTCAGAGTCATGGATTTATTTGAACTAGGAGTCGTGTGTAAGAGGCCGAGTCGCGCGGTCCATCCGTTGGCCAGGGAGTTACTATTAAGGGCGGTAGACAAGTAAATCTGTCAGTTCTTCCTTCTACCGGTAGTAAACTATATTGGGCTGTACCATCTTCGACTGATCATCGGAGAGTGGGATAGCTGGCGCGTGATAACTCCAGTATTAGTTCATCTCCCAAATTGGGAATTCCCTGCAACACGTATCGAAGAGACTTCTTTCAGGTTGACGGGTAGCTCCTGCAACACGTATCAAAGAGACTTCTTTCAGGTTGCCAGGAGTTTGAAAAATGATCAGAAACTAGAATTGAAGTGCCTTTTCTGAAAGTTCCTATTTCATGATAAATGATGCTATCTTGCTTATCTTGACATAGCAGATATTTCCACGAAATATTTATGTTTTGAGTTACCTTGTAACTTCATCATTTACATTATACTGGCACTATCTTCGTAAATGCATGGCATATGGTTTCAACAATATTGTTGGCTTGTTATATATATTATTGTTGCTCAGCTATATATTATTGTTGGTGGGCTATTGCTCACCCTTGCCTTATTTATTTATATCACAACAACAGTTAGATCAGATGGCCTCACAGGGCGCAATCGGCGCAACAGGTGTCAGCCGTCAGAAGATTAACCGCTGAGGTCATAGCTACCATTGCTGAAGAGGAAGCTATTGGTAGGCTAGTTGTTAGCACTTGAGATATAATGTATTTATTATATGACATATATAAATGGATGGCAAAGAGTATGTAATGGTTAAATTGTAAATCTTTTGGGTTGTAAGAACTCAATCTTGTGATTAATAATATTTGGTAATTACTCTGATTTCATCTCTGGGACTATAACGGGTGTGTTTTATGTTGTTGTTTTGGGTCACAAGGTTGTAATTTAATTTATGTTGGTTTTGTGGATGGAAATTGAGACCGTAACGACCAGATCCCTGACCCCGGATCTGGGGGTGTTACAACAAGCTTATACCAGGCATCCCCGGTTTTGGCTATTTCTCGGGCTTAATCATTAACTACGAATTTAATACCCAATTAGGGTTTCGGGCCTCTTTAATGGGCCATTAAATGCAACATTAAATTTGTCTTTAGGGATTATTTTTCACCCACATCATTTGCCCCCCCAACTTCTGGAAAAACTTGTTTTCGTAGAAGTTAAGGTCATATCGACCCTTCTCCGGGTGTCGTCTTATAGCAAAGTGTGGAACGACCTACACATTCAACCAGTATAACTAAAATTTTTTCCAAAGTTAATACTTAAGAAAGTTAAACGTTCCTTGGCCTCTCGAACCTCTTTCTTAGGATTTCTTAGCCTTTCGGAAATAGGGTTAGTGCTATTTCGAGCTCTTAGACACTAACCTAGGTGCAATTCGTACATAAGATCTTTTAACATAAGTTCATTAGTGATTTATTACCCTCAAGCCTCAACTTATTTAAGTAGGGGTTAATAACAGGTGGTCGTTGCTCACAAACCTTAATGAAGGCTAATTTTTTAGCAAAAGACACTAACTATGCCCTAATTGGGGCTTGCTGTTTTCTAAATCTAGGAAATAAAAAAGACCTAAACACCATATTGACACGTTTCGAACCCCTGTACACAAAATATTTTCCATTCAGCACACAGACACAATCTTGAAAAGAAAAAGACACCTTACAAAATTTTAAATGTAAACTACATAGTATTACTATGATGTACTATACTACTATGTTGAAAAAATAATAAATTTATAAATGATATTAAGTAAAATTATTGTTATTCTAAGATAATTCTATCAAAATTTTTGTTTATCAAAAGTGGTTAATTAAGGTATCCTCCAGGATTGATGCACCGCCTTCATCCCTCCTAGTGTCTAGCCCCCTGCCTCGTGCTCTCAACACTTATGGCTCTCAAATTCATCATAGAACCTCAACCTCATCGAATAGTTCTCTCCACCTTTGCTGCGAACAATGAAGGCAAAGGCAAAAGAATCTCCATAGACGATATGGGGCCTTCAACTCAAAAAAAAGAGAAAGCTTGAATTCATGGAAAAGGCTGAGGCCTACATCGACAAATCATCCTTTGAGCCTAGCGAATCGTCTAAGTCTGGATCCAGTGTTGCAGATGTCATTATTATAGATTAATGATCTTGGCATAGTTATTATATTCCAGATGTTTCATTTTATCCTCTATCTTAGTTAGGTTTAGTGGTCAGTTTTCTTTGGTCTAAAAGTGGTTAGTGAACCATTGTTCTTCTTTCCTTTCAATGGTCCCTTTTTATCTTTTCCGTAAATGATGCTATGGCCTTCTTTAATGAATCGCATATCCAAAAAAAAATTACCAGGGTCGGGTTTGGCGGATTTTAATCAAAAAATGACTCAATCCAATTAATTCGGGTTGATAAAAAATAAACCCATTAATAAAAAAACTTTACGTAACCCAACCTCCACCCAACCCAATTAGATCGGGTTGGGTTGGGTTAAACCCTCTTCTTCAAGCAACAAAGCTGTAAACAAGTCTCGTGTTCCAGGTATAAAGCTTGGGAAATTAAAGAGAAGATAATTGGAAGGAAATCAAAGCTTGCTTTTTTATCCCCTTCTTTCCACTGCCCCTATCTTTCCTTCCATCATTTATATTCAAAATAAAGGAATATCACTCTTCTATTAAATTGGTCTTGCATGATTGATTATGATAGTTATAACCAAAAGTTTTAAGGGCAGCTTTGGCGTCCCTAATAGTGTCGTAATTTATTTACACCATTGTAATTTGTAGTGACATTGCTGCTTTGATTTTTACCTTCCATTTTGGCTGTGGTACAGTTTACTAGTGTACTGGAGTATTGGACAAGGCCAAGGGGTCCATGGAAGTGATTCTTAAGACCATCTTCAACCCAACTATTTTGGTGTCAAAATCATATCATTCATAAAATGCACTCCAATCCATGGTCACTATACTTGACACTAAAAAGAATCTTTCACCAATAAAATAGAATATTCTAACTTTGTTCAATTTTTACATTATTAATATCTCTTATATTTTAAATTGTAATGTTATGATCGCATAATATTAAATTTATTAATATAAAAAATTATTTATAAATAAATCAATATCCAAATTTTGTTAAAATTTAGTCAAAAGTTTAAAAAGGAATAAATCACAATTAACAAATGTTCCCGGTTGCCACAACTAAGAAATAAAAGTGGAAAAGGCTTGACATAATTATTTGAATTGTCATATTTTTCCTAGAGGTGCTCAATCAACGCAAAGTTCAAAATAAGCTTCCTTATCTTTGATTTGTCGATATCTACTTGGAAAGTTTTGAAATTTGACATCTAATTTGGAAGAAAATTACAAGAACAAATAGTAGGACATAGATGGAAACAAAATTGTTTTGTTAACAAATATAGGAGCATTGTTGGAATTTTGAAAGTCACCAAATTTGGTGACCAAGGATCACCAAATGTACTTTTGTCACCAAATTTGGTGACCCAAAACTCATTTGATGACCTTGGGTCACTGTTTTAATGTTGCATTGGAGTGGCTATGACACTATATCCATCACTATTATAATGATTTAGTGATGGGTTGGAGTTGCTCTAAGAGGAGCCGGTAGCATTGCACCTTTGACATTCACCAGAGCGTCAGAAAATTGAACCGATAATTATATTTAGATTTAATTTATGCGATATGTGTGGTTTGCATAATATTCCCTCCGTCCCTATTTAGTAGTCCATTTTGAGAAAAAAATTTGTCCCTAAATAATTGTCTCTTTTCATATTTCAATGCATGTTTTTCAAGTTTTTCCAAAATTACCCCTACACTTCTATTTCCAATGTTTGACTTTATAATTAATTATATATTCAAAAGTTATTATTTAATGCAATAAGTAAGGACAACTATGAAAACAAAATATGACATTAAATATTTCTTATGATGTATGTTTTTTTTCAAAACGGACTACTAATTAGGGACGAAGGGAGTATATGATAGCGAACGATATAATGCTTGCACAAAGCTGTAAACATATACCCTAATGGGCTATGGATATCTCTGTTCTAAAAAGCGGGCTAAGCGGCCGCCTAGGCGGCCGCCTAGGCGGAAAAAGCGGGCTAACCGACTCGATTTTCTACTAATCAGATTTTTAAGCGTTTTTTGTAATTAAGCGGGGATTAAGCGGAGTTAAGCGGGTTTGACCGGAATTAGGCGGGTTGACCAAATTTTGAACCTTAAAAATATATATTTTTTAAATATTATTATTTATTTATTTATTTTTTCTTTAATTATTTTTCAAATTTCATATTATAAATGAATATATGTATTAAAATTTAAACTTGTATAATTCATAACCCTTAAATCTATACTATTATATAAATTCCGAAACATTAAAAGTTTGGTTGGTCGGTTGGTTGGTACCTGTTGAATTTACATATTTACCCTTACTTAATTACAAATAAAAATCTTCTTTTTCTTTTAATAACTAAGCACTTTCCTTTTTTCTTATGTAACTAAAAAGTATATTATAATTATTATTAACTAATCAATTAACTTTTTCAGTTACATTTAAACTTTTATCTAACTAAAATATCTCATTTTCCAATTACACCAGATTACCTTTTTCAGCCAAAATAAGTTAACTTTTCTATTTTCTCTAACTAAAACCTTTTTTTTTTCATTTTTTAATAACTAAGCACTTTCCTATTTCAGATAAAATATAATATCTTTTATATTTTATCTAACTAAAAAGTATATTATAATTAATAACTTTTTTTCTTTTACTTAGCAAAAAAAAATATCTCTTTTTCCAATTACATCACGGGTTACCTTTTTCAACCAAAACAAATTACCTTTTTTATTTTCTCTAATAAAAACCTCTCCTTTTCAAATTATATCATGAGCGATTCTATTTAATAAAATAATAATAATAATATAATACTATTAATTAACCGATTACCTTTTCATCTCTAGATATATCACGGGTAACATTAATTTCTCATTTTCTAAAAACACTACGAGCAATTTTATTAAAATAACAATTAAATTATAATTATTATAAACTAATCAATTACCTTTTTCACCTAAAATATGTCATCTTATTAATTTTCACGTTATCTTTTTCTATTTTCTCAAACTAAAATATCTCTTTTTTCCAATTATATCACATACGGTTCTATTTAATAAAATAATAATATTATAATACTAATAATTAACTGATTATCCTTTTCAGCTAAAACGTATCATCTTTTCTATATTTTCTAACTAAAATCCCTCTCTAGAAATATCACGGGCAATATTAATTTCTCTTTTTCTAAAAACAATACGAGCAATTTTATTTTGTAAAATAACATAATTAAATTATAATTACTATAAACTAATCAATTACCTTTTTCGCCTAAAACATGTTATCTTTTTAATTTTCACTAACTAAAGTCCTCTCTTTTTCCAATTATATAACGGGCATTCTATTTAATAAAATAAAATAATAATTTTATAATTACTAATGATTAACTGATTACCTTTTTAACTGAAACCTATCACATTTTTTTAACTAAAATAACTGCTTTTCTATAAATATCACAGGATAACATTTATATAATTATGATCATCATCTCATTTACAAATTTAAGTCTCCAAAATTCATATTTTAAATAAATTAATTCAAATTAATAAAAAAAAACTAATATAATATTTAAAACAATCCGTGCATCGCACGGGTTTTAAGCTAGTATATAATTAAATAATTAAAAAATATATATGTATATATTCACAATCCGCTTAACGTCCCGCTTAGAAATTCGCTTAGGCGCCCGCCTAACCCGCCTAGGCGCTAGAAGGTCCTCCCACCGCTTAGAACCGCTTTCCGCTTTTTACAACATTGGATATATGTTTAAATGGGTTGGTCGGGTTGGGTTAGGATCAAAATATGTTAAATTCTAACGTAACCCAATTTATACGGGTTTTATAAAATTTAAACCGTTTAACCCTCGATTTTGGATGGTTCGATTTGTTCGGCCGAAACAAGGGTTGAGTTGGATTGGGTCGGGTTGGCTGGATTATGTTCACTCCTACTACTCCTACTAGGTATATAAATTTTTATCAACAAAATCAGAAAAAACTTACTTTTTTTATTTCTCTATTTAATTTGGTATATAAGTTTTGGAACACATTTTCTCAGTTTTCAACTGTTTTCTAAGAAATAAATCAGAATATTTTAGAAAACTTGATAAGGGAAAACTGGAAAAATTTTCACCAAGTAAACGTTCTTCTTTTGGAAAATGATGGCTTATCTGCGTAATCAATAACACTGGTAAAGTTTCAAAGAAACCCCATGAAAACATTGCAAACAATATGAAATAGTTACCTCACCACTCACAATGTATTAGTACTAAAAACCTTGTTCAAGTTTTGAAACTAATTCACACTATCTAGCGTCCTCTCTTGTATAAAGTAACGGGAGTGGTGAAGTAGAAATAGAAGCAAAACTCAGATCAGCATCTTCATTCCTTCCCAGCGAGTATCCACTCCCATTCTCAAATGAGGATGACGGGTATAATCCTAACAAATTATTAAAGCCTTCCATGGCCCTTCTATCCCGGTACCCACCTGGTCGTGTAACCACATCCGGTAACCCGATCTCGCCTTCCAAATAACTCACAATTTCTCGCATTCTAGGCCTTACCAAAGCCTCGTTATTTGAACACATTAAGCCCAATTTTAATACCATCAATACCTCATTGGCATCATACTCACCCTTCAATTTAGCGTCCACAACATCCATAACTTTACCTTGTATAAATTTTCCCCAAACCCAGTCTACCAATATAGATTCATCTGGTGCTGCATTGTGCTCAATTGGCCTTCTTCCACACACAACTTCAAGCAGTAGAGCTCCAAATGCAAATACATCAGACCTAGTGGTTGCTCTTCCTGTCCGAGGCAGCTCCGGGGCAAGGTAGCCTAGGGTGCCAACTACTCTAGTGGTGCCTGGATTTTCGCCATGATCATGTAATTTAGCCAATCCAAAATCACCAAGCCTGCCATTAAAATCGCAATCAAGTAACACATTACTAGCCTTGATGTCTCTATGTATTACAACTTGTTCAAAGCCTTCATGTAAATACAGTAGGCCAGAAGCAACCCCCTTAATTATATTAATTCTTTGCTCCCAACTCAATACTATAAATTTAGGGTCATCAAACAAGCATACATCCAAGCTTCCATTAGGCATAAATTCATAAACAAGTAACAAATCACCGCCACGACGACACCATCCTTGTAGCTGAACCAAATTTCTATGACGAAGCCTGCCAATTGTGGAAATTTCTGACACGAATTCACGCAAACCTTGTTTCGATCCATTCAAAATTCGCTTTACGGCCACCACAGTTTTCGAATTTGGAAGTGTACCTTTGTACACTTTGCCAAAGCCACCACATCCAAGTAGCTCACTATCCTTGAAACCTCTAGTTGCTTTTTTAAGTTCTTGATATGAATATCTATGCGGGCCAATATCAACCTCCCAATCTTCAATCACATCTCTTTCTTTAATCTTTTTGATCACATAAATGGCCAAAAATATTGAACTAATTAAAACAAAAATTGCAATAATCAACACGAGAACTATTAGAGCTGGATGATTTTCCTTGGGTTTAGAAAACGAGGGTAAAGAATCTAAATTTAGAAACTTTGCTATACCGTTAACTTTAAGGCTCCAACCCACAACATAATGAGAGCTAGCAAGCAAACCCGTGGAAGCTGAAAATCCAACATACATGTTCTGTTGAAATATTGGTGAAAGATCCAAATGGTAAGAAATAATTGGAATCTTTGGTTTCAAAGAAGAGGGTGATATAGTAACATTAAGAAGATTTGTACTTGAGTCGTAATCAATCCAGACCACTATTCTCTTCCCACTCTTGAGATTTATATCATGTCCAACGAAATCATCAGTGAAATAAGCAGCTTTCGCAGATTTGTTCGATACTAAGCTGTTGATGTTGATTCCAACATGATTATCATTTATATCTCCAAACTCAAAGTCTTGAACGGTGTCGAATTCTACAGCTAAAAGGTGGTTGGAGAAATTTCCAAGATTGGTGGCATTTAGTAATCCTAGATACTGACTTGGAAGAGCAAACTTGACGAAATCTTTGGACGGGGTGATTGTGAAAGCAAGGCCATGGCCTCCAAGTTTTGGATATTCAGGGACAATGGAGAAAGCGAAACAAGTGGAGAATGAATTAACAGGGCTATTGGATGAGTTCTTGAACTGAATTGGAGAGGAAAACAAAGCATGGCCCATAAGTCTGCCCGTGTCATTGGTTAGCTGAAGAATGCGATGTTTGCTAATCTTTGCTACTCCTGATAAGCTAAGGTTGGTTACACGTGTAACCTGACTGAATCCATTGTAAATGAACTCATCAAGGTTTGATGAAGCTGGGATTGTTGGGAAAATCAAAACAACAATGAGTAAAAACAAGTTAGGCATGGTTGAAATATGAACAAGATTAAGGGTGACCAGGGTTTATGTTTATGAAGCAGGGTATACAGCACATGGACTACAAATTATATAGACTACTAGTTCTTGACAAAGGAGAGAAAGTGGAAGTCCATCAAGGTGACTTACTGACTTTAATACGCACAAATGCACAAACTTTCTTTTCATTTAATTATTCTTATTACCTGAGTGCAAAATTATCTACAGTAGCTTTTTCATTTTGATGACATTTATCTGAAAGTTTTGGTGCCACATAGAAAGCATGCGATGCTAGCATGACCCCAGGCCCAGCCACAAATCACAAAACATACAAGAAAATTAGAAGACGGAGAAAGCTTTTTGATTTCTTTACATGGTTAAATAAAGGTTTAAGGATCTTTTGGCCCTTCAAGTATGCGCATTTATACCCATAAAACATTAAGGTTTAAAGTCGTTCCTTTTTGCCCCCAACTTCAAAAATATACCTTTTAGCCACTTTACCGTCGTCTTTTTGACACAAAACCGTCGCCTTTTAAAGGTCAAAGACGACGGTTTGTGGCTAAAAGGTACATTTTTGAAGTTGGAGGGGCGAAAAGGAACGACTTTAAATCTTAGGACTTTATGGATATAACTGCGCAAACTTGAAGGACCAAAAGGTCATTAAGCCTTAAATAAAACTCCATTATTTCGGTTTTAGGTAGTTTCATTGAAGAAGAGATCAGTTGAAGTAAGTTATAAGTAGCTTGATTACAAAATTAAGGGTCTGTTTGGCAACTCATTTGTCTCCCGACTTATGGTTTATAAGTCCATAAGTCCTTATGGGGGGTGTTTGTCAAAATAAATTTTAGCTAAACTTATAACTTAAAAGTTCATAAGTTGAATGTTAGAATTCCTAACTTTCAACTTATAACTTATAACTTATAACTTATTCTCGATATACGCAACCTTCAAATCTTCAAAAGTATATATCTTTCGATCCATTCATTAGAAAATTGATATGTATATATCAAATTTCCCTATTCGTCGAGATCTATCCATTGATATCCATTGTTATATATAAAAAACAAATATTTTGAAAATTATAAAAAAAAATTAACTTATAAGTTCTGATTTATCCAAACAGTCTACTGATTATAAGTTCTGATTTACCAAACACTCTAATCTCTACCCTACTTATCACTTATATGACATAAGTGCTTATAAGTCATAAGTTACTTATTTTAAGATACCCCAAACATACACTAACTCTTCAGTAAGTAGCTAGATATTAATCCTTAAAATTTAAATTAGTATTCAAAGATTGTACTCCCTCTCTTAAAACTTTTCTTGTTTACCTTTATTACGTTTGCCAACGTACACTTATGATCGTTAATATTTTTAATTTTGTATTAATTTTAAATATAAAAACTTCACTGTATTAAAGTACTCATAAATACGAATCCAACAAGATCACTCATGACTATATTTGGACTTATAGATTAGAAGTAAATTAGTAATTTGTCTCATGTTATGAACAGTCCCAACATATTAAACGAGAAAAGAATTGTGAGACGGAGGGAGTAGTTAATAGGTGGTAGCTTTATATCATCAACTCTCTTAATAATTAGTCTCTTCATTCCACCCATTTTTTTATAGTTTTTTTTAACCGCTTGTTATATAATTTATGACTCCTAAAAAGTATAGTTTCATAACTTATTTTTAAAATTATCTTTTTTTTGTTTAAAAATTTAACATATCTATTTCTATATAAAAAAAAGAAAATTTGGAAAAAAAATAAAATTAAAAAAATAAGTTATGAAACTATTTTTAAAATCTCCAATTATAACAATCGCAGAAAGAGTAGAAGAAGTAAAATGTAGGCATGTCTAATCGGGGAACCTCAACTCTAAAAGATTAGAGAAATAATGACATTTTTATCATTTTTTTAAAACTTTTTGACAAGAATACCATTTTTGAATTTTTTTGCCAAAAATATCAGTCTATTACGCATTTCAAAAATGGGTAATAGTATTACGCATTTGTCAAATGGGTAATACATTTCAATTACAAAAAAAAAACGAAAAAAAAAATAATTTTTTTTATTCGTGTCACGCATTCCGGGAATGCGTAACACACCAAAGTTTGGGGTGTTACATATTCCAGGAATGCGTAACACGAATATATTTTTTATTTTTCGTATTTTTTTAAATTTTTTTACATGATACCCATTTTTCAAATGCGTAATGGTATTAACCATTTTGTAAATACGTAATAGGTTGGTATTTTTGGTCAAAAAATTTAAAATTGATATTTATGTAATAAAATTTTTAAAAAATGTTATTTTTGACCATTACCAGACCTGCAATTTTTATTAATATTTTATTTAATAGGAGTAATTGTATAGTACCCCATTCACTGTTCGGTTGTTAAGTGTCCCCATTCTACCTGTTTCACTGCTGTCCTGCATTTTCAATATCAAATGATCCGCCAGTGCCACTCATCACATGATAGGGCTCATGTAAAATAAAGCTATTCTGTAGAGTGGACCAAAGTTGAGAAAAGTATTCCTAGTATTAGAAGAGATTTAGGGTTGGATTTTGTTCATTTTCGCCACGGTTACTTAAAATGAATACGTTGAATACGGGAAAAAAGAGACTCGAAAATGCATGAATTCCATCTTGGCAAAAGCAAGTCCTTATTCAAGTAGTAATATTTTACTCTGAATGGTTCCGTGATTTCAACAGAATTAATAAAGGTTCAAGGAATCTGAATTTTTGTATAGAAAATTTGTTCCCTTTTCTTTTATATAGCAATAAATTTGATTAGGATGATACCGACTTTTGAATGACACGCCTTGCATGAAAAACGTTTGCTACTGCTATAATTTTTTTTTTTTTAACATGGGAACCCGCAGCCGCTACCCTTCGGGTGCGCTCTGGGTAAACCCATGGGCTCACGCAATAGCCTGCAAACCACGTGATCCAAGGCAAACCGCACAAGTGCGACAGGCTCTGCCCCAGGATGGCATAATCACAAATCCGCCTCCCATGGGAGTCGAACCTGTGACCAAGAGGTAAGGTGACCTCTCTTTAACCAACTGAGACAACCCTTGCGGGCTGCTATAATTTGACAAGCACCAGGAATTTTCCAATAGTAATATTCCATCTGTCCCATCCATTTCTTTACAATTTCCTTTTTGGGACGTCCCACCAATTCTTTACATTACTAAAAATAGTAACTTTTAATAATAAAATACATTATTAAATCCACTACTTCACTCCACTTTTTCAACACTTTACACTATTACACCCACTACTTCACTTATTTTAACAATAAAATCACTATTTCACCCACTACTTCCTTTATTTTAACAATATTACACCCACTATCCTTGGTCTCCGTGCCCAGCCCCATGTTAAGAACCCGCTGGGACGGAGGGAGTAATATTTATCTTCCAATATCAACAATTGCTGCTTCGCTTGAGGACCTTGTCAACAACATGGGGATGCAGTGTTTGGTGGTGCCTGTTGCATTTATATGTAAAGAAATATGATTTATAAATTTATCAAAAATATTTAGTATTTGTTAGATGCTACTCCAGAGGCGCTTGTAACATATCGTGATGAACACCATTTTGGATGAAGAATCTCTAAGTAGAGTTGGACGCCGTAGCCAATCAATTGAGTATACGGGTTTTTGTTTAAAATAAAATCAGCTGCCATGAAACCTGACATTTCATTATGCTGCATCCTACAACAAATAAGAGCATTAGGGTTAAAACTTAAAGTTCTTTAGTGAAAAGAACAAAGAAATGGTAACCAATAGAGCATGTTTAAGCCGGCTAGGGATCGTGATTCCTTATACATTGAGAGAACGATGCTATAGTAGGAATAAAAAGAAACTAAGGACATATATATAGATTGAAGAGCCCTTGAGAAGATATCTTCATGTGGACTTGATTTGTTTCAGGTATGCTGGAGAATATAGAATGATCAAACAGAAGTATAATCAAAACCAATAAATTGCTTCCAGTAAGATAATACGTCAATAACTATTGAATAATCAATTTATGCGTAATAAACTCTAAGTAAGTAGATAAATATAAAATCCATTCAAAGAATCAGCGTGATTCCACTAAATCTGACAAAATCGAGCAAGAAATTGTGTTACAAGTTTCCGTCTGCTAATGGGGAGATTACACAATCTTGAACCTAAGTAAAAGTCCTTGATAAATTGAGGTTACCTTGTAGCTTATTATTCTTCATCACCATATTACCTATCTCGCACCAATATATACAACTTAACCCTACCAACACCTCCGCTATGGCAGCTTCTGCCTTCTCCTTATCGGAAAAATGCAGAGTCTGCAATAACAGAAGTGTTGGTTTGGACTCAAACTTCATTCTTTCAAAGTTCCTTTCCATCTGCCACTTCAAAGTGTCATGAGCCATCGGTGCCAGCCATTCCATCATCTCGTTCAGTGCCTCCTTCCATCCTCCAGCCATAAACTCGTCTGTACCCGGACCTTCCTTGACATTCTTGCTCAGTTTTGATCTCATTGACTTTCTCAAACTATCGGGTAACATTTCATACAAATCCTCCCTTGCGTCACAGCCTATTGTCATATTCGAACCCAAGTACCTCTCTACCAACAAAATCACATTTGCATAACGCACTGCCAACCCCGAACCTCCCACTGTATTAGGTCCTGCTGCATGAAACACTCTGTTATTGTTGCTGCCCTCTTTATTACTACCATCAACATCAGGAAAAAGCATCGACTTCTGACTATGAAAACGGACCAAACAACGTTGAGACAACGCCCCCAAAATTGGCCCTGATTGAGAACACAATACATTCGTAATAGGATTAACAGGACCACAAGCAGGTAAATCTGGAATGTAAGGTCCAAAAACCTTGCAAATTCGAGCATGCACAATGCAAGTAATCCTCGCCAATATCTCAACACTTTGATCAAATGTCTTATTCCATAATGAAACTTTTCTAAGATATCGCACTTGCTTCCTCTGACTAGCAAGTTTTTGATCAAAATTTACCTCCTGATTCTTCGTACTTAATTCACTATACTCTTTCCATTGCTTCATTTTCCTCTCTGACATCTCTAACTCCCTTAAACCTTCCAATGAAGCATGCAAATTCGCGGTGGCATACACCAATCTTTCGATCTCCTTGATCTTCTTTTTGACTTTTGGTGACCCATATTCCAATTTCTCAAAATCTATTGTTCCCAACTTAAGATCAGCATAAAGAATATCAAACCTATTCAACCCCAAGTCATTACATTTCTGACCCAATCGCCCGATAGCAACAGCAGTACAATCAAGGTCTTCAAGTCTTTCGGCACAAGCAAGCGAATAAAGAAAACTTTCTTCAGTAGAATTCAAGTAGGTAACCCCTTTCGATTTAACAACATTGTCTTTGAGATTACTAATTTCTTGATCAGACAAAGATTTGTATAAAGCAACCAATCGTGACATGGTTTTGGCTGTCTCGAAAGAGAGAATCCCGAGATTTTTCGAGCACTGAACATCGATGGATTTTGTTCTTTTGCCGTTGCCAATCTCGGGCAGCCACCCCATGGAGGTGGCAACAACAGTACTCACTAATAAAAATTGTTATATGGGTGTGTTGTTTGTGGATATTTTTTGGCTCTGTTTTGAAATGTCTGTAGTGGTTTGTATGAGAGAAGACTTGGGGTTTAAGGAGGCATTGGATTGGGATGATTGTAGAAATGGGAATGGAGGAAGTTGCTAAACAAGGGAACAATTATAAGAAAAGAAAGAGGCCGTTGACACTTTGAGGGAATCGCGGTTAAGTCGGTTTGAATATTAAGTGCGTGTTTGGCATTTCATATAAGTGTACTTATATGAGGAAAGCTCATTTCCTGTTTTTGAAGACCGTTTGGCAAAATAAGTATATGTCCATTTTGTGTACTTATATGGGATAAGTTGAATGTTAAGAAATCCTAACTTTCAATTTTCAACTTATTCTTATTTCTCGATATACGTAATATATAATATCTTTCAAATCTTCAAAATAATATATCTTTTGATCCGTTCATTAAAAAATTGATATGTATATATCAAATTTCTCTACTCATTGAGATCTATCCATTGATATCCACTTATATATATTAAAAAACAAAAATTTTGAAAATATTTAAAAAAGTTAACTTATAAGTTCTGATTTACCAAACACTCTACTGACTTATAATTTCTGATTTACCAAACACTCTATTAACTTATAAGATAATATTTACTTATCACTTATATATCACTTATCACATTTAAGTTAAAAGTAACTTATCTTAAGATTTCCCAAACGGGCTCTAATTTGGATCCCATCTCAGCTTATTTATAAATGGCACATGCACGAAGCTTCTGTGCTTTTGCTTTCCCTAGTCCCTGCAATCTTTGCATGCAAATAATTTGGTCCGATCGAATCCTTGCAAATCATAAATTTCAAGTTTAAATTCAATTTGATAAAAAATTTGTTCATCTGAACGTTGCTTAATTTCAAATTAACTGGAGTAGGTATAAACACAAGTCTATAATGAGCGTAAGACAACCATGTAGGAGATATAATAGTGAGATGTGATAAAGGACTTTTAACTTAGAACAACTTAATTATCATCATAAGAAACCATCCATACAACTGTGAGGTATATATCCCCTCACTACACTACAATACTACATAACAAACTAAGAACACTGCCCGTTGCTAAGTACCAGGTACCAACTAACAACTAAACATAAAGACAAGCTTTATTAATAGACTCAACCACCTTATATGAAGGGATAAAATCACTTAGACTAAGACAAGGAAAGGATAACAATGTAAATTAACTAGGATCCAATGCAACATGGTGCACCATCTTCACGTAGTTGCTTCAAATCATGATTCTTGATCCTTATTACTCCCCCTCAAGTGGAGTGGAGGTGTGAATTGAGACTCCAAACTTGCGTAGTAAATGATTGTGCTGCTTGATAGGCAATTGTTTAGTGAGAATGTCTGCCACCTGAGCATATGAAGGCGCATGAGCAGTGACTATGTCTCCAGCAGTAATTTGATCGCGTATGAAGTGGCAATCGATTTCGATGTGCTTAGTTCTTTCGTGCATCACTGGGTTGGAAGCAATGGCCAAGGCTGCTTGATTGTCACTTTTGATAAGAGTAGGAGGCAAATCAGTAAGCCCCATGTCCTTAAGCAGTGAGGAGAGCCAAGTCACTTCACAACATGTTAATGCCATCGCTCTATACTCCCCCTCAGCTGTGGATCTTGCAACAAGAGACTATTTCTTCATTTTCCATGAGATAGGTGAAGACCCAAGCAACACACAATACCCAGAGGTTGACTTCCTTGTAGTGGGGCAGCTTGCCCAGTCACTATTGCAATACGCAGTGAGTTGTGCAGCCGATGAGGATGCAAGTAGAATACCCTGTGCAGGATTGGACAGCAAATATCGCAGAACACGTTTGGCAGCTTGCATATGCACACTGGTAGGCCTTTGCATAAACTGTGCAAGGTTATGAACTGGAAAAGACAGGTCAAGTCGAGTGATTGTGAGGTAAATCAGCTTACCTAACAAACGTTGGTAGACTTGAGGTTCTTGCAACAGCTCCCCCTTGTCTGGTGTTAAAGTGATATGAGTATCCATTGGGAGCTTTAATGGCGTGGCTGTCATCATTCCAAATTCTTTAAGTAAATCCAACGTGTACTTTCTTTGAGAAAGAAAAATCCCAGCATTGCTTCTGTCAATCTACAATCCTAAAAAATAACTCACAAAACCCATGTCTTTGATGTGAAAGTGTGTAGCTAGCAACCCTTTTAACACATGGATAACATTGGGACAACTTCCAGAAACAAGAATGTCGTCCACGTAGATTAATACTAGAGTAATGCTGTCCTTCGTAACCTTTGAGTAAAGGCTGTAGTCGGCCTTAGAATGCTTGAATCCCATGGAAGTGAGTGTCACAGACAACTTTCTATGCCACTGCCTTGATGCCTGTCGCAGACCACACAGCGCTTTGATCAACCTGCACACCAGTTGCTTGTTAACATCAACTCCATCTACACCTTTCATACCGATTCTGCTACCCTGTCCAGTGTACCCTTGTGGCAAGTTCATGTAAATTACTTCATCCAAATCCCCATTTAAGAATGCATTCGAGACATCTAATTGATGCACCTCCCAGTTCTTCATTGCTGCAACTGCTAACAAGGCTCGTACAGTGGCCATTTTTGCCACTGGAGCAAAGGTCTCTATATAGTCGATTCCATATGTTTGCTTGTAACCCAAGATGACCAAACGTGCCTTGTACTTGTCAATAGTTCCATCTGCCTTGAACTTTGTTTTGTACACCCATCTGCATCCAATTGATTTTCTGTTAGGTGGAAGTATGGTTACTTCCCATGTGCCATTGCTTTCCAGGGCTTCCAGTTCTACATTCATAGCCTCAATCCAATGTGATGACTTCACAGCCTGATCGAAATGCAAGGGATCTACTTGAGGTGTGATTGCTACCAGAAAACAGTTGAACTGTTGACTAACCAGTTGAGGTGCCACAACATTCATACTCACAGCTTGATTTGAGTGTGGTGTGACAAAATCAATCATCCATTTTGGCTTCTATGTGACACGTGCTGATCGCCTCAGAGCTGTCTCTTGTACATTGTCATCATCCACGTTTTCATCTACATCATCAAGAATGTCCTCCTCTACTTCGTTGTCATAGTTTTCCTCATCTGCAGATGCCACTACCTCTTCATACTCCAGCTTGTCGACAGTAGGCATGTCTACAGGTAGAGGTCTCATGTATGGCTTTTCTGTATGCTTGTTTAGAGGAAAGACATTTTCATGGAAAAGCACATGCCTTGAAACAAGGGTCTGCATTGTTGCAAGATTTAGTAGGCGATAACCTTTGGTGTTTGCTGGGTATCCAATGAAGACACATGGAATCCCTCTCGCAGCATACTTATGTGTTCCATGAGTTGAATTGTAAGCCAATGCCAAGCACCCAAAGACTTTCAATTCATCATAATCAACCTTCTTGCCTGTCAGCTTCTCATAAGGCACCTCAAACTGTAGAGATGAATGTGGCAACCTGTTGATGATGTGCGTTGCTGTCAATACACAGTCACCCCAGAAGCTTAGAGCTAGGCTTGATTGAAAATGTAGAGCTCGTGCCACCTCTAAAACTTGTCTATGTTTCCTCTCCACCCTAGCATTTTGCTGGGGTGTGTATGCACAAGATTTTTGATGGACCATCCCCCTTTTTGCAAAGTTTTTGATACATTCTTTGTCTACGAATTCCAAGGCATTATCTGAGCGAACCACCTGCAACTTCTCCTTAAACTGGTTTTCAACATAGTTTGCAAACTTCTTTAGTGTGTCCAAATAATCAAACTTCTTTTCCAGCAGATACACCCAAGTTACACGACTATAGTCATCCACCAATGTCAAAAAAATACTTAAAGTTCCCTTTAGTTTTGACCTTATAGGGCCCCCATATGTCACTATGTAGCAACTCAAAACTTTTTGCAGCATGTGACACACTTACGTAAAAAGGTAGTCTAGTCATTTTAGAGAGGGGACATGTGATGCATACCTGTTTCTTTTGCTGGCTTAGACAGTTCTTTACTCTAGTAATGTGCTGCTTCTTTGACATGTAAGCATGTCCCAACCTTTGGTGCCATAATGTGTACTCATTTTCATTCTTAGCTTTGTCCACTATGCAAGCCATCATCCTCTTCGACTCAACACCATACGTTTCTTTTCCAAATCTGCACATTTTCTCATTCTTCAAATAATACAGGCCCTGCCTCATTTCTCCCAAGCCAATCACATTCTTGGTAGCAAAGTCAACCATTGTGCAGCTTTTTGGACCAAACATCACCTCACACCTATTTTCTTGTGCCAGTTTTTGGATGGACAGCAGGTTGTGATTAAACTTGGGCACGTACAACACGTTTGTGAGCTTCACACCATTCCTTAACAAGACATCTCCTGTGTGTGTGATCAATGCAGTGTCACCAGTAGGCAGTGATATTGTAAACGTGGAGGGGGCAACTCTGACGTTCATCATATGACTCAAGGAGGATGTCATATAGTCAGATGCTCCTGAATCAATGATCCACTCATCATGCCCTGTCTTCTTTTCTTTGCTGTTGTACACCATTCCAGAGAAACCATAGTCAATCTCTTCATCTGTTTCTGACTCCTTCTGGCTCGTAGATGCTCCTTTAGGAATCAACTTCAGTAACTGATTCAATTGTTCAGAAGTCATCACAACTTGCTGCTGTTCACCTATATTTCCAACAGCATTGTTGGCTTGTATTGCTCCCCCTGCTTTCTTACCCATCCATTTGTGTGGTGAGTTCTTTGGGACTAACTTATGCTTATAATGCCACTTGGGATACCCTACTATTTCCCAACATTTATCATTCATGTGCCCTTTTCGACCACAGACAGGGCAAACAAGGTCCTTGTCTCCACTTCCTTTGCTAAACATGGCCATAACATCGCCATCACCCAGTATACCATGTGGAAGCACTTCTCTTTGAGACTCTTCTTGTTGTATAACAACACATGCCTCTTCGATTGTTGGCAGTGGAACCATCATCAATAATTGGCTCCTCTGTGTTCCATACTTTTCATCCAAGCCATTTAGAAACTTAAAGAGTTTTGACTCCTCCTTCATGTCATTTATGGCTTTTAACAACTTTGTTACATCAGTAGTAACAGTAGTTACTGCAGGCAAGACATTCATGGAGTCTATTTCTTCCCACAAACTACTCAGACTAGTGAAATACTCACTCACTCTCATGCCACTTTGCCTTAAAGCAAACAGATCTTTGTTCAGCTTGTACTTTCTTGAACCATTTGTCAAAGAAAACCTTTTTTCTAGGTGTTTCCATATCTCAGCAGCAGTGTCAATAAACAACACAGAGATTTTAATGTTTTCACAGATATTATTATGGATCCAAAAAATTACCAGGTTGTTACATGTGTCCCATTGACTGGCTTCCGCTGCATCTGTTTCACTTCTTGTCACTGTTCCATTAACAAAGTCAAGTTTTCTTTTTGCAGAGAGTTGTATCTCAAAAGATCTCTTCCAAGCCCTGTAGTCACCTGCACCCTACAGCTTTTGCACAGCAATAGACGTTGGTCCATCAGCTGGATGCATGAACAAATGGTTTTATAGATCTGAGATTGTTACCCTATTAGTAGCCATGAATTTTTCCTAGAACTCGAGAGTAGATCTACTCTTTTCTAGACCCAGATAATGACAACTCAAGACTTAACACCAGGGCTATAACTACTCACTAAATTTATAAAACTTTTCTCACTATTTTAGTAACACAGCTCTGATACCATAAACACAAGTCTATAATGAGCGTAAGACAACTATGTATGAGATATAATAGTGAGGATGTGATAAAGGACTTTTAACTTAGAACAATTTAATTATCATCATAAGAAACCATCCATACAATTGTGAGGTATATATCCCCTCACTACACTACAATACTAGATAACAAACTAAGGACACTACCCATTGCTAAGTACGAGGTACCAACTAGCAACTAGACATAAAGACAAGCTTTATTAATAGACTCCACCACCTTACATGAAGGGATAAAATCACTTAGACTAAGACAAGAAAAGGATAGCAATGTAAATTAACTAGGATCCAATGCAGCATGGTGCACCATCTTCACGTAGCTGCTTCAAACCATGATCCTTGATCCTTATTAAGGCATCGATAAAACTCAAAATTAGTAAGGTTCCGGTTAATTGTTTTTAGTGAAATTAATGTCAAACTCAACTCCGTTAACTATATATACTAGCTTATAGCCCGTGCAAAACACGAGTTACTTTTAAATATTTTTAAAATTATATAAAATAATTAATTATGGATATAATTTAACTTTGTAATATTAATTAATAAAATTAATAATAATAATAATAATAGTAATAATAGTTATTTAATAAATGATATGTATTGTTTAAAACTAATAATATAAAATCTTAATGTAAATTTGTTGTTGACAGGATTCGAACCTTGGATCTTTAGGAAAGGGATTTAAATATAGAATATTCCTTATTGTTAGATCTAACGGTTATCATCTATTTACTAAATATCTAGCGGTCACTATTCTTTTAATAGTTGGTTGAACCAAACAACCGATTATCCCATAGTTTGCTTATTATAGTATATATTATAGATATGAAAAAAAATACTCCCTCCGTCCAAAAAGATTGACACACTTTCCTTTTTGAGACGTCCCAAAACTAATGAACCTACTTTACTTACTATTTTTTAATACTACTTTTCACTATTACATCCATTGCTTCTCCATTTTATACTCTTTTTTACATTATTACACCCACTACTTTCCTCTACTATCTCAAATCTATAGTTAAATATTAATAGATCCCACCACTTTATCCACTTTTCAATTAACTTTACTCTTTTTCTACTACATTTTCTTAATTTCCGTGAAAATCAAAGAGTGTCAAACAATTCGGAACGGAGGGAGTACTAATTTGTATATACATATAACATAAACAATGGTACATATTGTTGGAAGAAATCTCACAAATCGCATAATATAAAATTGAAATGGATTTAGTATATTACTTGAATGGTTCGATTATCTAATTAAATTTGAGTATTACAAGATGAACTGGATCTTGGGTATAAATTCTACTTTGATGTTAGTTTTATCAAGCTGTATCTTGATGTGTTTGTCAAAAGCATGTAGTCTGCTTGGAATCTTCACTCGGTGTATTAGGTCGTTTCAGATATGTTAGATAAAACATACAGAAATAGTATTCTTAAACTTTGTTAATTCCATCTCACATTCTTGTTCCTTTGCTATCAAACAAATATTACAACCTTGCAACTTTGACTATAGTTCCTGTTTAGAAGGTTTTTGGCTCAAGATTCACCTCCATGTACACTATTTTGACTTATTGTAATTACTTATTTTTGGTGATGTGAACTGGAATTAATAAATTAAATTACTATGAAGTTTCACCAATTACACGAATTCTTTTTCACTTTTCAGTTCATACAATAATTCTCTCCCATTTACTTGTATGGGATTACGTATTATCAAATGCAACTAGTAAAAAAATAAAGTTTGTTCTATAACTCCGTCGTTGGATTTGATAGTAATTTTCGTTTTTAGAAATTCAGATATGTCCGTCGCCGACTCGCCGGTTCACACCTAAACGCGGTATATTCCCCCCCTCCCCCCTTACCCCTTACCCCTTACCCCTTACCTTTTTGACTTTTGAAGCCGACTTGTAAAGCATCTTAATCTTGTCGGGTCTGTTCGAATATTTCGTACTGCAGATAACACTCGGCCTTTTGCTAATGCACAAAGCATCTTGCTCCCTCGGTCCCGATGAATTGTTACCTATATTTTTTACACGCATTTTAAGATATATTTTAAAGATAGTTTCATAATTTATTTTTAATTTTTTTTTTGTATAAAAATATAATGTATATACTTTTATAAAAAAAAAAAAATTTTAAAAATAAGTTATGAAACTATCCTTAAAATATACCTTAAAATGCATGCCAGAAAGTGTAAAAAGAAAGGTAAAGAATTGGTTGGGACGGAGAGAGTAACATTTTCGCATAAGGTTTAATGGCAGTTAGGTCACTCAACTGACTGAAAACTTTCAGTTGGGTTATCCAATTCAAAAAGTTTTCAATCAGGTCACATAACTGATAAAAACTTTCAATCAGGTCACTCGAGTTTATGGACATTAAAAAGAGACGAAAAGATGACTCAGAATGCTGACATGACTAGCTTTTATCCGATTGGCTAGCTTTCAATCAGGTCACAAAACTGATAAAAATTTTCAATCAGGTCACATAACTGATAAAAGCTTTCAATCAATCACATAACTGATAAAAACTTTCAATAAGGTCACTTGGGCTTTCCGGACCTGATTCATGCTGAGTCATATTTCCATTTCTTTTTTAACGTTCGTAAACCCCAGTGATCTAATTGAAAGTTTTTATCAGTTATGTGACTTGATTGAAAGTTTTTTGAGTAGGATGATCCAACTGACACTACACCATAAAAGGCCTATGAACACATCTAGAGCCTATGTTGCCTTTGGATATGTTGCCTTTGCCATGCATGTTTTTGGCTAATACAACATTATCATTTTTATGTTGCCTTAGGTTGAAAAAATATGTTGTCATAGAATAAAAGTGTTTGTGTGTTGCCGTAGGTCTGAAATTGTGTTGCCGTGATTTTGCAATGAACAAAATTTTATATTTTCTACTACAAATAACAATTTTAACCTTTTTTCACATGAAAATTACTTTTTTAATAAAAATAATAAAATTATTTTTATAAAAATTTAGAATATTCCATTAGAGGGTGAATATTTCACTAAACATGTTAAAACATTTTAAGATGTGTAATTTTATTTTTATATTTATTAAATATTATTAAACAAAATTTTTAAAATATGTTTTTTCTAAATATATTTTAATATATTAATAAATAAAAAAATATTTTCGTATATAAAGTTTTTTGAATATATTAACAAATTATGTAAAAGAAATCATTTAGCAAAAAAAAGGAATTAAATATTTAATAAAGAAATAAATTAATTAAATAAAATGTTGAAAAAAAAGAAGTAAATTTGGGGCTAAAGTTTGGTGAGCGGCAAAAATACCGCCCAACCAAAATTTCAGACCGCTAAAATAAAGTTTTCAGACACACTCTCTCCATTCTCTCCTCACTCTCTCCACGGTCTCTCTCTCCACTCTCCTCTCTCCGCTCACAGTCGATACACACTCACACACTCGTACACACACATTCTCTCTTTCCTTTCTTTCTCTCCTCTCTCACATTCTCTGTTAGTCTAATTCTCTGTTAGTCTAATTCTCTGTTACTCACACTCGTACATACACATGCAGCTCTCAATTGGTTCAATTGGTTTAGTTTAGGGATTTAATTCACTAATTCCGGGCTTTATTTCTCTTTCTCAGGATTAATTTGGAGTTAGGGCTTGAAACGGGTCGGTAAATTTCGGGGCTTTGAAATTAGGGTTTCAGTGTGTTCGATTTGGGGCTTGAAATTAGGGTTTCATTGTGTTCGATTTGGGGCTTTTACTTTAAGGTATTTACACTTTCTTTATGGATTGTGATATGTTTCTATTTTCTCGTTGTAATATGATATTTATTAGTATGTTTTGTGAGTACTTGTTTATGTTTTGTCAGTACTTGTTTATGTTTTGTCAGTACTTGTTTATGTTCATGTTCTTAAAGTCGAAGATAACTATTTTATCTCTTATAACTGCACTATATCTTCCTGTAAAGCATGATATATCCTGTTCTTGTTGTTGTAAAGTTCTTGTTTTTGTCTAAGGCATATGTTGTTCTTGTTTGTATATCCTGTTCTTGTGTTTGTATCTATGATATTAATTTTTATTCATTGTCTGGATTTTTGCTCAAAGTATGTGGTTCTTCCTTGTTAACTGAGATAGCAAATACAGTATGTGGTTCTTCCTTGTTATTCCTGGATTTAAATTAAGTGTAAAATATTTTTCTTTTAGTTAATCGTTTAATGAGGGATTAGCATCTTCCCTTTACCTTTCATAAAGATATTATAATACTACAACTACATGTGTTTCAGAACTTTTAGTTTACGACACATGACTATACGTTCTACACTAAGCTAACTTTTAGTTCTGTATTAACCTTACATTGGTGTATCGTTCTTTTCTTGTCCAAACCGATAGCATTTTTTAGACCAGGGAGCTAGAGTGGGGTTTTTAGTCGAAACCCCTGCTATAAACACACACTACTTTGGCGTGATCTAATAATATAGGTTGTCTGGGCTTGCATAGGTTTTAATTAGCAAACACACACACATAAAGATCGTTCATTATAATAGTTTTATGCTTCTCAACTGTAGTGATGGACGACGAGGAAAATGTTCTTTGGATAAACCTACCAAAGTACAGTGAAGGATACATTAGTGGGGTAGAGGCATTTTTGCAAAATGCATTTCCCAAATTTGCCATAGGTGATGAAATAACCTGCCCTTGCAAGATTTGTAAAAATGGCAAGTGGCGCCGTGCAGATCTGATCTACGACCAACTTATCTGCAATGGTCCATCTCCATTATATGTTAATTGGATTTATGAGGTTTCACTCGAGTCCTACAAAAATAGTCATGAGGATTGTATGGATTATGAAACCGTACAAATTTTGGAGATAACCTAGAGGAGATGCTTCATCATACTAATGGACCAAATGGAGATGTTAAAAATGTTAATCGCCATGTTGAAGAGGGTAAGCTGCCATTTTATCCAGGCTGTGCAAACTTTTCCCGATTAAGTTTTATCGTTAGGCTTTATTCCTTGAAGTGTACTCATGGAATTTCAGAGTCAGGATTTGGGGAGATACTAGAGCTGATAAGAGAAGCCTTTCCCCACGCACACTTACCTTTATCCTTCAATGCCGCAAAGAATGTCATTAAAGATTTAGGTCTCACCTACCAAAAGATACATGCTTGTCCGAACAGTTGTATGTTGTACTGGGGTGAAAACGAAAAAGAAGATTCTTGCAAAACTTGCGGTGCTTCAAGATGGACTATAGTGGAAAAAAAGGCACGAGTGACAATGATCCACAAAAGTTGATTAACAAAGTCCCGACGAATGTTATGCGCTATTTTCCACTAAAACCAAGGCTCCAACGTATGTTTATGTGCAAGGAGTTTGCAGAACTTATGACATGGCATGAGGTCGGACGGAAAAAAGACGGGAAACTTAGACATCCAGCAGATGCCGAGGCGTGGAAAGCAATGGATGCTAGGTATCCTAATTTCTCGTCAGTGAAAATAAAAGTAAGGTTGGATGTCGCTGCTGATGGATTCAATCCATTCCGAACAATGAGTTCAACATACAGCACCTGGCCAATTATTTTGGTAAACTATAACCTGCCTCCCTGGTTATGTATGAAACAGGAAAATCTTATCCTTTCAACGCTCATTTCTGGTCCATAATCTCCGGGTAATAGCATTGATGTTTATATGCAACCTCTTATTTCTGAGTTAAAAGAGTTGTGGGAGGCAGGCATGGAAGCCTACGATGCCTTTACTGGTCAGAATTTCATCTTACGTGCAAGTGTCATGTGGACGATAAGCGATTTCTCGGGATATGTAATGTTATCCGGTTGGAGCACCAAAGGTAAATTAGCTTGTCCAGTTTGCAACTACGAGACTTCTTCAATGTACCTGAAGCATAGTAAGAAAATGTGCTATATGAACCATAGAAAATTTCTGTGTCCCGAGCATAAATGGAGGTTTGACAAGAAAAGGTTCAATGGTGAAGTTGAAATGGGAGAAAGTCCTGAAATTTTAACAGAAACAGACATTGAGGAATTGTTATCTGGCTATGTAAATGACTTTGGGACGAAACCAGTGCAAAGAAAGAGGAAGATTGATTCTCCTTTTAAGAAGAAGTCAATATTTTTTGATTTACCGTATTGGAGTAACAGTTTACTTCGTCATAACCTTGATGTTATGCACATCGAGAAGAACATATGTGATAATATAATCGGTACATTGCTTAATATTTTTGGCAAGTCAAAAGACCATATCAATGCTCGTAAAGATTTACAAGAACTTGGCATTAGGAAGGTTCTTCATCCTGTTGAATCAAGTGACGGAAAATATCTTTAAATTGCTCCTGCCATTTTCGATATGACAAATAAGGAGAAAGATATATTCTGCTCAGTTCTCAAGAATTCAAAATTGCCACATGGTTGTGCTTCGAACATTAGTCGTTATGTGCACATGAAGGATAGAAAAGTATCGGGTTATAAGAGCCACGATGCTCATTTTATATTGCACTATTTACTACCATTTGCCATGAAAAAATCTCTGAAACCTGAGGTTGCAGTTCCTTTTATTAGATTAAATGCATTTTTAAGAGGTATTTGGATCAAAGTCATCGACTTGAGCGATCTTAAGAGGTTGCAACAGGAAATTATTGAAGTTCTTTGTCAATTTGAGACTATTTTCCCACCAGCTTATTTCGATGTAATGGTGCACTTGTTGATTCACTTATGTCAAGAAATACAATACGGTGGACCTGCGCATCTACGTTCCATGTTTCCAATTAAGAGATATCTAAATAAACTGAAGTCATATGCGCGCAACAGAAGCAGACCTGAGGGTTATATTGCTGAGGGTTATTTGGCAGATGAATGCTTGATATTTTGTCCAAGGTTCTTGGCTGGCGACACAGGAACAAAAAGTGACAAGTATTCTGCTAAACTTGAAAGTTGTCCACCAAAATTAGCGTATCCTATTGGTATAAGAAAAAACAGAGATGGAAAGTCTATTCACTTGGAAGAATCTGAATGGATAGCATGTCATCGATATATCTTGTGCAATTCTGGTAACAAAGAAATACAGAGTCTAACTTTATTTTAATACTTTAGAAATAGCATCTTTATCTACTGATTTTGTTAACTAGGTGACCTAATTATTGTGGGGAGCATCGAGCTCTAGTTGATGTTCAGACCAAGTAAAAAAGATATAAAAGGGAGAGAGAACATAGTGAAGATTTTTGGAAGTGGTTGAAGGACGAGGTTGCAAAAAAAGAGAACATTTCAAAAGAATTAGAAGTGTTTGAGATGGGGCCTAATCAAGCAGCAAAGAGGTTTAGTGGATATGTAATTAATGGATATAGATTCCATACAAAGTACCGAGATGCTAAGTGTACTACACAAAATAGTGGTGTTTTCTTGACTGCCTTGACGACTAGTTTTGCAAGTTCGAAAGATCAGAACCCACTGGTTGGGGATGTCAACTACTACGGAGCAATTGAAGAGATATTAGAAGTCGATTACTGGGGAGAATTTAATGTGGTATTGTTCAAGTGTTGTTGGTTCCAAGAAGTAAAAGATTTGTACGGGCTGACTTGTGCTAATTTTAACAAATTATGCCAAAAATCCGATCCCTACGTTCTGGCTTCACAAGTTCAACAAATATTCTATGTACAAGATCCAACAGACAAGATGATGTATAATGTTATCAAAAGGTTGTCTAGGGACTGGTGTGACATCGAGAGTGAATATGCGAATGAAGCTGAAAATGATTCGATATTACATGAAATTCATGGTGGTGCAAGACTGGAAAATGAACCTGGTGATGTTAATTGGTGTAGGGATGATCTCCCAGCAAGACAAGTCCCCGTTGAGCATAGCAATGTTGAAAAAAATGCTTAATTTCTGTTTATAGAATTTGAATAGGGGACTAGTTTTTGATGTATTGCTTCACAAGCGAATGCTTAATGTATTGATTAATTAAGTGAACTTTGAAATTATTCCTTCTTGATTATCTCCTCTGCTTAATGTATTGATTCGTAATTATCCGCTTCTATATACTTTCAGGCTCTAGTTAGCTAATTTCTTAATTCATTTTGCTTTCTCATGTTTAATTTAAGTTAGTTTATTGTACTTAATCATGCTTAATTAGGTTACTACTTAATGCTAATTGCTAAATTTTGTTCATTTATAATTAGTTGATTTCTCCTTGCATTTATTTTATCTGTTGATTTCATAATTTAGTTTTGTTTTCTAATGTAATTTTCTGCATATTGTATAGGATGGAAAATAAAATATTGCATCTCAGATTCCACCACAAAGGAGAATTTCAGGAAAGCCGATATGTTGGTGGAGAACAGATAGTGGTATATGGCATTGCTTCTGATGTGTTTTTGTATACTGTCCTGATGGAGCATGTCAAAGAGGACCTGCAATATTCAAAAATTGGAGGAATTTATGTAAACAAAGGCATGGAGTCAGGGGATTGGCAGATGGTCACCAATGATGCTGAGCTGAATGCATTAGTTGCTAGAGTTGACAGTGGTGACCACATCGATTTTTATGTCGACACGGTCGTCGATCATAAGGCTGAACCACTCAAGCAAATGCAGCCGCATGTAGTTATACGGCCAAGGCAGAATATATATATGCAGGTAAATTCTAACTGTTTATGCATCCCACTTGTGAATGTATATGTCACTCTTGCCATCTAACTCGATAAGTTCCTGTTGTATTTTTCAGCTAAAAAGCAAGCCAAACGCAAGTATGTTAATGCTCATCACTTGCAACAACAAAGGAACAAGAAATCAGTTCAACGTGATAAGACAGAGGTGATAAGTACTCGGAAATCGCCACGACTGAATAAACTGCAAGTAAATACTGATGCAATTGTGACTAAAAGCTCACCAAATGCTAGGAGGAAATTGGATTTGCAGGATCCACCTCATGAAGATGAACAAATGGGTGAAAATATTTCTGAGGTAATTAAAGTTTCATATTTATTTTGAGGTTTTAGGAAATTTTAGCTATTCCTTTGTTAGCTATTCCATGAATAACTGAGTTAAACTTGTTAAATCGTATAGTACTAATATCCCAATTTTTATAATACAACCTGTTTTGTAATATCTTAAACAATTACCAAAAATTGTAATTTACAAAACAAGAATGTAATTTACCAAAGATTAGATCTGAGCAGTGCAACAAAAATTTTAAGTCAGGAGTTATACTGCCTTGCTGGACTGCTATCAACCCCCTCCACCCCTTCCACCACCTTTGACACCAGAAAACAAGAAGTTTGCTATGCGAGCAACAGATGAGGAATTAAAGCTATGTGGTAAGAATATGACTGAGTATGAAAAACAGAGAGCGTTGAATGTAAAGAAAAATAATGAAATGATGATAGCTCTCAAATTGCCTACTCTAGCAGCTGGAATGATATGTAAAAACCCGAAAAAAAAGGGAAAAGAAAAGGTGCAAGGTGAAAGAAAAGGGGGCGACGATGATTATGTTCCAGGAGCTGGGGAGGAACAAAGCGGTAATAATGCTTTGGAAAATCCACTAAAGGTGTGTCGTAGCTAGAGATTTAAATTTGCAATTTATAAAAAATAACAAGTAAAATAACAAGGTGTGGTACCTAATCCAATTTTATTTCAGAGAACCAAACAAGTTGAGAAGACCAAGTCTCTTGCTGGACCAACAACTCATTCCCGAGCTAATGTTGCACATGCTAAGGATGCAGCTGAAGAGGAAACGAGTAATCCAATTCATGAGGAACCTGGTATCATTGTGTTACCAGAACCAACTACTGGACAAGGTTCAATGGCCACTTTTTTGGCTATGCGGAAACGCCAAAAGGAAAAAGCTACTAAGGCTACTGCAACTGAAAATGCACCTGCAACTAGGACGGTTGTTGTAGAAACCGCCTTGCCTGATTATGAAGAGGAAGAAGATCCTGGATCTCAAGGTAATTTTCTTTCTTCATTTTTCCTTCATTATTACATGAATATTCGTCACTGGTATGTCAGTTATGTGTCCTGTTTTTCATAGGACTGAAATAAGAAAGTGTGTTCTAATTTCTTATTTTTTGTACTTGATAATTGATGTTGTAGTTCCCAAGAGATTCAGAGGACCAACAAGAATGGACAGAGTTCACACCAGGTCCATCGACAAGAGAGTTGTTATTGACATGAATGCTAAGTTCCAGCCTGTTTCAGAAGATGACAGAGTAGTAACTGAATTTGGCAACTTTCTCGGGACAATCTCAAAGCGTTGTGTGTCGCTTACTTATGCAGATTGGCGTCATGTTCCTAGGAACTTAAAGGACACTATGTGGAATTATGTAAAGGTAACATATTAACTTTAAATAAGTGGAAACTGTTCTTGCATCTGTAAAATTGTTTTGGTGATACAGTTGACTACATATGATTGATTTAATCTATTTTTTTGTTTGATTTATTTTAAGCAACGGTATATTATTCCTGAGGAATTGCGAGGCTACGTGTTGAAGTCGATTCAAGAATCTTGGAGGGGGCGCAAGAGTCGCTTGAAGAGGGATCATTATAAGCCTTACCCTAACGATGAGGCTAGGCTAGAAAATAGGCCTGATGAAGTCCCACTCGAGACTTTCAAGTCGCTTTTGGAGTATTGGGGAGATGAACATATTCAGGTAAATTTGCTGGAGTATTGGAGTAATTGTGCTTGTTCACATTGATTGAGATGAAAAAAAGTACCAATTATTTTTCATGTGTTTTTCAGAAAAGGGCCAAGACAAATGCTGAGAGCCGCATTAAAGTCACAGACACACATACTGCTGGTCCTAAACTTTTTTCACAACTAAAGCACAAAATGGTAAATCATTTTTTGGTTGTCTACTTGTTATATTTATTATTACATAATACCAAATGAAGCAATTAACTAAATAATATTGTTAGTGTTCTATCTTTTATTCTTTATATATAAAGCAGGTAATTAAAGATGAAATTAATTAGAAGTATTTCGTTCAGCTTAAGTATCTAACCTGATGCCTGTTAATTAATCAACTTTATAAAATTTTGAAATAATCTTGATCGAGTTCGCTATAAGATTAAAACTTTAATCTGTTGTTCATTTCTGTAGAACAATGGGAAGCCAGATCAGGGTGAACCGTCAAGAGGAAGGATTTTTATTAAAACTCGTAAGCGAACAGAGGGACGCACCTATAAGACTGATCCTGCAGTAATGAATTACAGAATTGTAAGCATTCAGTTTTTTTATCAAATCACTTATAATTAATAAATCATTTTATTTTCATAGTTGATGAATTGTTGATAAATCACTGTAATGTCTTAATTTCGTAGGAAAAGATTCAGGATCGTCTCGACACATCAGGAGAGGGTGTTGATGAATTGCTGATTACTAATGGAAAAGCACACTGTCCGACATGGCTCCTATGGAGATCTGTGAATCCATCAAAAATTCCTGCTCAAGCTCCAAAAGAGACCTACGTACAGGACCTGACATGCAAGATAAGGGAAACTTTGGTTAAAGAAATCGAGGCGAAAGTGAACAAGAAACTGTAAGCAGAAATGGATGCACAGGTGAACAAAAAGGTACATGAAAACATGACATGGGTGCTTAAAAAATTAGGCGAGGCAAACCCAGACATCATAGTTGATCTTGGGGAGCTTTGTGCGACTGTCTCGAGTGGCCATGAAGATGGTACTCCAGTGACTGGTGGCACCAGCTTTTAATTTGCTGTTTATGGCTATGTGACTGTTTGGGGAGCCCTGCTTATGTTTTAGACTGTCTTTTGTTATGTTAGTTCTATTACGTACTTAGTAAGATTATGTACTTATGGTGCACCAGATCTTATGTCTTTTGCTTATGGCACCAACTCTTATACATTTGCTTTGAATTTGGATTGTAGTTTATGTACTTATCGCACCAGATGTTATGTAATGAATCTGGTATGCACTATGGCACCAGCTGTTATGTATTGAATTTGGTATGGATATAATTATGGTTGTGGTATTTGGTTATCTAGGGATGCATATTTTCATATTTATGATTTTTTGTTGGAAATAGAAAAGTATTGCCATTGATGCTATAAGTGTTGGCAAAAAGGAAAATTAATGTGAAGAAATGTTGCTATAGGCTAAAATTTGTGTTGCCATTAAAGTGGGCCCCACAGTGGGTCCCAAAAGTGGGCCCAACTGTGGGTCCCAAAAGTGGGCCCAACTGTGGGTCCCAAAAGTGGGGTCCACTGGTAGGACCCACTATTTTTTTAAAATATTACACAAAGGCAACATAATATTATGTTACTAAAGACTACTAGTAATGTTGCTAAAACAAGTCTATGCCAACATTAAAACTGATGTTGCAATAGAGAATAAGAATGTTGCCATTGACCCCCAAAGGCAACGACAAAAATAGCAACATCAACAAAATGTTGCCTTAGGGGTTTTTTGGCCCTACATCAACATATTTCGGGCCTAAACCAACACTTTTTCGGTGTTGCCGTAGGCCTTTTATGGTGTAGTGTGAAAGTTTTCAGTCAGTTGAGTGACCTAACTGCCATTTAACCCTTTTCGCATATGTTAGAACATCTCCAAAATTGCCACATTCATTTTTAAGAATAATATAAAAAATGTTTTTAGTAAGTTATTTAGTTTATGTGTCCAATTCTAAACAATACTCTTTATTTTAGCTCTTTATTTATAATTTATTCATGAATTAACTTCACTATAATCAAAAGTTGTACAAAAATTAGTAAACATGATTTTTTTAATCAAAATATGAGTTAAAAGCTAGAATAGAGTCTCTTGGAGATGCTCTTACACGTTGCTAGGATGGTAACAAAATTATCCACCATAGCCACGATGTACCACCACGATCACAAAATTATCCACCTGTTTTCAAGCAAAGATGGTGACAAAATTTAGATACTGACATCAACTTGAGCAATGGCCAATGTGAAAAGCACTAGATCCTAAGAAGTGCGTAAATGTTGTGCCAAAATACTAGTATAAGATTATACAAGATGCATTTTTGTAACAGTCACAATCCAATAAATTATTCATATTATTTAATATTTATACCATAAAAATTCTACACCTACTTTTACCTGATGATCTTTTGTTTAATAATCTACATTAGATTTTCATAACACATTTATGTACTAATGTACACCTCATTTTGCATGCATAGTAGCTGCACTGGTAGTCATGCATGGATGATGGAACTAGTGCATAATTAGATATGTAGTACAAGTGACATACTTTTAAAATCCACATGTTACAACAATAAATCTGAAAATTGAGTTTGTGTTTTGTAGAAAGAAGCATCAAATCAGTAGAAAAATACTATACAAAGGACACATAAAATGTAAAGACTACAACCTTTTCATAAAAATCTGTAATTGAGGAGAGAAAGATTAGAGTGAACTAACCATTTGCTTACTGAGAGAACATGTGTGTGTAAAGAGGGAGACAGCAAGACCTTGTGTATAATATCAGAAGGTTTTCCAATTTTAAGCATATCTCAACAAATAGTGATTTTCCCCTAACTAGGTACTTTCTTCTCCCCAAATCTAAGAGACAATACAATATACAATTTCAAATTGTAATTTAATAGACAATTATTATATATGGTATGTCTTGATCACTAAGTTGAATAATTAGGTGCCAAGAATGGGAAGGCTTGTATACAAGTATGATAAGACTAGTAGAACAAGTATGGTAAGTCTTGGTGGCTAAGTTTTGGATGGCTATGTAAACATAGTCATATTGTATTTCATTGATGTAAGAATACTTAAGAGATGTAGTCTTAGGTATTGTTTGGGAGATGTTAACTCGAATAACATGTAGAAGGGGGGTTGAATACAAGTTATATAATCGTGTCTGATTTTTGCTTGAATAAATAAACAAGAACAAACGAATAAATCAAACTGTTTGTATTAATAAAATCAAATACAAACTCTACCAAAGGTGTACAAATACCTTTAGCAACTGCTCTCAATACAAGTCTTTCTCTGTTTGTTCACTCGTATACTCACGATGTTCACAAATCTCACCTTACACATCTATTACAATGATATAGAAAGAGTATTTATAATGCTTCCTATCAACTAATAACAGAAAGAAATAATCAATTCATAGTAGGATTCTGTCTTCTAGTTCATAGTTTCCTCTAATAGTTTAATCCTTTTCCTTCACGCATACTTCTTGCTGTTATTGATATAACCAATCTAAAAGATAGCGCTTTCTAGTTTCCGCAGCATCCATAATGATATCATCAAAATTATATCTGATATCAGGATCTTACACCGTATAAGGACTTGACATTCAATTAGGATTTGACTAGTCATATCAGGATCTAACCATAGTTCCTGAAATACAGTCCTTGACACACTGTTCCTGACTAAAACTCTGCAGTTACTGACTAACTTATATATCCTATACAAAGTGCTAAATCCTTTATAAGATCAGGATATTACAAGAAGTATATGAAAATTCAATTCAAAACATCAGAACTCATGAATTATTCCTAACAATCTCCCCCTATTTATGCTTTAAAATCTTAAGCATAAATCTGAGTTATTGATGTCAAAACATTTAACAATACAATCAGAATATAATTTATGTATTCTTGTGCATGAAGTTAAGTACCTCCTTTCTTCAGATGTAGATATAATATCTTATATTATCTGATACTTAGAAGAATTCGAACCATTTTGATGTAGACTCTGACTAATTGATTGGTTGCTTTCCTTTAAATCTATGACTAGATTTATCAATATCAGCGTCTGTTCCTTTTCCTTTACCACTTCCATGCTGAGATTCACCTCTGTCACCATCAGTTCTTTCCCCCAATCTTTTATCTCTTAATCGTCTTTATCTCCCCCTTTTTGCCATCAGCAACATTAATGCCAAGAGTTTCAGTGATAGAACAAATAAGATTCATTAGAACTGCTTGATTTTCCATAATAGTGACTTGGTTATCTTCAAGTATTTGAAGTCTTGATTGAATAGCAGTTTGAGAATTCTGAATATCCTCAATAGCTTTAGATTGTAAAAACTCCTTGACTTCAATGTTGGAAGTGCTCGTTGTATCTTCAAACTCAGATGCCAAAAGTTCAGAAATGTTGATCTTTGTAGAAGAAGTTGCCTTTGTAGCATGTTCTATTGAAGTAGGATAATTTTCAAGTAACAGCACTTAAGTAGAAGTACGTACATCTTCATCTTTCTGATCTAGACCTGAAATATGATCATCTTGTCCTTCACTAGTATTCTGTGTACTAACACCCACAAATCTTGACTAATCCATAGAGTGATCAGGTACTACATGTGTCTCAATTCTAGCTGAGATTGGATGTACATATAGAGGAATACAAGGATCATTAGGCATTTCATCCGGTACATGTTGAGAAAAAGACTGTCTTAGCCTTTCACCTCGTCTGTTGATAATCCTTGCAAGCCTCTCTTTTTGTTGCTGAGCTTTAACTTCTGGCTTTACATTGTGCTTTGCTAAGTCCTGTTTCTCATACATCTTAATAAAAGAATAAGTACCAGCATCCATACCAAGATTTTCAGACCAAGATTCAGGAAAAACCTCATCCCAAAAATGAAATGATATTGGTTTCCAAATTCTCTCTCCCTCACTATGGAGTTGATCATCCATACCCTCATTCTCACTTTGACTATCTAAAGTCAACACTCTTTCTACCTCTCCTTTTGCTTGGTCATGAGCCAGCTCTCTGTTTGTGGATCTATGTCCATCTTTTCAAGTATATCACTCAGATTTGGAAAAGTGCTCTCTTGACCTACAGAAAAATGGGGTTAGGATAAGTTGTTATACCTGAACTCACATGGAGAGAGGGTTCCTCATATGGCAAGGGGCTTGAGGTTTTATCCATGGAGTGAGCTGCTATAGTCTCTGAACCCTCACAAACATCTACTGTCTTTTTAGAAACTACAGGCTCCAGTATACCACTTTCAAGATCTACACTGTCTTTAAGTGTTGTTTGCTGAGACACACCCTCAAGATGGATAGACTCTGACTGAACAATATTTGTTTGATCTTCAGGAAAATCAATCAAAGTCGTTCCTCTCATATCATAGGGTATCTCATTTGCAGTTTAAGCCATCACAGAAGACCTTTCAGCATCAGCCATCACAGTTCCTGAGTCATCCAACCACTGACTAGATGGTTCTTGAGTTGCAGTGACTATGACCTGATCTATTCTACTATCCACCACTGGTGCAATAGTATCTCTTGTTGACTGCATTCCACTATTTACTACCCTCATTTTGTTCACCTTGAGCTAAAGCATCTTCAATAATGTAATCTTTGTGAAACAAATATGTATGAAGTGCACTATGCTTAGTAAATCCAAAGGACTTGTGTAATTCCTTTCTAACCGATACATAGAAAGGCATCTTAATTAAATCAAGTCTTTGATGTACAAGTCTGTATTCTTCAGGAAATGAGAGTTTTGAAACTCTTTCAACCAGAAAATCTTGAACAGACCTGGAAAGCTTAACATTGATAGAAATAACCTTCATATCCAGTCTGTACGTCAATGTGAGTTCCCATGAAGAATCAATATCAAGGCCTCTCTTGTCACTTGCTAACTTAGCTATAGCTTCATTTTTAGAGACTTGCAGAATGTTATTTGGACTAGACACTGTGTGTGTAGGTGACAAATGAATCTTTCGCCTTGTTCTCCTGGTATAGTGAGCAACAAATTTATCTTGAGAAGACTCAAGAGGTGCAGAGTCAGTAGTGATCTTGGGTTGAGATCATTTTCCAATAGACACAGTCTTTTGAGAGACAGTATCTAGTAACTATTTTCCCTTTTTAAGAACTACAGTCTTTTGTGAGACTGCAGCCTGGCTGTGACTAGGTCCTTCATCTCTTTGTCCTAGCTTAGAAAGTTGAATTTCAACCTTCAATTCTGCCCTCTCAACAAGAGATATTTTATCATCATCTTCACTAGAACTACTAGAAGAAGCAAAAAATCTTCTATTCTTTACAACTAGTGCTTTTTGAGAAACACCAGGGGTTGGTTTTTTTGAAACAATAGGTCGTGGATCAAATTTTGGTTCTATAATTGTTTCAGAGACTGTGGTGTTTTGGGTTACTTGGGTAAACACAGGGGGGTCCTCCACCAATTGAGGTTCCTAAGTTATTTCACCACCAAAAGAAGAAGAATTGTAGATAGTAGAAAGATGAGTTTTAAGAAGTACCTGAACATGATGTGGATAGTGCATTGTAGGTATCTCATCTAGATTCTTTTCACTGTCCTTCTTTGTAACGTCAGAGAAAATTCGCTTTTGCTGTATATAAAAAGAAACACAGTGTTCTCTACCAAATCTAGCTTCAACATTAGGAATAAAATGGTTAATAAACAATTGCATAAATCTGTGATAATAAACCATTTTCCTACCTTGATCTCTTGACCCAAGTTTGATACTCATCTGACTTAAAATAATGTGACCAATGTTAATTACTCTGTTATAAAGCAAACTATATCCAATTTGTGAAATAACAGCAGTAATTTGTTCAAAAGAACTACATTTACCAGTAAAGCATTTAGCAAGTTGGTCAAAGAAGAAAGACCATTCTTTTATGAGAAAAGGTCTCATTAACTAGCTCATGTTATCTAAAGGTCCACTATAACCTAGTTCAGATAACATAGTTCTAATATTATCATCAGATGGTTCATTAGCAAAATTCACACTAACAGGTAAGTGCAATACTGAATTAACAACTGATTCAGTAATATCAAATGAGTCTTGTCCTCAGTGTAGAACAATCATACCTGATTGACCCTGAACAGGATCAACTTTCAGCATTTTTCCAAGCTTGTGAAATAGTAGCTTGATTAATTTGTGGAGATGTTGTCAAGGCATAACTCAATGGTCCTTTCTCCATAAAGTCCATAACTGAGTAAAAATCAGTTGACACCCCTTTCTTGTTGGTGATTGTAGTAGCATGATTGTTCGTCATAAAATTGAAGTCACCAAACTTGAAAGCTACTGAATTGGGTAGTCTTCTATGAACAACCATTGATTTTGATATGAAAATAACTTAAGAAATCTTGAAATTGATTAGTGATTTTGAGAACTCGAGAGTGTTTTTGCTTTTAGAAAATATTAAACCAAAGAAAATAATAAACAATTAGATTTTCAAAACAAGTATATTTCAAAAATTCTTCAGACCCACTAACCCACTTTCACACGTAGGTTGACAGGTGACAGTCCCTGAAAAATGCAATTACCCACGATTTTTGGAAAATAAAATCCAAAATTGATTTTAATTAAAGAAATCAGGGTATAATCAGAATATTAAATATTGAGATTCAATACTGATTAGCTTCCTTATCCTGATGAGATCTTCTCATCATGATAACCACAGATCTTGATATGGTTTCTATATAGCAATGATCACACTTTTAATTCCTAATCAATCTCATCCTGATTCCAGAGATTAAATGGAGTTGCATACGTGACATTATGCTTTTTCTGAAAAAGAAATAAAAACATCAAGCTTGAACAAAATAATTTGGTTAGATACGTTCAACATTTCTTGAAAATAAAAGAAATACAGCCACGCGCGGTAATAATGACTGACTGCGTTGCTAATCTCCAAAAAAAACTGTTCAGCTTCTCACGTCTTTCTATAAAATCAACTGACATCTCATGCCATTTTCTACTCCAAAACCTTTCAAGTTTTCTCTGTAAACAAAATCTTTTCTAATCACAATGGCTTTCAACCCAGATATCCACATGAACCCTAACTTCCGGTTCATTTCTTCTGAGGAGTTCAATTCTCTTGATGATGAGGAGCAAATGGACTATCTCTTTGAAGAGATGACTTTTCTCATCGAACTAGATATGGTCGGAATCGACCCAAACAACGTCTAAAACCCTCATTTTGAACATCTACCAGTTGAACAAAATCTCCCTATCGCCTTTGCAAATCTTGAGGATGAAGAATTTGGTGAAGTGGATGAGGCTGATTTTCATGGAGATGCTATGCCTCCTGCTCAATAAACATGGGGTTGTGCCAGCTGCTCTCATTCAAGTCGCCCAGACAAAGAATCCAAGAGCAGATGGGTCAAATCCCTCAAATGGATTTTGGCATGCTCCTTGTTCTCTAGTTGATTGTTGAAGATTCATGGAAGAGGCAAGGATCAAGCATGCATAACATTAGACAATAACAATGTTAGAAGTAGAAATTAGATGAAAAGAAAATATTTGTATTTCATTTTCATGTATGTAAATGCTATTGATTAATGAAATTACAAATTTTCTTTACTATCTACTTGTCTTTTGTTTGTTTATTAGCAAGATCTGAATAAAGTATAAATTAACAGTATGCATGTGTTAAAAACTAACTAGAATAGACTTAACAATTCTCAGGATAAGACCACTGAATAAAAATGAACTTCAGGATTTGAAACATTAAGTCACAGACAAGACATTTTTCAAAATCCTGATACTGACGTAGAAATCCTGATGACGTCAGCATCCTGATAGTAATCCTGATCCTGATGATTATTGAAAAGCCTATCATACTGTAATTTATCAAGGTAAAGTGTTACAGCTAAAGAGTTAACTATAAGATATAGATCCTAACTGAAACATCAAGTCTATAGGCTAAAACATCATACCTTGTTACTTGTGCAGATGTTAAATATCTAGAAATTAAACATTCCTAACTCACTTACCAACCTAATAAAAGTGTTCTCATCAAGTGGTTTTGTTAGAATATCTACAATCTGTTCATCAGTAGGAACAAAACGAAGTTCCACAATACCATTTTCAATATGTTCCCTAATAAAATGATACTTGACATCAATGTGCTTAGTCCTTGAATTTTGATAGCACTAGTATTATCACAAAATATAGGAATATTACTAAGTGTCATACCATAATCCATCAACTGATTTCTTATCCAAAGGAGCTGTGCACGACAACTACCTGCTACAATATACTCAGCTTCTGCAGTTGAGGTTGAGACAGATTGTTGCTTCTTGCTTGCCCAAGAAATTAATCTATTTCCCAAGAATTGACATGTCCTTGTAGTGCTTTTCTTGTCTATCTTACACCCTGCATAATCAGAGTCTGAATAGCCAATTAGAGAGAAATAATATTCTCTAGGATACCACAAACCAAGATTTGGAGTCCCCTTGAGATATCTAAAAATTCTCTTCACAACAATTAAATGAGATTCTTTAGGATCACTTTGGAATCTAGCACATTAACCGGTAGAAAACATTATATCTGGTCTACTTGCAGTTAAATACAACAATGAGCCTATCATGCCTCTATAACTAGTGTTATCCACACTCTTACCCTTAGGATCAGAGTCTAGCTTAGTGGCTGTTGCCATGAGTGTTTTTGCAACTGAACAATCTTGAAAGTCAAACCTTTTTAAAAGATCTTTGATATACTTAGACTGATTAATGAAAATACCATTCTCAGTCTGTTTGACCTGCAAGCCTAAAAAGTAATTTAGTTCACCCATCATGCTCATATGATACTTAGACTGCATAAGCTTGCAAAATTTAGCACATAACTTTTCATTAGTAGAACCAAATATGATGTCATCAACATAAACTTAAACTAAAAGTAACTCACCTTTAACCTTTCTAAAGAATAGAGTTTTGTCAATTGTACCTCTTGTGAAGCCATTTTCAAGAAGAAATTTAGACAAAGTCTCTTACCATGCTCTTGGTGCCTACTTTAGTCCATAGAGTGCCTTGTCAAGTTTGTAGACATGATTTGGAAATTTTGGATCAACAAAACCAGGTGGTTACTCCACAAACACTTCCTCATCAAGCTTACCATTTAGAAAAGCACTCTTTACATACATCTGGTATACTTTAAACTTTGAATGAGCTACAAATGCAAGAAACATCCTGATTGCTTCCAATCTTGCTACTAGGGCAAAGGTTTCATCATAATCAATTCCTTCCTCCTGAGAGTATACCTTGGCCACCAATCTTGCTGTGTTTGTTACAATCATACCAGATTCATCTAGCTTGTTTCAGAAAACCCATTTTGCACCAACAATAGATATATCTTTAGGTCTTGGTACTAATTTCCAGACTTTTATCCTCTCAAACTCATTTAGCTCTTTCTGCATTACAATTACCCAATTAAGATCCTATAATGCTTCTTCCACCTTCTTAGGTTCATTCTTTGAGAGAGAACAACTATACAAGCATTCATTTTGAATTGATCTTCGAGTTCGAACACCACTACTTGGATCACCAATAATTAAATCTTCAGTATGTTACCTTATCCATTTTCTAACAGGTGGTAGATTTCTCCTGCTAGTCTCTCCCCCTAAATTAGTGGTATCTCTTATAGAAGAATGTTCACTGCCTTCAAAAGCTCCCCCTCAATCAGTAGAATTAGTAGATTCCATACTACTACCAGTATCTGATCTCCCTTCATTAGTTCCTGAAGGATCAGTTCCCGATGGAGTAGACTCTGGATGACTGGTCTGCTCCTGACTAGTACTGAGTTCTCCTTGATTGATTTGCTCCCCCTCAACAGTAGCATTCCTTTGAGAAGCAACAGAGATTTTAATTTGAGAACTTTCATCATCGCTGGAGAGTATCTCAGAATCCTTAAGATTTTCAAATTCCAACTTGTCATGACTTTCATCAGTTTTCAGAATTCCAAATTTCTTGTCATCAAATGCAACATGAATTGATTCCACAACAATGTGAGTTCTGAGATTATATACTTTGAAGGCCTTTGATGAAGAATATCCTAGAAAGATTGCTCATCTGATTTAGCTTCAAATTTTCCAAGTTGTTTTGGATGAACTATCAGGACATAACATTTGCATCCAATGATATGAAAATATTTCACACGTGGCTTCTTTCCTTTGATTATCTCATAGGGAGTCTTACCATGACTGTTTACCAAGGTACAATTTTGAGTAAACATGCAGTGTTGATAACTTCTGCCCAAAAGTAGGTTGGAAGCTTTGCATCTGCAAGCATGGTTCTAGCTGCCTCTGTGAGAGTTCTATTCTTTCTTTCTACTACACCATTTTGCTGAGGTGTACCAGGTGATAGGATACTCTGTGTAGGCAACCTGAAATACCGCCCGGGCCCACGACAGTTACCGAGTCCGGGACAATGCCACCGTTAGTCAGTCCGGACCCCTGAAGTAACCCCAGCACGGGGTAATGGATCACGTGGCATCTCATGGCTCCCATCACCATCAAAGGGCCCCAACCAAAAATGACAGCTAATGATTACCAATAATTGGCATAATCCAAGAATGAGGATGTCACACTCAAAAAGGTGCCTGACACACTTTCCCACAATTATTCTCCTGGACAGGTGTCGAGCATCCCAGCACCCCAAATGTCCTATCTGCCTAGGATTGGACGCTCATGATTAAAGGTACCAACCCCTAAATCCTAATTTTGGGCCTATAAATAGACCGAGAAAAGAAGGTTTGGGGGTTACATTCTCTTTTTTACACACTCATATACACACACCCTCCATAATTAGATACTCTAGTCCTTATCTTTTACTTTCCAAATCCGTCACTTATTCTCACGCCGGAGGCGCCGCGGGGCTCGAACCCCCCTCCGATGTTGTTTTGCAGACACCCAACCACCAGCTTCACCTCTGACCAGGCGCGGGAAAGACGGAGGAGGCACTAGATCGGGTCTTGGAGTTATCATTGGCGCTAGAAGGAGGGCCAACCAGGATTTCGAAGGAAAGAGGAGAACGGAAGAGGTATACAGTAAAAGTAATAAAGGGGGAGAAGCACAATTGAAATATACTTATAGAGGAGTTAAAATGAACGAAGGAAGGAGATTGGGCCACGTGGACGGCCTAGATAAACCTCGATTAAAACAAAAGAAGATGTCAGAAAAAGCAATCATGGTTGCACAGCGCTCGAGAAGAATGGACAAGCTCTGGACATTCGAAATATAAAAAAAAAAAAACACGCTGAGAAACGTTACAAATCCATCAGCCTACACCCCGGATCACGTGCTCTACACACAATCTGGGCCTGGGAGGCAAGAGACATGGAATTTTTCTTCCAAGCCAATCATACGGGAGCTACAGCCCCGGATCAAGTGTTCTACGCACAATCCGGGCCTGGGAAGCAAGAAATATGGAATTTTTCTTCTCAGCTATTCAAAACAACGAGCATGGAAGTTAAGGCTACTACTCCCCCATCCAGACAAATCTGCATAGGGGAGTGGGAGGCAAATGATAGGATACTCTGTGTAGGCAACCTGAAATACCGCCCGGGCCCACGACAGTTATCGAGTACGGGACAACGCCACCGTTAGTCAATCCGGACCCCTGAAGTAACCCCAGCACGGGGTAATGGATCACGTGGCATCTCATGGCTCCCATCACCATCAAAGGGCCCCAACCAAAAATGACAGCTAATGATTACCAATAATTGGCATAATCCAAGAATGAGGATGTCACACTCAAAAAGGTGCCTGACACACTTTCCCACAATTATTCTCCTGGACAGGTGTCGAGCATCCCAGCGCCCCAAATGTCCTATCTACCTAGGATTGGACGCTCATGATTAAAGGTACCAACCCCTAAACCCTAATTCTGGGCCTATAAATAGACCGAGAAAAGAAGGTTTGGGGGTTACATTCTCTTTTTTACACACTCATATACACACACCCTCCATAATTAGATACTCTAGTCCTTATCTTTTACTTTCCAAAGCCGTCACTTATTCTCACGCCGGAGGCGCCGCGGGGCTCGAACCCCCCTCCGGTGTTGTTTTGCAGACACCCAACCACCAGCTTCACCTCTGACCAGGCACGGGAAAGACAAAGGAGGCACTAGATCGGGTCTTGGAGTTATCACCAGGTGCAAAAAATTGTTGAGTGATTCCATTGTCTACACAATACTCCTTCATGGTAGAATTCTTGAATTCTGTTCCATTGTCACTTTTTATAACTTTGACTTTGTACTCGGAGCTATTTTGAATATTCTTGACAAGTTCAATGATTTGATGAGGAGCTTCATCTTTCTTTTGAAGAAAGAACATCCATCTAAACCTTGTGTAATCATCCACTATAACTAGAGCATATCTTTTCTTGCTGATAGACATAATATTCACTGGACCAAATAGTTTAAGATGCAGCATGTGAAATGGTTCAGTAATTGTATTTTCTGTCTTGCTCTTGAAAGTGGTTCTTTTCTATTTACCAAGATGACAAGCATCACAAAGTCTATCTTGCACATAATTCACCTGAGGTAGGCCTCTCACAAGATTGTGCTTAACATGTTGATTAAGCTTCTTGAAGTTGAGATGTGAGAGCTTATTGTGCCAATTCCAGCTTTCTTGATTAACTAAGATTAACTAAAAAGCAAACTAACAAATTAAGAATTAATTAACTAATTAACTAATGAGAATTTAAATCGAATTACTTATGCAAGGGAAAACATGGGATCCTAACTTCATTAAATACTTTGCTTAGATCTGACGCCTTTAATCACTATACAAAATGGTTATGATATCTGATCGGACAACATGAAATAAGTACAAGCTACTTCTCAGTATACGTATACCAAACTACCCATACATCCACAAAAGAGATAGAAGATGAATAGACACTAATTATGCTTAGACCCTATATGTCTATAGAATTTGAAAATATTATCCATAAAGATCACATAGGGCAATATAAGTATTCTCATCTCATACTACGAATCATGTTGATAAAAAATCATGAACCTATGCTAGCATGGCAAGTTCTAAATCTCAAGATCCACTTTCACTTCACAAGAGATTAACAAATTAGATGTTAGCTACCCATCTAACAATTAAGCACAACCATACGAGGATATCAAATATACATCACACACAGATCTTTAAAGCATCAAGATACTAAAGCTCCATAAATAAATTCGTTAGAATCCCATGACAACGATTAGTTCGTAATTGAACCTCTCGTCATCATGGGATCAAGTGAAACCATGATAATGAAACAAGATATGAATTCTATGTTATAATATGCTAACTAATGATATGTAATTCTAAGTAATTCCTCTCAATTACATTGATAGAACATGTTTATATAGGCCCTAGAAGTCTTGCCCAGCAAGAAAAGACCTAAAATACAACTTAAAATCGAATTACGGCCAAAAACGGAATTTTCCAGCGAATTATGGCGCTCTCAGCGCAGTCTGTTACTGTTCATAATTATAGAAAATTTCGCAGGCTTTGCGTGGACAGTAAGATCGTTGAAAACGGACTTCTAGAACTCCAGATATGGCCAAAACAGTGTAGACTACCCGGAAATCCGAATTTTCCACAATTTGCTCATTTTTCATCCGTTTTCTCTTCCGATTCTTTTGCCACTTCCCGTTCTTCATTCCAATGCTAAATTTCAACTCCAAAGTCGATGAAAAACACCAACCCTAGCCGAAATAACTAAACCTGCACAACTAACAAAAACGCATCAAAACTACAACAAACTTGAGGCCAAGTGAATCAATTTAAGCCAACTTGAAACGCTATAAATGGATATAAAATCCATTTATCAATTCTAGAAATCAGTCAAGCTTTCATGAACTTAGAATTCATATCCTCCAAGTCATAATACTTGCCATGCTTGGCCATCTCATTGATGAGTTTGGTAAACCTATCAAAGGTATCAGTAAGTGACTCACCAGACTTGGATTCAAAGTACTCAAACTACTGTATGAGAAGTGCCCTCATATTCTTTATGACATGTTTAGTTCCTTCACAGTGAACCTTCAAATTGTCCTATATCTCCTTGCAGTCTTACAAGAGAGAACATAGTTAGTGAGAACAGAATCAAGACTGGTGAATAGTATGCTTCTCACTTTAGCATCCTTAAGAACATTCTCCTTGTCCTTATTATCTATCCATTTAGATTTAGGCTTCTCTGTTGTATGCCCTCAACTTTTCCCTCAACGATTTCTTGACCTATCAACTTTGTTAGAACAAAAGGTCCATCTCTTATTCAGTCAAGATAATCAGGGTCTGTTGCCTCCAGGTGATGCAACATCTTCAATTCCCAAAGAGTATATTCGTTTCTCTTGAGCATAGGGATCTTAGTATTACCATCTTTGTAACAAGACAAGATTGCAGATCTTTTTGATTAATCGTAATCAACCTGCTCTGATACCAATTGTTAACTCGAATGACTTGTAGAAGGGGGGTTGAATACAAGTTATGTAATCGTGTCTGACTTTTGTTTGAATAAATAAACAAGAACAAATGAATAAATCAAACTGTTTGTATTAATAAAATCAAATACAAACTCTACCAAAGGTGTATAAATACCTTTAGCAGCTGCTCTCAATACAAATCTCTCTCTGTTTGTTCACTCGTATACTCACGATGTTCACAAATCTCACCTTACGCGTCTGTTACAATGATATAGAGAGAGTATTTATAATGCTTCCTATCAACTAATAACAGAAAGAAATAATCAATTCATAGTAGGATTCTGTCTTCTAGTTCATAGTTTCCTCTAATAGTTTAATCCTTTTCCTTCACGCATACTTCTTGCTGTTATTGATATAACCAATCTAAAAGATAGCGCTTTCTAGTTTCCGTAGCATCCATAATGACATCATGAAAATTATATCTGATATCAGGATCTTACACCGTATCAGGACTTGACATTCCATCAGGATTTGACTTGTCGTATCAGGATATGACCATAGTTCCTGAAATACAGTCCTTGACACACTGTTCCAGACTAAAACTCTGTAGTTACTGACTAAATTATATATCCTATACAAAGTGCTAAATCCTTTATAAGATCAGGATATTACAAGAAGTATATGAAAATTCTATTCTAAACATCACAACTCATGAATTATTCCTAACAGGTGATGCTTGAACATTTTTGGCTCAAGTATCGGGTTTGGGACACCGTTAAGGTGTTATTGTTTTGGTGTATTATTCATAATTGTTTTGATAAATAATAATAGTTCGAACGTGGGTGTTTTCATGTCAAATATTGTTTGGTGTTCTTCTTTTGCTTTTACTTATTGTTGATAGAAGTAGCAGTGATACTTGAATTACGTGTGACCGCGCTTGGGTGTATCTTGTCAACTAATCGACTTGTTGTATGTGTGTCATCTGTATTGGTTGTTTGTGAATCTCGGATTGCGTAAGTCCCCTAAACTAACAATATACTCCGCATATTTAACTGTTCTTTGGGAAAAATTTCTAGTTGGGTATTTGTAGCTAACTATCCTCCCCGTACTAGTAGCATTAAACATTATTGCGGTCGTCTTCTCATCATAATGAGTTGTCTTCGTAGAGGAGCTTCCACTGTAGGGGGTTCGCTTGTTGTACCCCTTGTATTTAGGACTGTAGGTACTGTTTCTTTTATTCTTGCTCCATCCGCCAGAACCATTGTCATTTCTTAGCTTTGCCATCGACTCCTCCACTACTTTATGGGTTTAAGCCCTAGCATAAAAATATGCCAAGGTTTTTGGGTTCCTCACCTTGCAGCTCCTTCCAAAAGTCAGTCTTTGGGCGTATGCCCACAATCAAGAAATTTTTGTAAGTCTCATAAGTAACTTTCCTTACTTTCGGGACCTCCGCATTGAAGCGTTTGATACTCAGTAAGAGTTTCATTTTTGATATGGGCTAAAAATAAACCTTAAAGACACATTTAATGTAGCATTAATTAGACCTAATATGGTCCAAATATGGGGCCCACCAGATGGGTCCAAACCCTATTTATGATATTAATTTCGTACTTAATATTAAGGGTAATAACCAGCTCAACAATAAGAGTCAGATAAGGATATTACTCCTACTAAGCTTAACCTCCAAGGCACAGAATTCGATATGGGAACTGACTCCTACAAGGAAGGAGTCTAGAACCTTCCTCAAGGCGGTGACTTGCCCACCAAGTCACCTAATTCTACTACGATTCTAAGGCTTCTCAGCCTATATAAGGGCCTGACCGCTCATTCTCAGAACTACATTTTGGCTTAATCCTCGAATAAGGACATGCAAGCCACTGCGTCATAGGTGAGCTCTCGCCTCCATAGCCTCGAGGGCACCATCACCTAGAACTACGTTTTGGCTTGATTCTCGATACGAGATACGTAGGCACTCTGTGAAGACCGATTAGTCTCGATACACGGAAATAGCCATTAAAGCTCGAAGCTCAACCTCCCTTAACATTAAATACATACAAACCCTAACTGCAATTCGATAACCTAGTTTTTATTATACAACATTTGGCGTCGTCTGTGGGGAGAAAACATCAACCATGGTTCAAACACGAAGAACAACAACACCTCTACCGAGGCCATACCCCTCAACTCTGCTCCTCCCGCTACTGAACAGGTACCCCCAACGACAAGTGCGATCACTCAGCCTCAAGTTTCTCAGCCTATAGGGACGAATCCCCATGTTGAGAGTACGTTACCTATAGTCATCCAGCCAAGTCAAGAAACCACCTCTCTTCAGATGGTGATCTCTCCTATAACCAACCGTCCACTCTTGGAGGGACATATCTCCACCACTGTGCTCCCTTTGAGTACCAATCCGATGTATGGACTGCCTAACTATCCCCCTCAATAAAGGGACCCTGGACCAAGCGGTCACGCATTACAGATCTGAGATCGAGAGTATGACGATTACTCTGGTCCTTATACTGACGATTCATCGTCATCTGATGATGATGATCGCGATGAAGCCCCGAGCAGGCGACGTGATAGCAGAGAACCTCGAAGGAGGACTCAGACTATCCACGACGGACACCCTTTGTCAATTGCTGAAAAGATTAAGGCTCATGAGGCCGAGATCTTAAAACTAAAGGACGATATGGCGAGGGAGCAAGCAAGATTGAACCAGAATCGACCTCCTCCAACTTTAGGAGGGGTTCCCTTTGTCGATTTGGAAAGGCCTTCAAGGAGGCAGAGAAGGGCTGATGCCCCAACTAGAAGAACAACAAGGGTGGAAACCCCCAGAAGCAACCCCAAGGATCTGATGCCACTTGGGGATCCTGATGATCCCACATCTCCGTTTACTGAGGAGGTGATGAATGCTCGTATTTCAAAGAAGTTCAAAATGCCGACAATCAAGGCTTATGATGGAACGGGTGATCCCGCAAACCACGTCAGGATGTTTTCGAACGCATTGCTGCTGCTGCCTGCAAGTGATGCCTTAAAGTGTAGGGCGTTCCCTCAAACCCTGTCGGGCATGGCTCAAAGATGGTATAGTCGATTTCCTGCGAACTCAATTGGCTCTTTTAAGGAGTTGAGCGCTGCTTTTATCAGTCATTTTATCAGCGGAAGAGTTCATGAGAAAAGCTCCGCATCCTTCATGTACGTGGTGCAGGGGAAGAATATAAATCTGAGAGATTACCTTAAGAGGTTCACTAAAGAGACGTTGAATATCACTGATTTGGAGAATAAGGTGGCCATGGTAGCCCTGGAACACGGAACCACTGATCTATTCTTTAAAAGGTCATTGGCAAAGCATCCTCCTGAAAACATGGCCGAGCTCCAACGAAGGGCTGACAAGTACATCAAAGCTGAAGATAGCATGAAGAAAGAAGCCACAGTAAGTGGAGGAGGAGGTAACAACGACTCCAAGAAGCGAAAGCAAGACCATGAGTATGATGACCAGGAGTATGATGCTAGGGATAAGTATCCCCGAACTAGCGAGGACTCCGACTATGCCCCTAAGAAGAACCAAGGACCGAGGTTCACTGAGTATGCAAGGTTGAATACTCCTAGGAGTCGAATCTTGTTGGACATTGAGAAGGATAAGGATTTTCGATGGCCGAAGCCACTCAGGGGTGATCTCGCAAAGAGAAACAAGAATCAGTATTGCAAATTCCACAGAGATGTGGGGCATGACACTGATGATTGCAAGCAACTCAAAGATGAGATCGAGTTTTTGATTCATAGAGGGAAACTGAGCCACTTCACTAAGGGTGACGACCGTGGTAATCAGAGAAGAGAGTATGATAGGAGGGATGACGATCAAGATTGCAACCCACAGCCCCGAGGGCCAGTAATCAACATGATCTCAGGAGGCCCGTCTACGGCCGGCACAACAAAGAATTTTTGGAAGGCTTATGCTAGAGAAGTGATGCACATCGTGGGAGAGGCCCCGAAGCGTGCAAAAACTGAAGTAGTGGTTGGTTTTGATGACTCAGACTTAGAAGGGGTAAAGTTCCCCCATGACGACCCGTTGGTCATAACTTCTGTGATTGGAAACTCAGAGGTGAAGCGAGTCTTGATAGACAATGGAGCTTCCGTTGACATTCTATTTCATGATGCATTTGTGAAGATGAGGTACAGTGATTCTCAGTTGACCCCCAATAACATGCCTATATATGGATTTAATGGAGTAGAATCCAAAGTTGAAGGGACTATTCAGTTGCCTGTAACTATTGGACAGGAGCCCAAGGAGGCCACTCAGATGTTGAACTTCCTGGTAATCAAGGCAGTTTCAACGTACAACGCTATCCTCGGAAGGACTGGACTTCATGCATTCAAGGCTGTCGCCTCAACTTATCATATGAAGATCAAGTTCCCGACCAGGATTGGTGTTAGAGAACATAAAGGTGATCAAAAGATGGCACGAAGCTGTTATGTAGCCTCGTTTAGGCCTGATGGAGTCGGGGGGCAGGTCCTTCCGATTGAAGACATGGATGTCCGCAGTAGTAAGAAACGTCAAGAAAGGCCGTCAGAGGACATCACACAGAAGCCTCGGACAGCCATTGAGGCTAAGGCGTTAACTGACTTCGTGGTTGAATGTACCATTGGCAACCAAGAAGTCGGGGGGCAGGAGGTAATACCCCAAGCAGGAAGTGAACCTCAGAATAATAAGGAGGAGACCAGAAGGAGTGGTGGGTGCTCTATTTTTATGGAGCATCAAAAACAAAATCTGGTGCAGGCCTAGTCTTGTAAAGCCCCGATGGGCTCAAGTTATCCTAGTAGAACTTAGCTTTATATTTATCTAGTAGAAGTAGAAATAAGGTTCATTGAAACCATTGAAGATCATGTTGCTCCGAGTAGGACGGTAGTACTTTATGTAAGGGTTGAACCCATTTCAAGTTATTAATGCAAGTTTGTTTTCCATTCATTTATTGTGTGATTTTATTTATGTGCCAAGCACCTGATGAGTGCAAGTTAAGGATGACCAAGTACCGAAAATAAAAGAATACACGAATGGAGAACAAGCAAATGCATAAATAAAGACCCCGAAGGGTCAAGAGTTAGGTTACAGCACGACCAAATAAGAGTTTAAGTCCGTGAAGGACCCAGGTTAAAAGACGAGCAGATAAAAGCCACACGCAACAATCAAAGCCATGCAAGGCCGAGGATGTTAAGGACTAGCTACTCTTCAATATGTCTTAAGTACCTGGATTGAGGATCCAAGGATGAAGACCAATAGAGAACAATGATGTATTTGCTTGGACAACGGCTGATATGCCAGGGATTGATCCCCAATTTATAACCCTTCGGTTGAATGTCGATCCTGAACGGAAGACAATAAAATAGAAGAAGAGGAATTTTGCTCCTCAAAGGCAAGATGTCATTAAGCAAGAAGTTGACAAGCTCTTAGAGGCTGGGTTTATTGAAGAGATTCAGTTCCCCGAATGGTTGGCTGAGCCTGTGATGGTCAAGAAAGCAAATGGGAAGTGAAGGATGTGCATAGACTTCACTGATTTGAATGATGCATGCCCGAAGGACTGTTTCCCCCGACCAGGGATAGACATGTTGATAGTTGTCACAGCTGGACATGAGATGTCAAGCTTCATGGATGGGTTCAGCAGCAACAATCAGATTAAGATGCACAAGAATGACATCCCAAAGAATGCAGGCGCTACTTATCAATGACTGGTGAATAAGATATTCGCCCTTCTGATTGGGAAAACCATGGAGGTCTATGTTGATGACATCTTAGTCAGGAGCCTATTCAAGGCAGACCATATCAAGCACCTCATAGAGGCATTCGAAGTGGTGAGGCACCACAAGATGATGTTGAACCCAGCCAAGTGTGCTTTTGGTGTTAGATTAGGAAAATCTTTGGGATTAATGGTTTCGAAGAGAGGCATAGAGGCCAACCCTGATATGATCAAAGCGATCTTGGACATGGAACCACCCCGTTCTATACGAGATGTACAGAATTTAACCGGCTGAGTTGCAGCCCTGGGGAGATTTATCTCCAAGTCTGGTGACAAATGCTTGCCATTCTTTCAAGCATTGAAAAAAGTGAAAAATTGTGAGTGGACTACTGAGAGCCAATAGGCCTTTGAGCAATTGAGGAGGTACATGGCAGAAGCCCCGTTGTTGGCCAAACCTAGTCTCAGGGAGACTCTTTATCTATACCTGGCGGTATCCGAACAAGCGCTGAGCGCCGTCCTCATTCGAGAAGAGAAAAAGGTTCAGAAACCTATTTACTATGTTAGCAAGGTGTTGCATGGAGCTGAGTTGAATTACTCAACCATCGAGAAGTTTGCTTTGGCATTGATAACAGCCTCGAGGAAGCAGTATTTGCGAGTTGTGAAAGTTGTTATGACTCAGTTTGATGAGTGCTATGTGGAGCATATTCCAAGAAATGAGAACATTATGGCCGATGCCCTGTCTAAATTCGCTTCTTCTGAGATAGAGAATTATGCAGGGAGTGGTTACTTCTAGGTCTTGAAGGCCCCGACCATCAACTCTAAGTTGGTAGCGCCGATTGATGAAGTAAGTTGAAGGGCAGCCTCCGTTTTGTTTGACTTGGGAGGAGACCCAGCCCTCTAACGTTGCGTGAGGTGCTGGGTTTAGCAATCTCTGCTATTGGACAAAAATATGGCTATGTCCCTTCCTCTGGATATGAAAACTAGTAGTCTTTCTATGTAAATCGGTTCCACACAGTTACACTGATGAATAATGTTAGGAATAATTCATAAGTTGTGATGTTAAGAATAGAATTACACATTATACTTCTTGTAATCCTGATCTTATAAAGGATTTAGCACTGTATATAGGATTTATGTGTAAGACAGTTATCTGTATAGTTTAGTCAGGAATGAACAGTGTATCGGAGACTACATGTCAGGAACAGAGCAAATCCTGATGATGGTCCAATACTGATGGGTGATCAGATACTGATGCAGTGTACAGATCCTGATATCAGTCGTGTTACTGATGATGTCATTATGGATGCTACAGAAACTGGCAAGTGCTATAAAACAGGATCATTGTTTGAAGAACAAGCAAGAAGATATTATGAAGGGAAGAGTTTTCTATTGAAGGAAACTATCGACTAGAAGGCAGAACATTGTCATGTATAGATTATATCTTTCTGTTATTAGTTGATAGGTAGCATTATAAATACTCTCTCAATATCATTGTAAAGAGCGTGTGAGGCGTGAGTCGAACTAGTGAATGTGCGTAGCTCTGTATAAGGTTTGTATTCGAGAGTACGAAACAAACAGAGAGATATTTGTATTGTCAGCAGCTGCTAAAGGTATTGTACACCTTTGGTAGAGTTTGTATTTGATCTTATTAATACAAACAAGAGTTTGATTCATTCGTTTATTCTTGTTCTTATAATCAAGCAAAAATCAGACACGATTATATAACTTGTATTCAACCCCCCCTTCTACAAGTTATTCGAGTTAACAATTGGTATCAGAGCAGGTTGATTTCGAGTAATCATAAAGATCTGCAATCATGTCTGGTTACAAGGATGGGAATACTAAAATCCCTATGCTCAAGAGAAACGAATATACTCTATGGGAAGTAAAGATGTTGCATCATCTGGAAGCAACAGATCCTGATTATCTTGACAGAATCAGAGATGGACCTTTTGTTCCAACAAAGGTCGTTGGACAAGCAACAGTTGATGGTGTGGTTGTTCCAGAACATACAGCAGAGAAGCCAAAATCTGAATGGTCAGATAAGGACAAGGAGAATGTTCTCAAAGATGCTAAAGTGAGAAACATATTATTCAACAGTCTTGATTCTGTTCTCACTAACTATGTTCTCTCTTGTAAAACTGCTAAGGATATATGGGACAATCTTAAGGTTCACTGTGAAGGAACTAAGCCTGTCAGGAAGAATATGAGGACATTACTTATACAACAGTATGAGTACTTTGAATCCAAGTCTGGTGAGTCACTTACTGATACCTTTGATAGGTTTACAAAACTCATCAATGAGATGGCCATGCATGGTAAATATTATGACTTGGAGGATATGAATACAAAGTTCATGAAAGCTTTGCCTGATTTCTACAATGAGAAGATATCTGCGATTGAGGAAGCTAATGATCTGGATGAGATTTCATTAGAGGCAGTATATGGAAAATTGAGAGCTTATGAACTTGACAAGCAGCAGAAAAAGAGCAGGAGTGAAGGAAAGATGAAGACTATTGCACTTACTGCTCAATCTGAAGTAAAGAAGCTTCCTGAAGAACAGCATGAAGAGATTGTTGTAAAGAATTCGAGGAAGAAGAAAAGCAAAGAAAGTTCTGAGTCAGAGACTACTGATATGGACTCTGACAACAATGATTCTGAATCTGAGATGCAAGAACTCTTTGCTATGTTTGCTAAAGCTTTCAAGAAAGGAAGATTCAACAGGAAAAGATTTAGCAAAGGACCTTTTCAAAAGAAGGAGGAGAAGAAGAGTGACAAGAGCAAAAGTACAATTGTCAAGCTTGATAAGGCCAAGATCAAGTGCTTTAACTGCAGCGAGCTTGGACACTTTGCTAGTGAGTGTAAGAAGCCTAGGAATTCAGGAAAGGGTAATGCACTTATGGTCACACAGAAAGATTGGGCTGATTCCAGTGACTCTGAAGATGAATTGGATTATGAAAACATTGCATTGATGGCCAATAGTTCAGACAAACCTGGATCTCCAAAGAAAACTTCTCCATCCTCTGTTAAGGGCATAGGAAAGAAGCATTCAATTATCTTGGACAGTGGATGCTCTGGACATATGACTGGAAAGAAGTCCCTGCTTACAAAGTTTGAGAGGAAAGCTGGCCCAGTAATATCTTTTGGAGATGGCAACAAAGGAGAAACTCTGGGATATGGCTCAATTATTTTGGGGAATGTCATCATAGAAAATGTAGCACTGGTTGAAGGCTTGAAACATACTCTTTTAAGTATAAGTCAACTGGGTGATAAAGGTTACAAATCAATCTTTGACAGAGAAGGATGCAAAGTCTTGAATATGCAGAATGGAGACATTGTTCTAACTGGTCAAAGGCATGGTAACATATATGAAGCCAGCTTAAGTGATACATCTAAAGGAATTGTTAGATGTCTCTACAGCAAAGCAACAAGTGATGAAAGCTGGAATTGGCACAAGAAGCTCTCACATCTTAATTTCAAGAAGCTTAATCAACTTGTTAAACACAATTTGGTGAGAGGCCTACCTCAGGCAAATTTTGTGCAAGATGGACTTTGTGATGCATGTCAGCTTGGAAAGCAGAGAAGAACCACTTTCAAGAGCAAGACTGAAAATTCAATTACTGAACCATTTCACATGCTACATCTTGATCTGTTTGGTCCAGTAAACATTATGTCTATCAGCAAGAAAAGATATGCTCTAGTTATGGTGGATGATTTCACAAGGTTCACATGGGTGTTCTTTCTACACAAGAAGGATGAAGCTCCTCAGCAAATCATTGAACTCATAAAGAATATTCATAGTAACTCTGAGTACAAAGTCAAAGTACTTAGGAGTGACAATGGTACAGAATTCAAGAATTCTACAATGGAGGGGTTTTGTGCAGACAATGGAATCACTCAACAGTTTTCTGCACCTGGTACACCTCAACAAAATGGTGTAGTGGAAAGAAAGAACAGGACTCTCATAGAGGCAGCAAGAACCATGCTTGCAGATGCAAAACTTCCAACCTACTTTTGGGCAGAAGCTATTAACACTGCATGTTTCACTCAGAACTGTACCTTGGTAAATAGTCATGGAAAAACTCCCTATGAGATGATCAAAGGAAAGAAACCAAGTGTGAAATATTTTCACATCTTTGGATGCAAATGCTATGTCCTAAAAGTTCATCCAGAACAACTTGGAAAATTTGAAGCCAAATCGGATGAAGCAATTTTTCTAGGATATTCAGCATCTAAGGCCTTCAAAGTTTATAATCTCAGAACTCACATTGTTATGGAATCAATTCATGTTGCATTTGATGATAAGAAGTTTGGAATTTTGCAAACTGATGAAAGCCATGACAAATTGGAATTTGAAAATCTGAAGAATTCTGAGATACTCTCAAGTGATGATGAAGGTTCTCCAGAAGAAATTTCTATTGCTTCTCAAAGGAATGCTGCTGTTGAGGGGGAGCAAATAAATCAGAGAGAACACAGTGATCATCAGGAGCAGACTAGTCTTTCAGAATCTATTCCATCAGGAATTGATGTTTCAGAGTCTACTCCATCAGGAACTGACCTTTCAGAGTCTACTGAGGAAAGGTCAGTAACTAGCAGCAATATGGAATCTACTGATTCTATTGATCAAAGGAGAGTTTTTGAAGGTAGAGAGAATTCTTCTACAAGAGATACCACTAACTTAGGGGGAGAGACTAGCAGAGTTGATTTACCACCTGTTAGAAAATGGACAAAGGATCATACTGAAGATTTGATAATTGGTGATCCAAATAGTGGTGTTCGAACTAGAAGATCAATTCAAAATGAATGCTTGTATAGTTACTTTCTCTCAAAGAATGAACCTAAGAAGGTTGAAGAAGCCTTACAGGATCCTGATTGGGTAGTTGCAATGCAGGAGGAGTTAAATGAGTTTGAGAGAAACAAAGTTTGGAAACTGGTACCAAGACCTAAAGATAGATCTATTGTTGGTGCAAGATGGGTTTTCAGAAACAAGCTAGATGAATCTGGTATGATTGTAAGAAACAAAGCAAGACTGGTGGCCAAAGGTTATTCTCAGGAAGAAGGCATTGATTATGATGAGACCTTTGCACCTGTAGCAAGATTGGAAGCAATCAGAATGTTTCTTGCATTTGCAGCTCATTCAAAATTCAAGGTATACCAGATGGATGTAAAGAGTGCTTTTTTAAATGGCAAACTTGATGAAGAAGTGTATGTAGAACAGCCACCTGGATTTGTTGATCAAAAGTTTCCAAATCATGTCTACAAACTTGACAAGGCACTCTATGGACTAAAGCAGGCACCAAGAGCATGGTATGAGACTTTGTCTAAATTTCTTCTTGAAAATGGCTTCACAAGAGGTACAATTGACAAAACTCTATTCTTTAGAAAGATAAAAGGTGAATTGCTTTTAGTTCAAGTTTATGTTGATGATATTATTTTTGGTTCTACTAATGAAAAGTTGTGTGCTAAGTTTAGCAAGCTTATGCAGTCTAAGTATCAGATGAGCATGATGGGTGAACTAAATTATTTCTTAGGCTTGCAGGTCAAACAGACTGAGACTGGTATTTTCATTAATTAGTCAAAGTATATCAAAGATCTTTTAAGAAGGTTTGATTTTCAAGACTGTGCAGTTGCAAAAACACCCATGGCAACAGCCACTAAACTAGACTCTGATCCTAAGGGGAAGAGTGTGGATAATACTAGTTATAGAGGCATGATAGGCTCATTGTTATATCTAACTGCAAGTAGGCCAGATATAATGTTTTCTACCTGTTTATGTGCTAGATTTCAAAGTAATCCTAAGGAATCTCATTTAATTGCTGTGAAGAGAATCTTTAGATATCTCAAAGGAACTCCAAATCTTGGTTTGTGGTATCCTAGAGAATCTGATTTCTTTCTAATTGGCTATTCAGACTCTGATTATGCAGGGTGTACGATAGACAGGAAAAGCACTACAGGTACATGTCAATTTTTGGGAAATAGATTGATTTCTTGGGCAAGCAAGAAGCAACAATTTGTTTCAACCTCAACTGCAGAAGCTGAGTACATAGCAGCAGGCAGTTGTTGTGCACAGCTCCTTTGGATAAGAAATCAGTTGCTGGATTATGGTATGACACTTAGTAATATTCCTATGTTTTGTGATAATACTAGTGCTATTAAAATTGCAGAAAATCCAGTTCAACATTCAAGGACTAAGCACATTGATGTCAGGTATCATTTTATTAGAGAACATATTGAGAATGGTACTGTGGAACTTCATTTTGTTCCTACTGACAAACAGCTTGCAGATATTCTAACTAAACCACTTGATGAGACTACATTCAGTAGACTAGTAAGTGAGTTAGGAATGTTAAATTTCACTACAAGAAAAGGGTCAATAGACATCAGTTTCTGGCCGATGTCTATGTTATTTTGGATGTGATGTCTAGGTGGGAGATGTCTATTGTAGACATCAGTCAGAAACTGATGTCTATGCTAATATAGACATCAGTTTTTCATTCAATACACATCAGTTGTTCTACAAAATAGGTTACATATAATTAATTTTATAAACAACTTGCATGCCTTATATTCTAGAAAACATATAATAAACTAAGTTATTTTTCACATACACATCACTTTCTTTCTTTGAAAAAGATGTCTATTTGAATATTAGACATCATAATTTTATCAGATAAAGTGATGTCTATAGGTATCTTAGACATCATCCTAGACTGATGTCTAACGTTCTTATAAACATCAGTTTTTTTATAAAAAAAATCGATGTGTATAGTGACCTTAGACATCATCCTAGACTGATGTCTAATGTAGGTATAAACATCAATTTTTTCAGAAAAAACTCATTTATATGTGTCTTTAGACATCAGATTTTATAAATAAAAGGTGATGTCTGTTTGTTGTTTAGAATCAGTTTCCTACACTGTTTTATACACCAAAATAGCCAAAACTTAAATTATGCACAAAATAATAACCAAAATTACTACATTTATCATTGAAAGAATTCCTCAATTGTCATTGACAAAATAAAAATCAATGTCATCAATATCCAAATTACATAAACTGCATATCTGACGTACCAAATCCAAAACAAGTAAACATGACAGAGAATCCGCAAAATCAACTAAACTGAGCAAAGTACCCATCCACAAAACAAAGTGCATAACCTGCTTAACTAGTCAGAGTCAAATAACTGAATGACTGATATGAGATTCATCTACTGAATGCATGAGCCGAGATTTGAAGGATGACTGATATGATCCAAAATAGTCATCAGCAGGGTAAATGCCTTCATGTAATCTATTTTCAGACCTGGCTTCATCTTGTCTGCTGACCAGATTGTAGCGCACACCACTAATATAATTTGGGGGTGAGAGGTTCCCCCTCCTCATGGAACCCTCTTCTGACACGAAGCAATGTTGTGAACCAGATGCCTGGTAACTTGTTTCCTGCATTAGTAAGGTAAGGTCATTAGAACATGGTAGTGCAAGCAGCCAAGTATGATAGAGAAAAGTTTATCAAGTAGTTTTTGCAGAATACACTTCCAGACCAACTCTGCACGAAATTACCACAATGCTTTTGTAACACTAACACAGTTTAACACATATGCAGTTCCTGGTTACATTACAAATATAATATTTTGTCTGCGGTTTCTAAAATTTTATTAATCTGTGACAAATGAAGCAGGAAATGTGTGAAGTAAAAGATACCTATAATATCTAAGAAAGACCCAAAAGTTCCAGATCTCGCAGTCCTGGCCTAAAGCTTGAAATGTATTTCCTGAAAACTTATGATGCTAATCAACAGAGAAACTAAATAATATAATACAACAAAGATAATCAATCAAGCAAGATTCATAATTATGGTTTCTGTATGATTGATTAGACAATTATTCCTTACTTCTTGCTTCCAGGAGACACACTTGATTGTAAAAACAGTAAAACAATAATTAGATGACCTTCATTGAAGGAAATAAAAGACTGGATTAAGAGCAAACCATCCGGCCGGGTTGAATCACGATGCTCATAATTCTTTACAGTATCTTCCAGCTCGAGGGCTTCAGTTACAAAACTCATGTATTCGCTGTGAAAACCATGATTGCAAGGGAAAATAATAGTAAAGTGAGTTAGTAACAGAAGCACACATTAGACCTGAGACTTACACCAGATCATGCACAATTTAAATCTCGATAAGTAGGCAATCTCTATAAGCTATTACAGACATCAGTACTGCAAAGTCAAAAGTGCATGTGAAGGTTTGAGTTTCGCAAGAGACTCAAGCTGTCCCCGAGTTTAACTATTGTTCTATCTACATAAAAAGAAAGAGGCACCAAATGAAGAGGCACGTGATAAGTCATTGTATAGGTATTTTATATGAATACCAAGCAAAACACATCAATATCTTAAAGTGCTTTATATGTAGATACTGGATATTGTAACACATCATTTTATATGCATATAGCACTTTGATGGGTGGGAACAGATATGCTCTGTAAATTATGTAACAGATATAATCCATATCATTTTCGGAGATATTTTATTTCAAAAGCTTTAACAAACCAAACTGGGGGTTTGAAAGTGGGATCTTCATTAAGCTGAAAATTTATTACCGGAAAGCAAGTAGGGAAACTGGGGGGGGGACTCTCTACTCAGCTCAGTATTAATCCAATAATATTTGGGGTTGGTTAGGAAGAAATATAGCCAGTGGTAAATATGATAATATGAATAACCTCCTGGCTCGTACAAGAAATTTTAAGCACAGCAAAGCAATCACAAGACTACATGCTTAATTACCATTTGCTGCAGTAACTTATCAACGATAGTCATGTAAGGTCTCAAAGGATCACGCCTGGACATCTGCTTTGATGTTGCTTGAGTAACCTAGTTCAACAAAGCATTTGCCAAATAATTTTACATAAAAATAAGAACAATGCAAATACAAACAGAAACAAATGTGTAAGGACTTTATGGGTCATATTACTACCCATAGTTTACACATATGATACTGAACACTCTGTTGTTTTAAAATTATCACTTAGCCACACCCACACGCTGTTACAATTTTTGTGTATTCCCAGACATGCACCCTTTAGACCTAAATCCTTTTAACAATGACACTGAAAAAAAGTATATCCCTTCCGTATGTATGGCCATACCTAAAGTATCTAATTTACAAATTAAGATAGTGTTATTCTTGAGAGCTTATTCTAATCAAAAATCAAGACAAATATTTTGGCAGCACTATCATTTTTTCATTATTTTCTGCACTTGTATTAGTTAAAAGCTCTCCATTTCTATATATGACACAGTAAGAGATTTAGAAAGCAGAGAGTATATGACTGCATATTTGTATAAAGCGGTATATTTCAAATAATAAGGGTCTTACAACTATAGCATTTCAAAAATCCTTATGTGCATCATCAAGTTTCACAGCCATCCTAGATACTTTATGAGATAGAAGCTTCTAGCGATTGATCCACTTTGCATTTTGCCAGAGGCCCTTTGGAATTTCACTCAAACCCAAGCCGAGCAGAAACGCACCAGTCACGAGTCCAAAAGTATTTGAGCAAGCCATGGCAAAACCAAGAATACCACTATGCCTACATGTTCAAGCGTTAAATGTGAATAAACGAAAACTATAAACACACCCAAAGAGATACTACGAAGAAAAATATTAACATATGAAGTCCTATGAAATGTTCAATATAAATCTAGGATTACTCTACTCAAATCCTTATGAGAACATTACAAAACAGAAAGATATACAAATCATAACATAAAGTTAAAAATCTAAATTTTAACACAAAAATTTAAATTTAAGGGAGAGCTGATAGAGTCAAAACTTGTACACTTAATTGGTATTTTTATTTCCCAATTTGCACCTTCTCTTTGGTGAGCAAAACTGAGCAAGAAACCAAGGTGCTGCCCCTTGAGCTCCCATATATGCTACTGTCAAGTTAAACCAAGTAGTAACTTGTATTATCAATTTTATACTTAGTGCAAGTGCAAGGATGTACTACTTTCTAAATTGTCTAAAATCTTAATATAAAATAGAACAATAAGCTTTTTTGAAAGATTCAATTAGGGTTGTGGCTAAATGTTCTGCTATGATTAAGGTAGTCCTATGTAGTCATCAGGGCATTCCATGGTGCGATGCTCTCCTTTAATGGCATCAGACACAACTACTAATATCTTGTTAAATTCCAAGCACAATGATATGGTGACGAGGAATGGAATCATGTAAAGTTACTGCTAGAAGGTAAACACACCAGTTTGCGCGCAAAATAATGAGCAGAATATGACCACATAGCGCAATAGAACCGACACACATGTGGAAGAATAAATTAGCGTGCACACTGGTCTTCAATCTTTCTGTCAGTGTGAAGTCCCCGGCATCTTCATAACCCTGAATTATAGGCACCACAGCCCTGCTTAGACAAATAGTTTCATATAAATCTATATGAACAAGTGCATATTTATGCTGCAAATCACAGATAAGTCATTAAGACATTTTGGCTTAAACTCATCATACTCAGACAAAAAAAATAGTAAGTTCACACAAAAACAAAGTTCATTTTAACAGCTTTCTGTGACTAGTATGCAGAAATTCAGATAATCTCTTCTTCTTAGTGTCTGTCACTAAATACATATCTTTATCCAACAAAATACATATATATAATACAAGAATAAAACAACAGATATTATCACTTTTAACTACATCTTAAAAGATTATATAAATATCAAACGGGATTAGGAGTTCAATTTTTGCCAGCATAACTAAAAATATCAAATCACCAAGACTGGACTGTCTAAGGCTACATATTCTTAAATAGACAGGAAATGCTAGCCATAATTTAGCTGTTCGATCGTGCAAGTAATTATTTTTCGAGGCCACCATTTTTTAGTAATGCAAGATCAAAGAGGCAACTATAATGGCCTCCCTGGATGAACACAATTGTAAATTTCAAAATCATGAGGCAATCACAATGACTAGTAAGCCGATGCAGGAGTTAGATCTTAAGAAATGATCGAAAAAGACGGTTGGATTAGTACTAAGTAAGTAAAAATGTGCTCCAATATGAAAGAGTCCAGAAGAACGATAATTCTTTTAATTCTTGTCCAACGATTGCCTGCATGAAGGGGAACGTGAAGTCAATAAGCCGCATCAACAATACAGGACAAAATTGTTGCAGTAAATATTAAATAATACTATTAATTTCACAAATCACCAAATCATTTAAGTTTCTACAAAAACATATCTGAAAATCCAAAATATTAGACTTCTACTTATGCTGTCACACTCAGTTACATCAATCTTAGAAGCCACTAAACTATGCCGCTCTAATTTGTCAACTGTTCTCACTCTGGCAGATTCAGGGACTTAATTACACAATTAATGTGAAATTTACTGTAAGATATCTTTTAATTTCTGTAAAAAAGGAACTACTAATTTAGGCTTCTTGTACATAGATGAATTTATATACATAAGAAGACTATGTGTTGATGGAATAGTTTTAGGACTGTTAGCTTATAACTTTTTCTAAAAGCTATGCAACCAATTTCACTGCCAACTATTCTAGCATTCAACTCTAAGATATCTGCAACTTTCAATAACACCTTAGTTGTTGATATAGTCTTTAAATTACATGTGTATGATTAGCATTTCCCTTTAAACAGTTTTGTATTAAAGATACACCAACACCATCTTGTCATTTCCCTTTACATGTGTATGATTAGCATTTCCCTTCGTAATTGTAGTAATTGTGAATTTGCACTTAACGACAAAAAGTGTCATGCAATCCAATATCACGTACAAAAAGTAGTCACCCTTTTGTCAGCGGAACAGGTCAGTAGCTCTATAGGCATTAAAACATTAAAGGTAAGGAGCCATGTAAGAGCTCAAAAGATTAAGACAGATATCAGAATTAGCTGGGTCAGATGTTTTAGTTCATGTCTAAGATAATAAGAAAAGATGGAACTTGCCTGCGCCTCATTCATGCGTAAATACGTGTCTCTTGGACCACCCAAACAAACACCACAATTAGGACTAGCAGGTGTATCACAGCCTGCTTCTTCCAATATTTGAGAACAAGTCTTCCCACCAGACTACTGGAAGGCTATACACGTCCATCCAGACCTAAACATGATTTGAGTAACCAATTTAAATCATGATACATTTGACTTGCACAATATACAAGGAATGTACAGAATGTCAAAAGCAGAACAAACCTTCTGGGTAGCTGGGACTAGGAATGTTGGAACTTTCACCTTTTTACCCTGCACTAGTGAACATTAGTCTACGAAAGAACAATTAATTGTTACAAATTAAACAGGGATACAAACAAAATAAATCAATTAACGAAACAAAGATACAAACCAACACTAGATATAAACCAAATCAGTTGACAAACACATATGCAAACTAATTTAAAATTAACCTAATCAAAGTGATTAATACTAATACAAACCAGTTCACAAATATATATACAAACCCATTTAGAATTTACCAAATTAAATCAAATAATATAGACACAAACCCAAACAAAGTATATACAAACAAACCCAATTATAATTAACCTAATTAAAGCTTAAAAATCAAATAAATGGAGCAATTACATGAATTAGGTAGATACTACTTACTAACTGAAGAGCAAATCGAGCAAAGAGAATAGCAAATCGAACAAGTCGCGGGCCAAACCGAGCTTTCGAGCTTTTCTTCGTGAATTAAGTATTGAGGAACAAATCGAGCTAGGGTTCTTCGTGAGTTGTTCTTGATGTGTTGTTCTTGTTCGATTTAGGGTTCCGATTGTAAGAGTGTGTGGGACTGAGGTGAGGAGGTGGTCATCGTAGGTAGAGCAGGTGGTCGTGGTGAGTGGTGGTGCAGGAGAGAGCGAGAGAGAGAAAGAGAGAGATAGCGAGTATCGAGAGAGAGAGTATCGAGAGAGAGTTTAATTTTTAGTTTTAGATTGTGTTTAATTTGTCTAAAGGGGAATAATTGTGTAGAGCAGTAGAGGCCGGGAAATATTTGGCCAAAGGGGGGGAATTTTGATTTAGAGGTGAAAATTTTAGTTAAGGGGGAAAACCAAAGAAGGCCCGCGTGTTTTGTTTTTTAAAGGCTGACTTTAGACATCAGTTTTAAAAATAGTGATGTTTACGAAACATAAAGACATCAGTTTAATTATGGGCGATGTTATTACATGTTTTAACATCAGTGGCATTTACAACCGATGTCTAAAGTGTGATGTCTATTGAACTTTTTCTTGTAGTGTTTTTAGATCTTTAACATCTGCAAAAGTAGCAAGGTATGTTGTTCTTAGTTTATAGACTTGATATTTCTGTCAGGATCTATATTTGATTGTTAAATGATTGAGCTATAACACATTGCCTTGATAAATCTCAGTATGATAGACTTGTTAATAATCATCAGGATTAGATTTGTCATCAGGATGCTGACGTCATCAGTATTGTGTCAGTATCAGGATTATGAAAATTGCTTCAGATCCTGACGTTTACTTTGTGTAGTAATCTGATTCTGTGATGTGTTAAGTCTATGCTAGCAAGTTTTGATATTTGCATACTGATAATTTATACATCATTCAAAAATCAAAAGACAAGCAGATAACAAGAAATTGTATTTTCATTAATAAAAATCATTACATGGAAATGAATACAACATCTTTTTGTCTAAATTTCTACTCTATACTTGTCTTTGATATGAACTCTGAGGTACAGGACAAGGAGCATCTCAAGAAATCCATCAGGGGATGAAAGCCTCGTTTGCTCTTGGATTCCTTGTCTGGGCGACTTGAATGAGAGCAGCTAACTTAAATTAATAGCATCTCCATCAAGATCAACCTCAGACTCTCGGCCAAATTCTTCATCCTCAAGTTTTGAGGAGGTTAGGGGAAGATTGTATCCAACAGATGGATGTTCTAGGAGAAACCTCTGGATATTATCGAAAACCAATCCATTCATGATTAGTTCGATGAGAAGAGTCGTTTGTTCAAAGAGATGATCAAGAACAGGATGTTCATCGATCAAGAAAAATCTGGAAAATGGGTTTGAAGGGATTTTTGGTTTGAGAAGCATTGTTGAGAAGAAAAGAAATTGAAAGGTTATGGAGAATGGCATAAGGCGTTTGGTTCTTTTAAAGGAAGACGTGAGAAGCTGAGCAGTCACTTGGAAGTCTTAATGAAGTCAAATGCTAATTATTGCATGAGACTGTATTTCTTGTTTCAAGAAATATTGAAAATATCTAACCAATTGATTTTCTGTTCAGATTAATTGTTTATTTCTTTTTCAGATAAAAGAAAAATGCCACGTGAAAACTCCATATTAAGTCTCTGATGATATTGATCTGGATTTCATGAGTGATCATCAGGATTTGAAAATTATATTTTTAAATCAAATTGCATTTTGTGATTATTTTGATGAGAGGTCATCAGGAAAAGGAAGCTGATCAGTATTACTTATTTATACCCTGATTTATTTCATGAAAATCAATTTTGGATTTTATTTTCCAAAAATCGTGGGTAACCGCATTTTTCAGGGACTGACACCTGTCAATCTACGTGTCAACGTGGGATAGTGGTCTGAAAGATTTGTGAAATATATTTGTTTTGAAACTCTAATCGTGTAATTGCTTTCTCTAATCTTACATTCTCCAAAGCAAAAATCACTCTTGAGTTTTCAAAATCACTAATTCATTTCAAGAATTTTTCAAGTTTCTTTTCAGATCAAGAATGGCAGCTCAGAGAAGATTACCTAAATCAGTAGCCTTCAAGTTTGGTGACTTTGATTTTATGACAAATAATCATGTTGCAGCTATCACCAACAAGGAAGGAGTGTCATCTGATTTTCATCCAATCATGGACTTTCTGGCGTATGGACCATTAAGTTATGCATTGACAGCATCTCCACAGATTAATCAAGTAGCTGTTTCACAAGCTTGGGAGAATGCTGAGGTAATTGATTCTACTCAGAGTCAATCAGGTAAGATTGTTCTACATTTAGGACAAGATTCATTTGACATTACTGAATCTGTTGTTAGTTCAGTACTTTGCTTACCTGTTACTGATAGTTATGAGAATGTACCATCTGATGATAATATAAGAACTATGTTGTCTGAATTAGGTTATAGTGGACCTCTAGATAACATGAGCCAGTTGAATAGGTCTTTTCTAAGAAAGGAATGGTCTTTTTACTTTGATCAAATTGCTAAATGTTTTACTGGCAAATGTAGTTCTTTTCAACAAATTACTTCTGTTACATCTCATATTGCTTATAGTTTGCTTTATGACAGAGTAATTAACATTGGTCATATTATCTTAAGTCAGATGAGTATTAAACTTGGGTTAAGAGATCAAAACAGGAAAATGGTTTATTATCATAGATTTATGCAATTGTTTATTAACCATTTTATTCCTGATGTTGAAGCTAGATTTGGTAGGGAACATTGTGTTTCTTCTTATGAACAGCAAAAGAGAATTTTCTCTGATATTACAAAGAAGGACAATGAAAAGAATCTAGATGAAATACCTGCAATTCATTATCCACATCATTTTCAGGTGATTCTTAAAACTCATCTTCCTACTCTCTACAATTCTTCTTTCTTTTGTGGTGAAATGGCTCAGGAATCTCAATTGGAGGAGAACCCACCTGTGTCTACCCAAGTAGCCCAAAACATCATAGTCTCTGAAACAATTCAAGAACCAAATTTTGATCCACAGCCTATTGTTTCAAAGAAACCAACCTCTGGTGTTTCTCAAAAGACATCAGTTGTAAGGAAGAGAAGATTTGTTGTGTCAAGTAGTAGTAGTAATTCTAGTGAAGATGATGATGATTTAACTCTTGCAGAGAGAGCAGAATTGAAGGCTGCAATTCAACTTTCTTTGTTAGTACAAAGAGATGAAAAACCTAGTCACAGCCAGGCTGCAGTCTCACATAAGGCTGTAGTTCTTAAAAAGGGAAAACAGTTACTGGATACTGTCTCTCAAAAGACTGTGTCTATTGAACAAAGATCTCATCCCAAGATCACTTCTGTGTCTACACCTCTTGAGTCTTCTCAGGATAAATCTTTTGCTCACTATATCAGGAGAACAAGGAGAAAGATTCAATTGTCACCTACACACACAGAGTCTAGTCCAACTAATATCATGCAGGTTTCTACAAATCAAGCTACATCTATGTCAGTATTTGACAAGAGAGATCTGGATATTGATTCTTCATGGGAAACTACATTATCATACAGACTGGCTATGGGACTAATTTCTCTCAAAGTGAAGTTGTCAAGGCCTGTTCTAGACTTTCTGATTGAAAGAGTACCAAAACTTTTATTTCCAGATGAATATGGACTTCTACATCAAAGACTTGACTTAATGAAGATGTATTTTTATGTATCTGTCAGAAGACAATTAGTCAAGAAATTTGGAATCTCGAAGCATGTTGCACTTCAATCACTTCATGCATATTTATTTGACAAGGATGTAATTATTGAAGATGCTTCAGCTCAAGGTGAACAACTGGAGGAAGTAGATAGAGGGAAGCAGTCAACAGAAGATACTATTGCACCAGTGGTGAGTAGTAGGAAAGATCAGATCACGGTCACTGCAACACAAGAACCATCTAGTCAGAGGAAGGATGAATCAGGAGCTGTGATAGCTGATGTTGAAAGGTCTTCTGTGATGACTGAGAATGCAAGTGAGATACCCTATGATATGGGAGGAATGACTTTGGTTGATTTTTCTGAAGATCAAACAAATTTTGTTCAGTCAGAGTCTATCCACCTTGAGGGTGTGTCTCAGCAAACAACACTTAAAGATGGTGATGTACTAACTATGGTGTCTAATGAAGTATTACTGAAGACATCACAGTCTAGTAAAGAACCTGAAAGTGGTATACTGGAGCCTGTAGTTTCTGAAAGGAAAGAAGATGATTGTATGGGTTCAGAGACTATAGCAGCTCACTCCTTGGAGAAAACCTCAAGCCACATGCCATATGAGGAACTCTCTCTCCATGTGAGTTCAGGTATAAAAACTCCTTCTAAACTCTAATTTTCTGTAGGTCATGAGAGCACTTATCCAAATTTGAGTGATACACTTGAAAAGATGGATATTGATCCACAATTTGAGCGGCTGGCTCCTGACCAGGCAAAAGGTGAGGTAGAAAGAGTGTTGACTTTAGAAAGTCAAAGTGAGAATGAGGGTATGGATGATCAACTCCATAGTGAGGGAGAGAAAATTAGGAAACCATCATTTGATTTCTGGGATCAGGTTTTTCCTGAATCTTGGTCTGAAAATTTGGGTATGGATGCTGGTACTTATTCATTCATCAAAATGTATCAGAAGAATGACTTAGCACATCACAATGCAAAGCCAGAAGTTAAAGCTCAGAAGCAAAAGGAGAGGCTTGAAGAAATCATTAACAGGAGAGGTGCCAGGATAAAGCAATCTCTTGATACATATGTACCAGATGAAGATTCTAATGATCCTAGTGTTCCTTTGTATGTACTTCCAATATCAGCTAGAATTGAGACATCAACAGTCTCTGATCACTCTAAGGAGGAGTCAGGATTTGAAGATGTTAGTACACAGAATACTGGTGAAGGAGATGATGATCATGTTTCAGTTCCAGAACAGAAAGATGAAGACGTTGATACTTCTAATCAGGTTTTATTACTTGAATATCATACAACTCAAGCAACTTCTTCTACAAGACTTGAAGATAAAGTTCTTTCTGATTCTGATACTGAAGATACTAGAAGCACTTCCAATATTGAAGTTCATTCTGATGTTTTGAAAGATATTCAGAATTCTCAAATTGCTATTCAAACAAGACTTCAATCACTTGAAGATAACCAAGTCACCATTATGGAAAATCAAGCAGTTCTTATGAATCTCATTTGTTCTGTTTCTGAATCTCTTGGAATTAATGTTGCTGATGTCAAAAAAGGGGGAGATAAAGACAATTCAAAGACAACAACAACACTACCAGACTGAAGGAGATAAAGATAAAACTGGGGGAGATAAAGATCAGACAAATGGTAGTAAAAAGAAGAACCAGGAGTGACAGTGGTGAATCTCAGCTAGGAAGTGGTAAGGAAGAGCAGCATTAATAGTTAAAATTCTTTCTTCTAAGTACTGGATAAATGTCTACATCTGAGAAGGAGGTACTTAACTTCATAATTCTACATTCATAAATTCTATTCTGGTTGTATTGTTATATGTTTTGACATCCACAACTTAGATTTATGCTTCAGTTTGTAAAGCATAAATAGGGGGAGATTGTTAGGAATAATTCATAAGTTGTGATGTTAAGAATAGAATTTACACATTATACTTCTTGTAATCCTGATCTTATAAAGGATTTAGCACTGTATATAGGATTTATGTGTAAGACAGTTATCTGTATAGTTTAGTCAGGAATGAACAGTGTATCGGAGACTACATGTCAGGAACAGAGCAAATCCTGATGATGGTCCAATACTGATGGGTGATCAGATACTGATGCAGTGTACAGATCCTGATATCAGTCGTGTTACTGATGATGTCATTATGGATGCTACAGAAACTGGCAAGTGCTATAAAACAGGATCATTGTTTGAAGAACAAGCAAGAAGATATTATGAAGGGAAGAGTTTTCTATTGAAGGAAACTATCGACTAGAAGACAGAACATTGTCATGTATAGATTATATCTTTCTGTTATTAGTTGATAGGTAGCATTATAAATACTCTCTCAATATCATTGTAAAGAGTGTGTGAGGCGTGAGTCGAACTAGTGAATGTGCGTAGCTCTGTATAAGGTTTGTATTCGAGAGTACGAAACAAACAGAGAGATATTTGTATTGTCAGCAGCTGCTAAAGGTATTGTACACCTTTGGTAGAGTTTGTATTTGATCTTATTAATACAAACAAGAGTTTGATTCATTCGTTTATTCTTGTTCTTATAATCAAGCAAAAATCAGACACGATTATATAACTTGTATTCAACCCCCCCCCTTCTACAAGTTATTCGAGTTAACAAATAAACAGTCCTCTAGTACTATCAAAGCTCATCTTGAGACTGGTTGGCTCCCTGATAATGCCTTGAAGGCGCAGAAAGTTTTAGTGAGAAAGTGTTGAGATAAGAGGTCCTTTGTTATTCCATACTTAAAATCTTGAATCTCAAATCCCGACACAAAAATTAAGCCTTGATGGCCAACAAGGCTGTCTGCCTCCAATCGAGTTTGTCGTTTGAGTTTAAGGGCTCGAATCAAGAGTCATTAGTCAAGTTGAAACCTAAGCAAGGTTATATGAGTATAAGAATAAGGTTGGAATCCTAGAGTCAAGATAGAGGAGTGACAACTAGCCAAGGCACACCAGACTTGAAGTCAAGTGCTGAGTGGCAAATGAACTTCTTGAACGATCAACCGAGAAGCAAGACCTCCACCACACGAAGTAAGGGGGGCAAGAACTAAAAAGCTTCACCACAAGACCCGCATCTAAGAATGAGAATGAAGGGTTGGTTATAACCGACAACCATAAATGGATTCAAGGTTTAAAACCAAGAATTCAACAAGCGAGTTAAGGCCCAGAAGGTCACGAAAGTTATGAAAGCCAATTTGAGGTCAAGATTGTCTGTTTGGTCATCGACTTTAAATAATGACATCCGACGATCGAATAATGACGTTGAGGTCCAAATATCGACGTTCGAATACTGACGTTGAGGTCCAAATATCGACGTTCGAATACTGACATTGAAGTCCAAATATCGACGTTCGAATATTGACGTTGAAGTTCAAGGACCGAGAAAAGGCCGACCAAGCTCCGAGGGCCGGCCGATTGAGCTCCCGACGAGGCCTCCGGTCGACCGGCCACCGGTCGACTAACCTCCCTGGGGAGCTTCGGCCGACTGATGGCGATCATCGGTACGAGATTTCAAGATTTGATGTCGAAGACGGCTGACCGAAACACGGCCGATTGAGGCACCGGGGGCACTCCGGCCGACTGACATTGATAGTCAGCACGAGGTTTAGCCCAGCCGACTGAGAACCGGCCGACCGGGCTCCAACGGAAGGGTCCGGTCGACTGACATTGATAGTTAGCACGAGGTTTCGCCCAGCCGACCGAGAACCGGCCGACCGAGCTCCAACGGAAGGCTCCGGCCGACTGACATTGATAGTCAGCACGAGGTTTCGCCCAGCCGACCGAGAACCAGCCGACCGGGCTCCAATGAAAGGCTCCGACCGACCAACATCGGTCATCGCGTCGAGATTTTGTTTCGATCGACTGAAAAAAAAATTGGCCGACCGAGGTCCCGGCCGACCGGCTCACCGGAGACCTTCTGGCCGACCGACGTTGATGGTCGATAAAAAAAATAAAATAAAATAATAATAAAAAAATGGCCGACCGAGGTCCCGGCCGACCGGCTCACCGGAGACCCTCTGGCCGACCGACGTCGATGGTCGATATAAAAAAAAAAAAAATTTGGCCGACCGAGATCCCGGCCGACCGGCTTATCGGAGACCCCTCGGCCGACCGACATCGATGGTCAGCATGCAGATTTGGTTTGGCCGACTGATAGTGGTGGTCGAGTTGGGTTTTCAAATTTTTGTTTTTGTTTCTCCACCTCGATAATCAAGATCACTATTGAGATTGTTTTTGAACAAAATAATCAAGTAGAAGTTGAAATTGAGATTAGCACCGATTAGTGCCGATTAGCGCTGTTTAGTGTCGTTTTACGCCGTTTAGCGTCGTTTAACACCTTTTAAACGTTATTTAAGGTTGTTTAGCGCCGTTTAGCGTCGTCTAGCGCTGTTTAGTGTCGTTTTATATTTTTTAGCATCGTTTAACACCGTTTAAACGTCGTTTAAGGCTGTTTAGCGCCGTTTATCATCGTCTAGCGCTGTTTAGTGCCGTTTTATGCTGTTTAGCATCGTTTAACACCGTTTAAACGTCGTTTAAGGCTGTTTAGCGTCGTCTAGCGCTGTTTAGTGCCATTTTATGCCGTTTAGCGTCGTTTAACACCGTTTAAACGTCGTTTAAGGCTGTTTAGCACCGTTTAGCGTCGTCTAGCGCTGTTTAGTGCCGTTTTATGCCGTTTAACGTTATTTAAACATTGTTTAAATATCGTTAAGGCTGATTATTACCGATTAGCACTGAATTAACATTATCGTAAATGCGTTGGTCGCTCCACGCTTTACATTAAGACAATACTCGTGAAACACTAGTGTATAAGGATGAACCCTGACCCGAGTCTCGAAAATGGCTGTTAAAACTTCAAGGAAAACCTGATCAGTTTTCCTAGAAGTTGGGGGGCAAATGATATGGGCTAAAAATAAGCCTTAAAGACACATTTAATGTAGCATTAATTAGACCTAATATGGTCCAAACGTGGGGCCCACCAGGTGGGCCCAAACCCTATTTATGATATTAATTTCGTAATTAATATTAAGGGTAATAACCAGCTCAGCAATAAGAGTCAGATAAGGATATTACTCCTACCAAGCTTAACCTCCAAGGCACAAAATTCGATATGGGAACTGACTCCTACAAGGAAGGAGTCTAGAACCTTCCTCAAGGCGGTGACTTGCCCACCAAGTCACCTAATTCTACTACGATTCTAAGGCTTCTCAGCCTATATAAGGGCCTGACCCCTCATTCTAAGAACTACATTTTGGCTTAATCCTCGAATAAGGACATGCAAGCCATTGCGTCCTAGGTGAGCTCTCGCCTCCATAGCCTCGAGGGCACCATCACCTAGAACTATATTTTGGCTTGATTCTCGATACGAGATACGTAGGCACTTTGTGAGGACCGATTAGTCTCGATACACGGAAATAGCCATTAAAGCTCGAAGCTCAACCTCCCTTAGCATTAAATACATACAAACCCTAACTGCAATTCGATAACCTAGTTTTTATTCCACAACAATTGTCATGCTGCTTAATATTTTCCAAAGTGTTGGCTGGCGGTGCGAACGCGATTGAAGCCCGAAATTGAGTAAGAAAGAGTTCACTCATTTGCCTTCAAGACTTTATCGAATTTGGTTGTAGCCTCTTAAATCACTGATGGGCACTTTCCCTTAGCGCAGCAGCCAATAGACAACATTTTGTCAAATCTTTAATCTGGTACACCTCCATTTCTGTGTTGAATCGTCTGAGATATTCCACCGGATCAGTAGTTCCATTGAACCTCAAGTCTTCTACCCCCCGGTAGGTTACGGGCAGGGTTAAATCCCTCACTTTTTTGGTGAAGGTTGAAGCAATAGTTAAGCCTTCTAATGATTGTTTCTCAGCCCTTAGCTTCTTAAGTGCATCTCATAAGTCTTTTACCTTATAGTGCTCATTTTTAACATCATTAAATTGGCTTCCATCTTCATCAGTTTCATCAGTGGAATCCCAACCATACTTGGAGTTATGCTGGGAGCTGCAGCTTCGCTTATCTTCAGCCACCTTAGTACTTTTATCAGATTTGGAGCCAGACTTCTCCCTCCTGTAACTTTGAGACCCCATTGACTGAGATCTCATACCTTAAGTCCTCCTTGTATTCCTATCATTGTTTTCTTCCAGTTTGTGACGTAGGTCCCTACTGTTCAACTTATTACCTAGTCTTTCAAAGACACTCACGCTACGCGTGGGTGAACCCTATGATTTTTGGATCACTTCCTCCTCTTCATCCTTCGAGTCCGGATCTGTTTGATCTGTCTCAACATCAGAAAAGTCTTTCTTTGAGGCATCATTCTCTGACTCTTCCACATCATTGTCAAAATCCAAACGAGTTGGTGTAATTACCTTTTTTTTTGTCTTTTGGTCTGTGGAACCATGTTTTTGTTTCCACTTCTTCAACTTTTAGAACTTCCTTTCCAGAAAGTTTATTTTCTTTCATAATCATTCCGTTCATCCTCCGGCGTACGTATGTCACCGGAATTTGAGACATCTCTTCCCTCTAGAGATTAAACCAAAATCCCCTCCTTCTAGCGTCAAAAATGTTGTGAGGGAAATTTGGTACAACACTTCTTGGAGGTAATTGCGGGAAGAACGAAAGATCCACGTAGAACTTGGCCACGAAAGCGGATTTATGTGCCAAGACCAGGGTTCAACTACCTTGAACCAAGAGGTGTTTATGGCTATTTTTGGACTGAATTTGAAAGATGTTCGGGCGATTATGGCAGAATAAATCCAACTCAGTCAAAGGAGATGCCATGAATTATCCCAGTTGATTTGATTATCCTGTTGTTATTGTTCCATAAATCCATGATTATCTTCATAATTATATGATTTTCCATCATATATCAGCATATATATACATAATCCATGTATATATAATGATTATCCACCATAACAAAGGTTGTTAAACCATTCCTGATGTTTAGGACTTATCCAGAAGTCAGTTAATTAGAGTATCCCTTATCCGTTCTCCTACAATTTAGGAGGTGGTTGGCCCAATTTCCGCAATTTGCCAAGGTACGTGCGCGAACCCCTGCTTGCACTACAAGAATTTTGCCTTCAGACGACACACATCAGACAACGCTTCGACGAAAAAGTGTTGGCCGAAATTTTTACACAACGGTTCTTTATTCAAGCTTTTCTTTCTATTGTCTGATAGTAAACTTAACGACAGTTTTCAAAAGTGTTGTCTGAAAGATCAAAATCGACAACAGTTTTACAACGGTTTTGGAAAGTAGTGTTGTCTAATAGGTTGTCTTACAATGGTCTGAAAAAGCGTTGTAAAACTTAGACAAGTGTTTTTACCAGACATTGCTTCAAAAGTAGTCACACAACGGTGACTAAATACTATTGTCTGATTTTAACAACGCTTTTTGAAAGCATTGTCTGAAGAAACTTCAGACAATGCTTTCAAAAAACGTTGTTAAAATCAGACAAGTGTTTTGATAGACGTTGTATAAAATGTAATCAGATAATGGTTTATACAAGCATTTTACAAATTGTTGTCTCATGTGAAAGCACGTGATTGGTGGAAAATATTTCACCTGGATTGCTGAGGTGGCGAAATAAGAGCCCTTGATTGAAATGAGATTAGATATTAGCCGTTAGATTAAGAAAATATATATACATGTTCACACAACGGTTTTGTATGTAAAACTGTTGTCTTCAACACTTTCAGACAATCTTTTTCAAATTTAAACTGTTATCATAAACTTATTTATACAAGCGTTTTATAAATAAACCGTTGTCTGATGTGACAACACGTGATTGGTGGAAAATCTTTCACCTGGATTGCTGAGGTGGCGAAATAAGAGCCCTTGATTTAAATAATATTAGATATTAGCCGTTAGATTAAGAAAATATTAGTTGTTATCAGACAACGGTTTATTATGTTAATTTATATTTATGTTCAAAAAACATGACTAGTGTCAGACAACGGTATCTTTATAACATATCGTTGTCTGAAACTTTACATTACAACTGTATTTGTTAAACTACCGTTGTCTGTTACCAGACAACGGTTTATTTGTCCAAAATCGTTGTTTGGTATCACTCGAGACAACGGTATTTGACAAATAACCACTTCGTTTAGCAAGACCACTTCGTTTATTAAATATTAAATTTTATAAACCAAATTAATTTTTACTTTTTGAAAATTTGTGAATATCATTATATTAGATATATCTTGACATCCTTATGGTTGGATTGTCGAGAAATATTTTTAAAAAAATAGAGACAATAATCCGTGACAAAACACTGGTTACGGGTACTAGTCAATATACTAGTGATCTACTAAGATCTCAAACCAAATTAATTTTTTATTTTTTGAAATTTTTTGAATATCATTATATATTTATATTAGATATATCTTGACATCCGTATGGTTGGATCGTAGAGAAATAGTTTTAAAAAAATAGAAACAACAATCAGTGACAAAGCACTAGTTACGAGTACTAGTCAATATAGTAGTGATCTACTAAGATCTCCAACCAAATCAATTTTTATTTTTTGAAAATTTGGGAATATCAATATATTAGATATATCTTGACATCCGTACGGTTGGATCGTCGAGAAATGTGACCAAATATATCACTAAAAATTTTGGTATCACTCGAGACAACGGTATTTGACATTAGCTTTTACTAAGTTTTTGTTAAAATCTCGAACAACCTGACCTTCTTATTTTTTGATTATTTTTTCTCAACACTAAAATGAGTGCTTATTAACATTCTTACGGTTTGATTATCAAATAAATCATTCAAAAAAATGATTCAGTGAATCTTGCCCCGTTATAGTAAGCAACACTTTTACTATTTTTTTTAAGATCTCGTACAACCGGACCTTGTTATTTTTTGATTATTTTTTCCCAACACTAAAACGAGTGTTTATTAACATCCGTACTGTTCGATCATCAAAGAAATCATTCAAAAAAATTATCCAGTGAATCTGGATCGTGCCCCATTAAATGAAGTAGCACTTTTACTACGTTTTTGTTAAAAGCTCATACAACCCAACCTTTTTAATTTTTGATTATTTTTTCCCAACACTAAAACGAGTGTTTATTAACATCTGTATAGTTCGATCGTTGAATAAATCATTCAAAAAATTTATTCAGTGAATCTGGATCGTGCCTCGTTATAGGGAGTAACACTTTTACTACGTTTTTGTTAAAAGCTCATACAACCGACCTTTTTAATTTTTGATTATTTTTTCCCAACACTAAAACGAGTGTTTATTAACATCCATACGGTTCGATCGTTGAAGAAATCATTCAAATTTTTTAAGTGAATCTAGATCATGCCCCGTTATAGGAAGCAACACTTTTACTACGTTTTTGTTAAAATCTCATACAACCCGACCAAATTATTTTTTTTATTTTTTGAAAATTTAGGAATATCATTCAATTAGATATATCGTGACATCCGTACGGTTGGATCATCGAGAAATATTTTTTTAAAAATAGAAACAACAATATGTGACAAAGCAATAGTTATAAGTACCAGTGTCGTACCCATTGAACATGATCTATTTTTTTAAATTTTTTTGGACGATCCAACCGTACGAATGATGTTATATACTGATGTGTACAAAAAATTAGAAAAAAACGAATCATTCTTGTATGATATTTTAATGGTCAACTATCAAAGTATTACTTAGTCAAACTAGTATGATTTTCGAATAATACTTTTTTTAAATTTTTTTGGACGATCCAACCGTACGAATGATATTATATATTGATTTTGGTGATGTGTACAAAATTTTTTATTAAAATTTTGAATCTACCAAATTAACAAATAATTAAATTTTTATAAACATTAAATATATTTTAAATAATTTTATTCCCTCACAAATTATTAATCAAGCCAAAATTTACATCATGTACTCTTATTTTGCCGCTCGCGGCTCAACCAATAATTCATTTCCCCCCAAATGTAAATTTCATTTCCTTCTTGCTCATCATTTCATTTCCCCTTCTACTTCCCCCTTATTTTTCAAATAGCCGCTTATCTCTTGTTCTCCAACATTAAAACGAGTGTTTATTAACATCCATACGGTTCGATCGTCGAAGAAATCATTCAAAAAATTTGTTCAGTGAATCTTATATGATTTTATAATATAAATCTTCAAAATTTAATAATTATTTGCTTTTAGAACTAATTAATAATAACAAAACTTGGTTTGAATTTTGAGAAACCCAAAAAATATTTTTATTAAAATTTTGAATCTACCAAATTAACAAATAATTGAATTTTTATAAATATTAAATATATTTTAAATAATTTTATTCCCTCCCAAATTATTAATTAAATCAAAATTTACTTCAAGTTTATCTATACGATTTTAAAATATAAATCTTTAAAATTGAATAATTATTTTATTTCGACAATCCAATCCTACAAATATTAATATCCGTGCCAAATGTGTTCCCCTTTCAATTTGTTTCCCCCTTATCCCAAATGTATTCCCCATCCCCGCCTTGCACCAAAATTTTCCCCCGTCTTTGCACCAAAATTTCCCCCTTAGTCAAATTTTCAATTCCCCTTAATCAAAACAAAACATCAACTAAACAAAATAAAAGAAATAAAATTAATAGCCCTCTCTCTCACTCACCCCTCTCTCTCTGGCGAGTTCCTAAATCTCATCCTCAAACCCACAAATCACCACAATCTCACCCTCAAATCCACAGATCTCACCCTCAAATCTGAAAGCTCAAATCTCACAACTCTTAAAGCTCATATCGATTTGTTTGAAACCCAAATCGATTTGTTTAAATTGATTTGTTCAAGTCTTGAAACCTCGAAAATTACAACTTACAAGCCCATTTCCTCATCTCTGGCGCTCCCTCAGCCTCTATCACCCTCGCAGTTGACTCACTCTGTTTTCAATTGAATAACTCGACGCTCTCTCTATCAAATCAAATCAATTAACTCTCTCTTCTCTTCACTCTTGTCTTCTCTAATACCTCACTTCTCCGTATCTAATTTGTTATTATTTTTGCAGGTGATAATCTTGAGTTTATGCAGTGGATGAAGCGATATTGTGATTCTGTTAATGGAGTTGGTCTCCACGGGTATTACTTAATGTTCATTTTTGTAATTTTGTTTTTTATCATTACTGTTACTCAAATTTGTTGAGATTTGTTTCATTTTTTAGTTTGCTGTATTGTTGGTAGGTCTGTTAATTAATTTTCCCCAGATAGATACTGCATCTGCAATTTTCAGTAGGATAGAGTTAAATCTTATTTAAACATTTTGCTTTCATTTTGTGCAGGGTCAGTGTTTAAAATTAATCTACAGCTAATGTGATGAGAACTCTAGAACTACTTTTATATCTCTGCTACAATATAATAACTATTTGTTGGTCCAGGAAAGTATTGCAGAAGGGGGGTTGAATGCAATACTAATAAATTTCAAAAACTATTTCAACAACTTAAATAGAATTTGTGATTTACTAGTAGAAGAAATGCAAACACAAATAAAATCAAATACGAGGATTTCACAAAATAAATGTTTTATTTATTTTGCAAAGTTTTGCTACAACCTTAAGAACAAAATAGTTCTCAAGCTACAAAGACTCAAGAGATTACAGTTGTTGAGCTATTTAATGTATAAGTAGAATGCTCTATTTATAGAGTGATAATCTACTGTACTATCACCATCAACATGGGTTGTCGAGTTGCTGTTATATTCTTTTTGCAGCTCTTCCATGATTTATTCCCATGTGATCAGCACAAAGTAACTTAAAGATGCTTTCCACATTTGAGCCACCCAGATCTAGCCGTATTCAATTTTATCTGTTCTAGACTTTACAGGTTGTTCCATGTGATCTCTCGAGCTTCTGTTATAGACTTTCCAAGCTTGCTGTAAAGGTTGAATATTACAGCATGCCTGCTTCTTTTGAACATGTAGTCTGTCGTCTAATTTTGACTTAGAAAAATTCCTAAATCAGGCTGATTCTATATGACAGTATGTTTGCCACAAAGTTTGCTGTCAATGGATTACGCTTTGTTTTGACAGTATGAATTTCCCGCAGATATTACTGTCAAGAATTTTGCTTTGGTTGACAGTATGAATTCCCGCAGAGATTGCTGTCAAGAATTGTGCTTTGATTGACAGCATGTTTTTCCCGCAGAGATTGCTGTCAAGAATTCCAAACTCACTGTCGCAAACTGTATATCAAAGTTGCTGTCATTAGAATCTCCGCCAATGTTGCTGTCAAGTTGAAACTTGCTGTCGACTTCGTGAAACTTGCTGTCGACCTAGGCAACATTATGTTTCCTTGTAACCTTACTGTCAGGGCTTGACAGTAACTTTTATTCCTTCTGTCGAACTTATGTATTTCTTGAGGCTTGAACATAATCGAACTTCTTCCAAGAATTACACTTATTACATGACAGTATTTATTTAAATTACAAGAATACATTTCAGGCTATGACAGTATGTTCTACTTAGTAAAAACTAAGTATACCAATAAAACTAGTTAAGTTGTCTATTCCATCACCCATAAATCCCAACAATCTCCCCCAATTTGTTTTTATGGACAATAAGGACAAATTTACAAATATCATGCTGACAACTTAACTAACATAGATCAGAAAGAATAAACTCTTCATTTCTGACCAATGATTAAACTGAATTGTTTTCAAACAATATATCACAAAAGTTCACAAATTAAAAAAAAACTTTACTTATCTTGATTTGAACTTTTCACTTTGCTCCTTTTCCCTTAGAGCTCTTCTGAGATTTTCAATTAACTCTTTTTCTTCAGGGGACTGTGCATCATCTTCATTTTCCACAATGTATTTTCTGATCATTGAGGAAGCAGTGTTCAATGTATCTCTGAGTTCCATCCAGTAAACATTTTGCTTTACAATTGATCTGAATTTTAGCACATTTCCCTCCATTTTGAATCTCCTGCCAGGAAACTGATTTAGAGTTTCCCTTCTTTGTTTGTCCAGGCTGGGATCCTCTCCTCTCCTCTGATCAAGAATCATATCAAGCTCCCAAGAACACAGTGTTTCAAGACTTTTAGTTGATCCAACCACTTGCCAGTATAATTCTTTTAACACACTGGTCTTCAATTTAGAGAAACTATCTACATAAATTTCTTCTTTGCCATACTTGATTCTCAAAGGATTGTCCAGTACACATGGCTGATAGTTGGATTCTTCACTGTTGATCTTATTGATTTTGCTGTAATTTTTCTTCATTTCAGCTTCAATCTCATCTTCTATCTGTTGACGAGATTTTTTTCTTGATGCTAATTCTTCTTTGAACCTTTGCTCTGCTTCATACATCTTCATTTCATGTTCTGAATAAGGTTTTCGCATTTCAATCCAGTTATAATCAGGAATAGGATTGTCTTCTTCATACTCCAAACCAAGAATTTGATAGACATCATTATCATTGTGAAGTGTCCAATCACCAAACTTCTCAATAAATTCAACATGCCTGGCTTCATAGTACTTGAGAACTTGATCCATGATCTTCTTTGAAACATTATCATAGGTTTGCAGTAGCTCAACCATCCTTTCCAGATTGAAGAAATCAATTCTTCGTTTTACTGTTTCAGTAGTTTGAATGAGTTTCTTGGAGATCACCTTTGATTTTGATATCTGAGTGAAGTCAGATTCCACTGTAATCAACTTTTCATTGTTTTGCCATAGAATGTACCTTGCAACTTCTTCTTTTGGTCCATCAAATTCTATGGATACAGAGGTGATTGTTTCTTTGGCATTCAGCTGCATCATTTCAAAGCTATTCATTCTTCTCCTCATGATAGGTTTCTTGAGTCCCAACCCTGTAGCTTTTCCTTCTCCTTTGTAGACAGTCTTTCCCTTTGTTGGTCTTTTTGATTTTCTCTTGATTCTTACTGTCTTGAATGATTTGACAGTAGGATCGTTGACAGTTTCTTTTAAAGGGCTTCTGACAATGTCTTCTTTGACAGTATCTTCAATGACTGTTACTTCATCCTGACTGACAGCATCTTTGTTGATATCCTTGACAGCATCTTTGTTGACAGTATCTTTTTCAAGATGTATACTGTCAATTTCCATTTCTTCTTGATTTCCTTTAAATGCTTCAAGTACTTCTTCCTCTTTCTTTTCATCAACTTTCTTGCTTGAGCTAGAATTTTCAGAAATTTCCTTTGATTCTGCTTCTTTGACTTGAGTTTGCTCTTTTGAAGAGTCTCTCAGTTCTATTCTCTTAGGTCCTCCAGCTTCACCTCCATCCTGATTGTCATCATCATCTTTTTCCAAGGTGTCATCAAAAATGCAGTTTCCACCTTGAGCATTTCTTCTTGAATTTGCTTTGGCAATGAGCTTTTTGATTTTGGCACTGTACTCCATGTTTCTCTTTGCCAAAATCTTGTGAATATCTTTAACTGCCTTAATCCTTTCCTTGGTGATGGATGCATTCAGTAATACCTTAAGTACATCCATGATGACTTTGCTTTGTAAAGACGTTTTGCCTTCAAGAGTTAAGAATCCAAGACCTTTAGCTCCTTTGGCTGTTGTCTGTTTAAAGCTTACACCATATGGCTGGAGACTTACTTCTGGAAGTTTGTTGTTGACCATTGTGCCCAGTTGCATAAAGAGACTTTCATCAAAGATGGTAGAGTTTTTCTTCACTAGAATCCCAAGGATATATTGCACTCTGGCAGAGAAAGTTTCCAACAGTTGAGTTGTTATGAATATTGAATGCCCACTTTTCAGGTACACATCAACTGCCCACCTCTTCTCTGAGCTAATCTTTACTGACAGATTTACAATCTTTTCTCTCAAAGCTTCTGCCAACTTAGCAGGTTTTCCTTTAGACACTGTGATTGCTTCATTCACCAGATTTTTGAATTCCTCATCCTTATTATTCAAGGTGCTCTCCATGTGGCTTACTGTTATTAAGTCAGCTTCTTCTTGGGAATATGTACTTCCATCAGTCCAAAAGATAGGCTCTGAAGAAAACACATATTCAGGCAACTTGTCTTTGCCTTTACCCATCCTATTTGATTCCTCTTTTTCTCTCCATAGCCTCTCCAATGTGGATTCTTTCTTCTCAGGAACTGGTTCATTGATTTTGATTGAGGATGCTCTATTTCCTTGTATTTGACTTAATACCTCCTTGGATACTAGCATTTGTTCCCCATCTACTTCAGCTTCAAAAAGCTCCTCAGTTCCAGAGACTATTCCTACTCTCTCTTGCTCCCCCTTACTCCTTTGCTCCCCCTGTCTTTTAGCTTCCCCTTGTAACTCCTCCTTTCTTTCTGGTTGCTCAGCCTCTTTCTGATCTTTTCCTTTCTCCCCCTTAGTTAAGTTTGCAGCATGAAGTAATGAAGAGAGTGACAGTAGTGTGGCTTGAATTTCAGCAAAACCAGTCTTCACAGTAGATGACAGGTTGTCCAGTTTGCTTTCCATTGTAGCACATCGATTCTCCAGTGCTTGGAGCCTGTCATTTGAGGATGCAGAAGGAACACCAGACCTAAGCCTTTTAGGAGGTAAGGGATAAGTCTGGGGCATGGAGGCTGTTGGGGTTCTCACACTCTCAGTGTTTTTATAGATGATCTCATCATCTCTCACAAAAATTCCCTCAAGGCCTAATGCCTTTTCTGTATTGGCTCCCTCAAATTCACTCTGGACATGCTCAAGTCCCTCTCCTTTTGCCAGCACATTTGGCTGCCTCTCGTTTTTAGTCTCACCTCTCTGTTCTTTTATCTCTCTTTGATGTTTCACTCCCTCACTCATCCTAGATGCAGTAGTATGAGCAGTACTAACATGCAAAAGAGTAGATTTTACCTTGAAGGCCTTTGAAAGGGGCAAGTCATCATCAGAGATATCTTCCACTAATCCTTCTTGTAGTTGTGGTTGAACAGGGATGACAGCATCTTTTGAAGGACTTTTGACAGTATCTTTTGTTGGAATGGTACTGTCACTTGAATGTTTGACAGCACCTTCTGATTTGTCATTGACAGCATCTTTGGCTGTGACAGCAACTTCCCTAGGGTAAGATGCTTTAAGGGAATCGATCAAGATGCTGGCTGTTTCAATTTCTGACAAATTTGCATCTTGATCTAATCCAGTGTTTGATGGAGTGGTATCCATTTCACTTTGAGAAATGGGTTCTTGTGGACCACTAGATGGGGGCTCATCCATGATTTGAGATGGATGATCAACACCTGAGGGGTTGGTACTGTCCCCCTCTCTAGGTTGATTAGAAGAAACAACAGATGTGGGAATGAAAGAAGAAGATTGAATTTCAGATTGATTAATTGGCTGTTCTACAGAAAACGATTGTGGAACATCAATAGTATGAGTGAATTCCTCACTGTGCTCTATCTCAATGTGTGTATCTTCAAATACAGGTTCCTCAAGAGTGAATTCTTGAGTTTGTGCAGACTCTTTACAAGGTGCCTTGGGAGACAGGCCAATTTCAATAGATGTCCCTTGTTGAGAAGAAACACCTAGAGGTGAGTTCATTTCCCTATCATCCTCTACAGTCTTTTGGGAAACTGTAGGGTGGCTGACAGTAACCTTGGCCCTTCTAGCTCTCTTCTTCTTAGGCTCAGAAGGGGCTACTGTGGGTTCTTTTTCACTACCAACCTTATTTGCTGCACTAGGTGCAGTGACTCCCTCTTGACTCTCAACTTGTTCACCAGTTGCACTCTCTAGGGTTCTTTTCTTGGATTCCTGTTTGGCCATTTTAAGGGCTTTTGGTAGTCTAGAGTCCCTAGGTGGAATGTATGGTGTGGAATGTGGGTTAACTGAATTTGGGTCTAATTCAGCTTCATTCTCTATTGTGAAAACAGTGTAACCTGTTGGAAATGGAAAATCAAGGTTGGGCACTTGATTTACCATGTGTTGTGTGAAACATAGTGGAATATGTACATTCAAATTCTGTGTGTTAAGAGATGTGTGAGTGTTTTTCTTTAAAACAGGACATTCTTCAAAATCAGAATTGTCCTCAATATTTCCACAAATACTATTAATACACATAGTTAAAAAGCGAGGATAGATGGATACCTTCTTGCCTATTGCGCCTTTCAACTGTGTCATTATCAGTTTTCCAATGTTCACCTTGTATCCATGAACTAATGAATGAGTGAGCTTCTTGATATATGATGGTATTCCATTCCATCCTGTAGTCTTGGTAGAGAATACCTTCACCATTACATCAAAAATCATACTCCACTCTTTTCTTAGAAATTTCCTGTCCATTTCTCCTGTTTGGTACCACTTATCAGAAGTTTCTTCAAGTTTAGAACCAGAGTACCCAATCTTAAGAAAGAACTTCTTCAGGGTATCATCAGTTGCTAGTTCCGTAAAGCTTTCTTCACTGATCAACACAATGCCCATAGCCTCATTGATGTTCTTTACTGTAAGAGAATAACTTGTATCATCTATATTGAACTTAATTGATTCATTCTCTCCAGTTCCTTGAGCACTTGCTGATTTCCAGAACTTTTCAATTCTAACAGTATCAATTTTGGGGGAAGTGGTTATTGCATGACCTAGGTAGGATTTATTCAAGAACGAAATAAGTCCTTTGAAGTTTTCACCAGCATCACTAGGAGAAAAGATACCAGCAAAATTGGTTTGAGCAATGCTTTGTTTAGGTGCCATTGTTGAATGCTTTGAAAAATGAGAGAGAAAAATGCGGTTTTTGGATGCAGAAGGTTGAGAGGTTTTTGCAAATGAAAGTGATAGTAGATTAAACGGTAGATTCAGTTTCTAATATGAATCGATTTAACCTCTCTTAATTGAACGTGTGATAATGATATTACTCATTAACTCCACTTGCTATATTACGTGGCAGTTGCTATTAGATCGTGGATTGGTGAAAAGAAATATACGTATGTATATATATATAAAAATTAATATATATATATCTTTCCACTATCTTTGACAGCAACTTCTCGTGACAGCAACTTTCATTGACAGTAACCTGTGCGCTTTTTCTTTCTCTACCAATTCTGACAGCAATTTCTTGTGACAGCAACTTTCATTGACAGCAACTTGTGCGCTAACAATATTTCTGTCAATCAGCTTCATGAGTGACAGTAAGTTTTATCTGACAGTAAACTTATCATAAGATTATGCTGTCAGTCACTGTTCACACATAACTTAAGTTAAGGACACATGATTTCTTAAAATCGTTTTAAGACAGACATGTAAAACTATTTTAGCATAGTCATAGCAAGCATGATATCTAAAAATCCTTTTAGCATAGTCATAGCAAACATGATATCTAAAAATCCTTTTAGCATAGTCATAGCAAACATGTTGTCTGAACAAGTATCACAATGTACCTTAACTTCTCATGACAGTACCTTCTTGTAACAGTACCTTTAAAAGTTTCTGTCATGAGCTTCAACTACTTAGAATTGATAAACCAGTTAGATTATCATACCTGATTTAGCATTCCCAATTCACTCACCAACCTGATAAATGTTGCTTCATCCAGTGGCTTGGTGAATATATCTGCAAGTTGCTTATCTGTTGGAACATAAACCAATTTTACATCTCCTTTTTCAACATGCTCCCTGATGAAATGATGCCTGATATCAATGTGCTTTGTTCTGGAGTGTTGAACTGGATTGTCTGATATGGCTATGGCACTAGTGTTGTCACAGTAGATAGGAATTTTTGACAACTTTAGTCCATAATCCAATAATTGATTCTTCATCCAAAGTATTTGTGCACAGCAACTTCCAGCTGCAATATATTCAGCTTCTGCAGTTGATGTAGAAACTGAGTGTTGCTTCTTACTGAACCATGACACCAATCTCCCCCCAAGAAATTGACAGCTTCCTGTAGTACTTTTTCTTTCAATTTTACAGCCAGCATAGTCTGAGTCAGAATATCCAATTAGATCAAATCCAGTTTCCTTAGGGTACCAAAGACCTAGATTTGGGGTGCCTTTGAGATATCTAAAGATTCTTTTAATTGCAACTAAGTGTGATTCTTTTGGATCAGCTTGAAACCTTGCACAGAGACATGTAGCAAACATTATATCTGGCCTGCTTGCTGTTAAGTACAGCAATGATCCTACCATGCCTCTGTAGGTACTAGAATCCACTTTCTTGCCTTTAGGATCTAACTCTAATTTGGTGGCTGTTGAGATAGGTGTCTTGGCAGGTGATGAATCTTCTAAGTTAAACTTCTTGAGAAGCTCTTTGACATACTTAGATTGACAGATGAAGATTCCTTCCTTCTTCTGATAGATTTGAAGACCAAGAAAGAATGCTAATTCTCCCATCATGCTCATTTCATACTTGTTTCTCATTAGAGATGAGAACTTTTCACACAATTTTTCATTTGTTGAGCCAAAGATTATGTCATCAACATATATCTGCACAAGAATGATGTCTTTGCCATGGTATTTATAGAATAAAGTTTTATCCACCATACCTCTTATAAATTGATTTTCCAGGAGAAAAGTGGATAAAGTGTCATACCAGGCTCTTGGTGCTTGCTTTAAGCCATATAGAGCCTTGAACAGCTTGTAGACAAAATTATGCAGTTTGTCATTTTCAAATCCAGGAGGCTGTTCAACATACACTTCTTCTTCTAATTCTCCATTTAGAAAGGCACTTTTAACATCCATTTGAAATACCTTGAATTTGCAGTGTGCAGCAAAGGCTAAGAAAATTCTTATGGCTTCAAGTCTGGCAACAGGAGCAAATGTTTCATCATAATCTATCCCTTCCTGTTGACAGTAACCTTTGGCCACTAGCCTTGCCTTATTTCTTGTCACATTTCCACTCTCATCTATCTTGTTTCTGAAAACCCATTTTGTCTCAATGACTGATTTTCCTTTTGGCCTTGGAACTAGTTTCCAAACATTGTTTCTTTCAAATTGATTGAGCTCCTCCTGCATGGCCATCACCCAATCAGAATCCAACAATGCTTCTTCAACTATTTTTGGTTCCATTTGAGATAAGAAACATGAAAACATGCTTTCAGCAGAGATATTCCTCCTTGTCCTTACACCAGTAGTGGGATCTCCAATAATTAGATTACTGGTATGATCTCTGTTCCACTTTGTTGATTGAGGCAAGCTACTTGTTTGATGAGATTGTCTTTCATCAATATGAGGATTTGATTCTCCACCATTTTCATTATTCTGCTCATTTAACTCAAATTCTCCAGTCTCACATTCTTGTTGATTGTTGCCTGAAATTATCTGTGATTGAGCTGAAGTTTGATTTAGATTATGACTATTGACAGATTCTTTCTCATATCTCATTGATTGAATGAGACTTGGTTCTTCATCAACATATTCTTCCTTTTCCAAGTATCCTTGATTTTCAAATCTGAAGGGTTGCATTTGACCATCCTCATGTAGCCCTGGAAACTTAGTTTCATCAAACGTGACATTGACACTTTCTTCAATTGTTTTGTGCTCCATGATATAGACTCTGTAGGCAGTCCTTTCTATCCCATATCCCATGAAAATGCCTTCATATGCTTTAGTATCAAACTTGCCTTTTCTTTCATGGTTGTCTTTCATCAAAAAGCACTTGCTTCCAAAAATATGAAAGTACTTGACAGTAGGCTTCTTTCCTGTCAAAAGATAGTAAGGAGTATTGCCATGAGCCTTGTTGATTAGTGTTCTGTTCTGTGTGTAACAAGCAGTGTTGATGGCTTCTGCCCAGAAATATGTTGGTAACTTAGCATTACTCAACATAGTCCTTGCAGCTTCAATAAGAGTCCTATTTTTCCTTTCTACTACTCCATTTTGCTGTGGAGTTCTTGCAGCAGAGAATTGTTGAACAATTCCTTGATCTTTGCAGAAGTTTCCAAGTGTAGCATTTCTGAATTCAGTTCCATTGTCACTTCTTAGAAATTGAACTTTTGCTTCAGGGGTCCTGTCAAGTACCCTTATGTGATCAATGATTTCTTGAGCAGCTTCATCTTTTGATTCTAAAAATTTCACCCAAGTGTACCTAGAATAGTCATCTATCATGACCAGTGCATATCTTTTTCTGGATAGTGATTGAACATTCACTGGTCCAAAAAGATCCATGTGAATCAACTTGAGTGCTTCAGTGTTAGTGTTGACTTGCTTTGATTTATGCATTGCTTTCCTCAATTTTCCCATTTGACAATCTTCACACAGTCCTTCTTGACAGAATTCCTGTTGAGGTAGTCCTCTCACCAATTCCTTCTTCATCAGCATGTTCATTGTTTTGAAATTGAGATGAGAAAATTTCTTGTGCCAAAGCATGCTATCTCCAACACTTGCTTTGCTGTAGAAGCAAAATATTCTTTCCTCATTTGTTGAGTTTAAGTCTGCAACAAATAGGCTTCCTTTCCTTACTCCTTTCAGAGATAGGCTTCTATCCTTCTTGTGGTGAATTGAACATTCCATCATGCCAAAGTTTACTTTGAATCCTTTGTCAGTGAATTGACTGACACTGAGCAGATTATGCTTCAAACCTTCCACAAGAGAGATTTCTTCAATGACAACATTTCCAGCTTTTAAACAGCCATATCCCACAGTGTAACCTTTGCTGTTGTCTCCAAAGGTTATTGTTGGGCCAGCCTTCTCAACATATTGTGATAGCAGGGATATATCACCAGTCATGTGTTTGGAGCATCCACTGTCGATTATCCACATGACCTGTTTACCTTTCTTTCCCTGCAAGTCAGAAAGATTTTAATTTGCATTTGGTACCCAAGTCTTGTTGGGTCCTGCATACTCAGTATCATCAGAAACTTTATCAATATTTGACACAATATTATCAGAAGATAATTCCTTGACTTCTTTTATTACCCACTTAGTTTTTGTCTTTGACTTTTTCTTAGTGAGAGCAGACTTCTCACTTTCTTTAGTGGATTCAAAAGTCTTTGCAGTTTGCATATAAGAACATGATTCATTAGATGAAATTTGCAAATTAAAACATGTACTCATAGCAGTAATTTTGCATGGCATACAGTCAATGTTATTACAAACTACCAATTCTCTTTGCATAATGGGGGTTCTGTGTAAGTTCCCTTTCAACTCTGTTGCATTAGATATGCTACTAGTTGATTTCTTACAAACATGAGTTAAATGATGTGAGGAGCCACAATTATTGCAAAGTTTCCTTGGTGCCTGCTTAACATATGCATAATTATTCTTTTTATCAATGCCTAGCTTCCCATTTCTGTTTTTGGACTTGGAGACTACTGTCTTGACAGTCTGTTCAGAAGATGCTGTCGAACTATTTTTGACAGTATCTTTTGTAATTGCTGTCTTGACAGTAGGTTTGAAAGTTACTGTCTTGAATGATTTCTTGACAGTATCTTTTGAACACTTGGTTGGGCTGTTTAAGACTGTTTCTGTCATAGACATTATGATAGAATCTTTTTCTTTACTATCAATCCTCTCATCTTCATCACAGAGTTCTTGATTAATAATTAGGGAGTTTTCATTAACCTCAAACTCTGTACTTTTGAAAATTGGGTTACTCACATTTTTGAGGATGTGAGGTTTTACAGTATTATTATCATCAATTTTCTGTATAACAGTCTCTTTACCAGGTCTCCTGCTATAATCATAGCCTATGCCTATCTTCTTACCTTCAGTATGTTTCTCATGATACTCTTGAACTAATTTAGAGGAATTTCTAAATGCCTTTAGCTTAAATTCATTCTCAGAAATTTCTTTTCTTAGATAATCCTCTATCTCCTTAGCACAGGTTAAATCATTTTTTAATCTTTCGTTTTCCTGAGCTAAAGAATCAATAGAACTGGTCTTAAGCAACAACACATCATTATTAGATCTGAGTACTTCATTTTCTTTAGTTAATCTAGCAATTTCTTCATTTGCAGCAGATAAACTAGTATGAATATTAAACATTTCAGTACTCATTTCCTCAATGGTTTGCTTATAGTCATTTAAAGACATATCTAGTAATACTAGAGATGGTACCTGATTTGACGAGGTTGATGCTTCTTCATCCTCTCTAGCCATCAAGGCTAAATTCACAAATTCCTCTTCTTCTTCATTATCAGATTCATCCCAGCATTTTCCTTCAGCCACATAGGCTTTTCCTTGTCCTTTCTTAAATTGACTCCCAGTTCCTCTCTCCATTCTTTGTATTTGTTTTGGTCTTTTGCATTCAGTAGCAAAGTGACCAAGTTCATTGCAATTGTAGCATCTAAACTTTGACCTATCTACCATTCCTGTTTTGTATCCTCCCTTGGTGCCAGTAGCAGATTTTGATGAGCTTCCTTGGTTATACTTTGGAAATTGACCTTGAGGCTTATATGGCTTGTTCCTCCTGAACCTTATATTTTTGAATTTTCTTGCCATAAAAGCCATGGTTGGATTATCCATTTTCTCCATTTCTTCTAGAGTGAAGAATTCTTCATCTTCAACATCTTCTAGTTGAAGGACAACTTTTTCTTCATCTTCAACCACCTCTTCAATTTTCACAGATGAAAATTGAGATTGTTGATCATTTTGAATTTGCTCACTTGCTTGAAAATATGAGGGTCCTTGAGCAACTAGAGCACCAGCCATGTTCGCCATCAATCCTTTGGATCCACTTTGTATAGCTTTCTTTTGATAATATTCAAGTTCATAAGATTTTAGAACTCCATACAATGTTTCAAGAGAAACAGAATTTAAGTCTCTCCCTTCTCTTATGGCTGTTACTCTGTGCTCAAGATGTTCTGGAAGAGTTAGCAGAAACTTGATATTGACTTCCTTCTTTTCATAAAACTTTCCATGAATTTGAAGTTCAGCTATCAGTTTGCTAAATCTTTCAAACATGTGAGTTAGATCTTCTCCATGCTTGCCCATAAACGCTTCATATTGTGACACCAATATTTGTTTTTGATTTTCTCTGACCTCTTCACTTCCTTCACATAACAGTTCTATCTTTTTCCACATATCCCTGGCAGAGTTGCATGCTATTATATTTCCACTCATAGCTTTATCCAGGGTAAGTGCATCTAGTAGAATGAGTTGCAGATGATCATCCAGTGCTACCTTTTCTTTTTCTGAGTCATTATACTCAGACGGCTTCTTAGCAACCCAATGAGCTGGGATTACTACATCATTCACTGTAGCAGCTGGAATTTCCTTTTGAGGAATGAAAGGGCCATTTTCCAGAATACCTAGGAATAGTGGGTTCTGACCTTTGATAAATAACATAATCTTCTTTTTCCATATGTTGTAGTTTTCCTTATCAAAAGCTGGAATCTTGATATTACTTGACCTTTGAATACTTGCCATTTGGATCTCAGATATGTGTATTAATCTGTTTGCTCTGATACCAGTTGTTGGTCCAGGAAAGTATTGCAGAAGGGGGGTTGAATGCAATACTAATAAATTTCAAAAACTATTTCAACAACTTAAATAGAATTTGTGATTTACTAGTAGAAGAAATGCAAACACAAATAAAATCAAATACGAGGATTTCACAAAATAAATGTTTTATTTATTTTGCAAAGTTTTGCTACAACCTTAAGAACAAAATAGTTCTCAAGCTACAAAGACTCAAGAGATTACAGTTGTTGAGCTATTTAATGTATAAGTAGAATGCTCTATTTATAGAGTGATAATCTACTGTACTATCACCATCAACATGGGTTGTCGAGTTGCTGTTATATTCTTTTTGCAGCTCTTCCATGATTTATTCCCATGTGATCAGCACAAAGTAACTTAAAGATGCTTTCCACATTTGAGCCACCCAGATCTAGCCGTATTCAATTTTATCTGTTCTAGACTTTACAGGTTGTTCCATGTGATCTCTCGAGCTTCTGTTATAGACTTTCCAAGCTTGCTGTAAAGGTTGAATATTACAGCATGCCTGCTTCTTTTGAACATGTAGTCTGTCGTCTAATTTTGACTTAGAAAAATTCCTAAATCAGGCTGATTCTATATGACAGTATGTTTGCCACAAAGTTTGCTGTCAATGGATTACGCTTTGTTTTGACAGTATGAATTTCCCGCAGATATTACTGTCAAGAATTTTGCTTTGGTTGACAGTATGAATTCCCGCAGAGATTGCTGTCAAGAATTGTGCTTTGATTGACAGCATGTTTTTCCCGCAGAGATTGCTGTCAAGAATTCCAAACTCACTGTCGCAAACTGTATATCAAAGTTGCTGTCATTAGAATCTCCGCCAATGTTGCTGTCAAGTTGAAACTTGCTGTCGACTTCGTGAAACTTGCTGTCGACCTAGGCAACATTATGTTTCCTTGTAACCTTACTGTCAGGGCTTGACAGTAACTTTTATTCCTTCTGTCGAACTTATGTATTTCTTGAGGCTTGAACATAATCGAACTTCTTCCAAGAATTACACTTATTACATGACAGTATTTATTTAAATTACAAGAATACATTTCAGGCTATGACAGTATGTTCTACTTAGTAAAAACTAAGTATACCAATAAAACTAGTTAAGTTGTCTATTCCATCACCCATAAATCCCAACACTATTTATTTATCGGTAAAAGTTCAAATATTAGCATTATATAGGTTACATTAGCAAGGCATATTCCTTATTTTTTGACTCGCAAGCACAAAAGACTAGTAATTTGTTTTAGCACATCAATAGATTGTTGAAACAATATTGAATAAGTCTATATTTAATTTGAATTACAATCAACTAATGTTACTTGATAGAAATTTTTGAGATGTTATTGTGTTTCAATGCAGGTACCTTCCCAAATGTGACATATGATATAATTATCAAACAACTCGGAGAGGAAGACTCCAGATCACGAGATTCCCAAAATTGGATGAATACTTTTAAAATGGGAGAATTACAGGTGAATTATTTCACTTAATTTTGTAATACTATGCTACTAGGAGGTTCTTTTTATCTCTTGACATCAATGTTACTATTAGAGATGACTGCACAGAAGTAGAAAGGCCAGACACTAAATGCAGCGTCTACTCAAGAAGCTGTTTTTTAGTCAGTCACTAACAGAGGGTGTGTCTTTACTGAAGATACAGATTACAGAGCTCCTAGGAGCATCATGTCTTATGATGATGGCGTTCAGTATATTCAAGATCGACATGTATGCGTATAATATATCCTAGCTCTTTGTTTCGCGTATTTTTGTCTCGTAATTTATTTCAATGGCACAAGTATGATTAACATGATCTAGCTGCATGTTTTAATTAGGTGACAGTGGATAATGGAATAGTACAAGTAACAATTTTAAAACCAGCAGAATTGGTTACAGGAGTTTCATATAATGGCATCGACAATTTGCTAGAAGTGCGCAATGATGAAACTAATAGTTGCTCTCTTTCTTAGGAACATGGGATGCCTCCCACGAAAAGATTGTGCCTTTAAGCGTTGATAAAAGGTTCACACACAAACAGTAGCTCTGTATATTACCCTGTAATTCTGAGCAGAAACAACAGACACAAGTATAAGGCCGTGAGCCTTTGACAATGGAAACGTATTTATACATGCATATTACATTACAGGTTTGTAATGCTACGTGGTTCATCGGGGTTTTACTCCTATGCTATTTATGAGCATTTAGAGTAATGGCCAGGCCTAAACCTTGATGAAACTCAGAAAGGATATGTAAGCAAATTAACTTTCATCCACATTTTACTTGTTTATTTATGAGCAACCACATGCGCGCACACAAATATATGCCTAATTTGTTGAAGTTAGATTGTCAAACTAAATAATTTGATATCTGTATGAGAGAGTGGTAGTATGCCCAATGCACAAGTGTATAGAGATGTAAATAGTATTGGGATCGACATGCAGGTTTCACTACATGGCAATGGCAGATAATAGGCAAAGATTAATGCCACTGCCAGATGACACAAATCTAGTTCAGGTTTAGGTGCTAATTTGCTAGACGGAAAGGTTCTAGTTCAGGTGCTAATTTGCGTGGTGACCAGTTAAGGCACAGATCTTCTGATAATGTACCTTCATCAAAGGATATGGTTAGTTTAAGGTTTACACACCGATGCTAAGATTTTTAGTAAACTAATACATAGTTCCATTACAAATTATTGTTTTGACATGTAATATATTTTGTTATTGCAGCATGCCGATCCAGTAAGAGGATGGGTTTCCCAAGCTGCTAGTGCATCAAAGAGGGCAGTTGCATCAAGCAGTCGGCCTATCTCCTCTGGCGAACCCAGTGAAAACAGGTTAATTTGGCTGGGTTCAGGCATTGGTCGTTTGTCTACTACCCAAAGAGTCCAACCTAGTTTTGAGCCAAAGCCATCATCTTTTACCCTAGCCCTAGCATCAAGGGGTGGCCGTGACGATGCTCTCAGGAGCTTTGAGCTGCTTACCATTGGCTCGGGGAAGAGGAAGTAATTGTTGCAATTGCTTGCGCCTTTAGTCCCACAATGTGACTTGCTCCAAGTGTAATGAGTGGGTGAATTACTTTTCTTTCTTTAACTTGTTATGGTCGTATATATGTATTCTTTTATGATGTTCATGGTCTGATGTTGATATATTGTTTATGACAGCAAGGGATCAAAATCTGGAGCATCCATAAAGTGTGCAGGTTGCCAAGGGTCTGAAATGAAGGTGTCAATTAGGCATCTTAGACCCTCTATGATTCAGCAAATGTAGCATCCTTGCATGAGTGTGAAGAGACTACATTACATGATGTGAACCTTGAAGAGGAGATGTGAAGCAAGAGCAGGAGGCACACCAAAGGAAGTAACCTCTGTTTTAACAAGAATTGTTAACAAGAATTGAGTTGTAGAGTTGATTGAATTTGTAATCTTTTGTAGGCTATATATAACAAAATCACAGGAAGAAGTTGCTTATTTGCGCTTGTGAGAATGTTGTAGGTTAAACATTTGCACAATGCTTTTGCAAAAATATAAACGTAGTGTCTTATACATTCAGACAACATGTATTAAGTACAACAAGTGTGGTGTACTTAAAACACATACAACATAATAACGAAATGAAAACGTTGTAGGTTGCACATTTACACAATGCTTTTGTAAAAATAAAAATATAGTGCCTTGTACATTCAAACAACATGTAGTAAACAAAGAAAGTGTGGTGTAGTTATAAAACATACAACATACTAATGAAATTAAAATGTTGTCTTACTATATTTCACACAACACTTCTGTTACGAAAATACCATTGTCTATACCATAAAGAAACAATAGATTATATTTTATAAACCATGGTCTTCTTCTATTTACAACAACTCAAATAATCCAAGAAACACTTGTGCTATGTGAAATTAGACGATAGTTTCACTCCAAGAAACACTTGAGCTACATGAAATTAGACAACAGTTCGACTCCAAGAAACACTTGAGCTACGTGAAATGAGACAACCGTTTCTTGTTAAACTATTGTCTATACCAGCTTTCAGACAACAGTTTTGAAATCACGTATATTATCTGTCTGCAACACAGACAACGGTTATGCTGGTATTGTCTGATACGCATAACAGACGGCATTCCAATAGACCACGGAAAAGCAGGGCTTCACACGACGGTGAAAAACCTTTGTCTGAATCAAAAAATCTTGTAGTGTTGGAAGCCCTGCACCTGCATGAATCCTTGCCAAGATTCCATGTAACAGTACCCTCACCTGGGGTTCAAACACCTAAACCCCTGCATGAGTGAACCCCGAACCAGTTGTTAGAATCTTCATCTTTCAGTATATTTCCAAGGCATATTGGGCCATCACATTCATACCTAATCCAACATATTCTTCCATATCCACATAACTCGAACCCACAACCTTAGCGGACCTTAAATCAAGCCCAAGGTGGATTTTGGGCCCAACATCTTGATAAATTTTTCCATCAAAAACGCCGGTTGTTTAATCAACTGTTCTAGATTCATATTTTTATTTAGACAATGCTAGCCAAATCAAGAAAATTTAATTGTACTACATAACTCGGATTATGAGATATGAGAGATTAGAGATACGTACTATAGTTCTTCTTGCTCATCAGTCATCACCACTGCTATCTCAGTTTCTAGAGATAGCAATTGTGTTGTGATCCAGTACTAGTATCTCTGACCAAGATAACAATTTCAGAAGCATGAAAATGTTTGCATGTTTGAACTTTACATTACTTTCATTACTCAATTACTTTCATTACTCAGTCTTGATGTCCTAAAATTCTACATTCTGAAAAATCTCAGTAGTCCTATTTTCTGTTTCACATACAAATTTATTTTGAGCCTTATGGTATTTTAAGAACCTTTTTTTCTAGTGTAAGGATAAGAAACACCTATTATTTCCCTTTCTGAAGTTCTTAGCCTTCTTCCTGTTGTTTTGTACGTGAAAACAGACATTTCTGAGGTGGAATTTAAGCCTTTAGCGTATGTAAGTATTATTCTAAACTAATCAACGAAGATTAGTTTTCATACTTGTCCGAGTAACCTTGTGACTTGGTAATTATTATTATAATCACACCTAACACCCATGTAATAAGTATTATTCTAAATTAATTATCAACAACGAAGATTAGTTTTCATAGTACTTGTCCAAGAATGTGCATGACAAGGGATACGCAAAAGTTTTCATTTTCATACTTGTCCAAATAATAATTAATCAACCCATTAATATGCAAGATTACACGTGTACAACTTCAACAGTATCAACAAGCATATCTAAATACAGAGGCTAATTAATAAAGCATGGTGGATATACTCTTGAAACAGCATGGAGAAAATATACAGTTGATGTCGCTCTCGATGTATGAATAAATATATTCTCCAGATTTCCGCCCAATGTCGTTTATGTGGATCGTACATGTACAGCATACAATCAATTTGAGATCAGTAGTCATCATGGTGGTGTCACAGATTCCCATTGCCGGCAGTCCCTCACTCTGACCTGTAAATCTTCGTCATCCCCGTCTATAATCTCGCAACACTGTCGACGTGGTGCCTGTAAACATTCATCACTGTATTATTGGCCTCATCGTGTTGATCACTATATATCTAATGACTAGTTATATACCACAACCACCCCATCCATGGAGAGTATAATGAAAAGTTGGTAAGTGAACAGATATATAAGATGACCCTTTAAGGCCACAACGTGCAAAGATGACTAATAATAGTACATAAATATAACTAAGCTATTCATTTGCAAATGTATGCAGTATCTACGTAGGTAACAATAAGTATATCAAACCTTTTAAATCAGTACATACCAAACACTTGCAAATTCTTTTATATCCTGCATTTATATATCCTAGCACGACGCATGATGAACCATTTTAAGGTAAACATATCAGAAATGCACCAAGTTAATATCATCTCACTCCATGTCATTATCATGTTTACGTGTTACAATATCTTTCACATATTTTCATTTCAATTAATCAGATACTGAACAAAAATTTAATATTCACCTTTTTCCAGATGTCAGCTTCTAATTTGTCAGCAGAGACATTAACATATTGGATAGACATTGCAACTGAATATTCCGTTTGCTCACATACTTTCCCTTGTTTAGCAGCCTGAGCATACCCGGTTACGATTTGACCCGTTTCGTTAATAACCTGAACCCGGTCCATGAAATAAATCACGGGCACTTCACAAGGGTCGGAGCTCATGATCCGAGTGTTAAACGTGAAGGGCTCGTGACTCCAACTCCTCCATGATACAAACGTCCGAAATGCTGTTTCTAATGTTTTAGACGTTATAAGTTTCGGGTATAACTGCACGGTGTAGCCCCAAGAAACGGAGACCGACCAATTTCGCTGCAAGTCGTAGCAGAAGCTATGCTGAAGGGTTCGACCCGGATCCGCATTGTATGCTTGCACAAGTTTCTTTACGGATCCCACCCGGGTCAAACCCGGAAATATTGGCTGCAAATAATCAAGGTGGTGCAGTGACACCAGAGGTGCTACTGGATGTGCCGCAAGAAATCCATAGGCATCACCTCTTAAATCAACCTGAAATATTTGTAAGCAATCAAAAACCATTTGTTGCACTCGGATACATGCATATAAAACTATAAGAAAAAATGATTAAAATCTAAAGAATTATCACAGCTGAAATTTTTATGATGAACCATATATATATATTTTTTTATCTTAAACTGTATTTTATATCGAAAGCAATGTAAATGTAATAATCAGTTCATAGTAAAATCAGTTCTCGGGCCATTTGTAAGTGTAAATGTGTATGCAAGGCGACATATATATAGATTAATTAATAAAGTTTAAAATTAAATTTAAGTTTTATCGCCTTTGAATGAAATTCTGTTACCAAATGTAATGCAACGTGCATTTAGGAAGACTAAATTTTCAGTTACATGTACTTGGATGAGTAAAACATTCAAGTAACTTAATTATCGTAGTTTTCAGTTTAATGTGATCAAATATTAACAAATTAAACTTTAAATTTAATTGAACTCAGTATCTAAATTAATCATGTTTATGTATATTTTATTTAGAAAAGTGTAGAAAACAAAAACAAATGAAAAAGCCTACACTTATATTAATTCGGAAAGTTTTCAAAGTCAAAATTAAATAAGAGATGATCAGGAGAGAGTACCTGATGGAAGCCGAGTTCTCTGGTAACGGGTACTCCAATTTCGCTGATACAACCCTGGATTTTCTGATCAGATCCATACAATGATGCATACCGATCTATACATCCGTCTAAAACCCTAACAAGTTCCGTTGCCAAAGGATAACTAATTGCAAAACCACCGCCGCCAAAGGCCATATCATACGAATGTATCACATCTTGTTCTACACTTTCCGAGTTGCCACCAATGTAGTACATTTGATTATGATCATATTTTCTCAACACTGTCAACAGATTTTCCACGAAAAATACTGTATCGTCGTCACCTAAAACGAACCATCTTACATTTTGCAATCTTAAATCATAACTTTCTTTTAAAATTCTTGCTATTCGTATAGCCGATCGTGATCCGTACCAGCTTGTATATTTAAATCGAGACGTGTCCTCGGATATTCGGTATGGAGGTGATGTATCCGGCCACTTCTTGGTACCTGCGGGTGTATCATCCAACCAGACAAACCCACGTGTTATATTAGGTTTCCACCAAACTTCACAATAATGTCGCCTTGTGTTCCATGTTTTTGCAGAGCCTCCAATGCCGAATAATATATGAGTAACGTTAGTTTCTTGATCAACAGAATCTGACCCGGGGTTTCGTGAAAAATCTACCGAATGAATGATTTTTTGTTGGTCGCAATCAGGACAGATATGCCATTGAGAATGATTAGAGAAAGCTGAATAAGATACTAGAGAAATCGAAGCGACAATGCAAATGGCTACAAAGCTTTTCATTAGAAAAGAGAAAATGTCACTGATTTTTATTAGTGGCAAAGATGTACATTTTTGAGGGTTTAGATCTCCATTGTTGTGTTTCATGATATATAGTAGGAAGCTAGAGACGGGAAAATACTTAAGCAAATTGGCTGATCAGGAGAGTAAGTTTTGATAGGAATAGGACTCTTTTAAGGAGTTGTTCGAGCGCTTCAAACTTGCCAAGTCAATGCCTCGATATATTTTATCATGCATCTCACAAACTGGATTATATTTTTTAAGCAAAAATTAATACTTCTAGTTGTGCACACGTAACAGTTTTATTAGTGACTTTAAAAACATTTAGGGGCAGTTATAGTTGCAGAAAAGTTTTCCAATTTTCTTTTCTTAAATTTTCTAAAAAAATTTTGAGTTTTTTTTTATCATAACCTTTGTGGCCACTATCTTATTCAATTTAAAAAAATTCACATGTTAAGACAATAAAAAGTAATTGGTTATTGTTTTACAGAAAAACTACCAAACTAAAAATATTAAATTTAATATGGATTATTATCTATAAAGTATGAAAGAAGTGTAAATTACGTGACGGTAGAGCTTTAATTTAATTACGTTTAGTTCACCTATTTATAAAAAGAGTAAAAATAAGAATTCTGGATTTTTTACTAGATCTTCTCTGCCCATTTGTTTATGGGTGAACCAATGCAAAGATGAGTAATTATTCTCTTGTCCGCATTGTTTGTTTAAAATTTATTTAGCTGAATCGTTCCATATTCATCTGGATCAGTGGCTTAAAAAAAAGTTCACTGAACCATTGCATGTGTTTTTAATGAAGATTGTCTCGGTAACTATTCTTATGAATAATAACAATCAACTTTTGTACACTATCTTATTTGCTATTTTTATAATTTTTAATTTAGTTGTTAGATAATCACTTATATTTACAATCATTTACATAAATTCTTAATAATAATATTTACATCATCTATCATAAATTATAGCATGCTAAAATTTTAATTACGTTGATAGGCTTAAAAATGATTATTGAGTTCACATGAAAGTAATGTGAGATAAATGAATAATATATATATATATATATATATATATATATATATGTTATATAGTATAATAAAATTATGTACTAATTTAACAAAAAAATGTGCAAAATAGAGTTGAAATTTTGGGTTGAAAGATAAATAAACTAAATTAAATTAAATCATGCACACTAATAGAATAAATATTGATAATTTTTTAAGAAATAATTATATTTAATAATATCAAGTTTAAAAATTAAAAATTTTATCATTCAGAAAAATTAAAAATTTTAACTTAACAAACAACATCATTCATTCACTACAACAAATTTGGGCTTTTACGACGGAAAATTTACACTAGATCCGTCGTAAATGCCTCATTTACGACGAAAACGTTTTGTCGTTTTTGCTCCAGTTGAAAGTTCGAAAATACGGTCACAAGTTCCTAATTTGGTCATAAGTTCCCTGTTTTGTCACAAGTTCCTAATTTTGTCACAAGTTCTGAGTTTTGTCACAAGTTCGTAATTTTGTCACAAGTTCCAATTTTGTCACAAGTTCTACATTTTGTCACAAATTGTAGTTTTCGTCACAAATTTCAAATTTATTTAATTTAGAAATAAAAATCAAATATTATATAAAATTACAACTTATGACAAGATTTGAATGAAGAACATTCGTCATAAGTTCTTTGAATCCGATACATACGACAAATATTTTTGTCATAAGTTTTTTTAATCAAGTACTTACGACAGAAATTTCTGTCGCAAGGTTTGCAAATGAGATCCCGCTTTTTGCTGCATTTCCTGCTTCCCAGCCTTTTATTGGCTTTAAAATCAATTTATCAAAATCTGTTCTTACACACCACAATTTAATAAGCGTTCAAATTCAAAATAAAATTCAGAATATTTACACCATTAAAACCATTAACATTCGAGGATCCATATCCATCCATAAACAAAACCTTACACCCTAATACATAAACTTTAATTTTTTTGACGCACATCCAAAACTGCAATTTCTTCAATACTAGCTTGTCTTCCATTTGCATTGTACAGATTCCGTCTAGCTTCCTTCACCCTATAGGTTATATCAACCACGTGGACCTGTTGACTCAAAAAAGAATGCAGGTCAAGAGTATATCAAATAGAGCGGATATTGAACTCATTAGTGATTCCCGTAATGTTATATAACTTTGCATCAATGACTGCAGTACAGAATAAAAAAAATTCTGATTAGTCTGATTAACAAGCTTAATATACAACACATTAAACATCTATTCGTACTAATACTTACTAACAGAGTTTTATTATACTATCAATTTTAATAACTACGAAATTAAAACACTACATCCACTTTATGTACAAACATGCAGTCACAATACTTGCCTTTTCAAATATTATGACTTATTCGAGTCAGCACATGGGAGTGATAAGGCTGACACTACACTGAGTGGAGAGCACATCACACTTGAAACTCCCTCTATCTCTCAGGCAAGTATTATGACTATTCGAGAAGTCAAGAGAGGCTTATTCGATAACTAAAGCAGGGTGTAACTCACAGATGGCAGTTATCTAACTTAGAAGTAAATCTAAATTAGGTAAAATATGTTTTTATGAGTAATTCTGAATAAAAATCCAAAATCGGTTAAAGTTCAGCGAGAAATCAGCCTTTTCAAATGATTCGAGAACTCAAATACAGTATTCGAGAACTCAATCAATCGAGAACTAAAACACTATATTCGAGAAGACAAGAAAACCTCTATTCGAGAACTCTAAAAGACTCTATTCGAGAATTCAAGAGTGCTCTAATGAGACTTGTTAGAGATGTCGAATAGTGAATCACTTGAGAAGTCTGACTTGTCGAATTATACTCATAGAAACTCAATTTTCACTATCTTTTTAAAATTTACCAGCCATATTCATTCACGAATATTCTAGAAAATTAAACAGTGATTTTCTCAAAATTTCATAGAAATTTCAAGTTAACAAGAGAATATGATTTTCCAAATATGCAACAGATTTGAAATATTTATAAATCATATTTCAGCCAACACTTACTCCAAAAATATTGAGAATTTAGATAAAGTAAGTGTTTACCGCTGCAACAATCTATATGATGTATTCACCTAGCCAGAATCTGAAGAATTCAGCATTCCAATCTCACTAACCAACCTTGTGAAGGTGGCTTCATCTAATGGCTTAGTGAATGTATCAGCTAGTTGTTTATCTGTAGAAAAATAATGCAACTCAATAGTTCCATTAGTTGCATGTTCCCTTATGAAATGATATCTGATGTCAATGTGCTTTGTCCTAGAATGATTGACAGGATTGGAAACTATAGAGATTGCACTTGTGTTGTCAAACATGATTGGAATTCTTTCCAACACAAGTCCATAATCTATAAGTTGATTTCTAATCCAAAGCACTTGAGCACAGCAACTTCCAAGAGCTATGTATTCAGCCTCGGCTGTAGAAGTTGACACAGATTGTTGTTTCTTGCTATACCAAGAGACTAACCTTTGTCCAAGAAACTGGTAGCTACCTGAGGTGCTTTTTCTATCCACTCTGCATCCAGCATAATCAGCATCAGAATAACCAACCAGATTGAACCCTGTGTCCTTAGGATACCATAGTCCCAAGTTTGGAGTGCCCTTCAGATATCTAAAGATCCTTTTTATAGCAATCAAATGTGATTCTTTTGGATTTGATTGAAACCTTGCACACAAGCATGTAGCCAACATGATGTCTGGCCTACTTGCAGTGAGATAGAGTAGAGAACCAACCATGCCTCTATAGACTGAGATATCTACTTTCTTACCTTTAGCATCTTCATCCAATTTAGTGGCAGTGGCCATGGGTGTCTTTGCAGGTGAGCAATCTTCCAAGTCGAACTTCTTCAATAAATCCTTGATGTACTTGGTCTGATTGATAAAGATACCATCCTTCCTTTGACTGACTTGCAACCCAAGAAAGAATGTCAACTCTCCCATCATACTCATCTCATATCTGCTCTGCATGAGTTTAGAAAATTTCTCACACAGCTTCTCATTTGTAGAACCAAAAATGATATCATCCACATAGATCTGGACTAGGATAAGATCATCACCATGCTTCTTGTAAAACAGTGTCTTGTCCAGTATGCCTCTAGTGAATTGATTCTCAATAAGAAATTGTGATAAAGTATCATACCATGCCCTTGGAGCCTGCTTAAGTCCATACAGTGCCTTAAGCAGTCTGTAAACAAATTCTGGGAAGTGTGGATCCTCAAAACCAGGTGGTTGTTGCACATACACTTCTTCTTCCAACTCTCCATTCAGAAATGCACTTTTGACATCCATTTGATATACTTTAAAGTTTGAATGAGCAGCAAATGCCAAGAATATTCTAATGGCTTCCAATCTAGCAACAGGAGCAAATGTCTCACCATAATCAATGCCTTCCTGTTGAGAGTATCCTTTTGCAACCAACCTTGCTTTGTTCCTTATAATTACACCATCTTCATCCATCTTATTCTTTAGAACCCATTTTGTTCCAACAATGGTTCTGTTCTTTGGTGCAGGCACAAGTTCTCATACTTTGTTCCTTTCAAATTGATTCAGCTCCTCTTGCATAGCAATAATCCAATCTGGATCCAACAGTGCATCATCAAGTCTCTTAGGCTCAACTTGTGATAGAAAACAGCCATAGAGGCACTCATTCTGAGTTGCTCTCCTAGTCCTTACTCCTGCATTAGGATCTCCAATGATTTGCTCTACAGTGTGTGATCTATCCCATTTCCTTAAGTGCTCAGCCTGATTTCTCATTCTTGATATTGCTTCATCATCCACATCATGGTCATTCTCATTTCCTCCCCCTGTGAAGTTGCCACTACTCACAGGTGTGTCTTGGATGCTTGTTTCTTCACTATTGATTGACACAAATTCTTCTCTTGTATCATCATTCACTTGAGTTTGTTGAACTCGAGTTTCAACTTCAGTTTCAGTCTCTTCATTAGAATCATCTAGATTATCAAACTTCAATGGATATTTATCTTCATCATTGGCTTCTTCTAGTCCAGGTAGTTTGTTGTCATCAAATGTCACATATGTGCTTTCCATAACTTTCTTTTGACTGATGACATAAACTTTGTATGCAATTCTTTCCATAGAGTAGCCAAGAAAAATTCCTTCAAATGCTTTTGCATCAAATTTTCCAACATATTCAGAATTATCCTTCAATACAAAGCATTTGCTTCCAAAAGTATGAACATACTTTAGAGTAGGCTTCTTTCCAGTCATCAAGTTATAAGGTGTCTTTCCAGTGTTTTTGTTGATGAGGGTTCTGTTCTGGATATAACATGCAGTGCTCACAGCCTCAGCCCAAAAACATGTAGGCATTTTTGCATCAAGTAACATTGTTCTAGCAGCCTCAATTAGAGTTCTATTCTTCCTCTCAACAACTCCATTTTGTTGTGGAGTCCTTGGAGCTGAGAATTGCTGAGAAATACCATTCTCTTTACAGAATGCTTCAAGTATGACATTTCTGAACTCTGTTCCATTATCACTTCTCAGTGCAATCACACTTGCATTGTTGGCCTTTGCTTCCTTGTCAACTTTCTTTATATGCTCAATGATTACTTGTGGAGCCTCATCTTTTGATGCTAGAAATTCCACCCATGTATACCTTGTAAAATCATCAACCATCACCAAGGCATACTTCTTTCTTCCTAGTGACATAATATTGACAGGCCCAAACAAATCCATATGAATGAGTTGTAGGGGCTTGGTTATTGATGTCACTGTCTTTGACTTGTGGCTTGATCTTTTCATTTTTCCTTTTTGATAAGCCTCACACACTCCTTCTTGGCAGAATTCAAGTGTAGGCATGCCTCTCACTAACTCTCTTTTGACTAGAGAATTAATGGCTTTGAAGTTCAGGTGTGATAATTTCTTGTGCCACAGCCAACAATCTTCATTTGATGCTTTTGAATAAAAGCAACAAATTTTGTCCTTGTTTGTAGAGTCCATATTGGCTACAAACAGGCTTCCCTTTCTTACTCCAGATAGAGCAAAATCACCAGTCTTCTTGTGGGTGATCAAACATTCATCTTTGTCAAAATCCACCTTGAATCCCCTATCAGTAAACTGACCAACACTTAGCAGATTATGCTTGAACCCCTTGACTAGTGCTACATCTTCAATGATGACATTACCAACTTTCAACTTGCCATATCCCAATGTGTTACCCATGTTGTCATCTCCAAAAGCAACCATTGGGCCAGCCTTTTCCTCATACTGTGATAGAAGGGCCATATCACCAGTCATATGATTTGAACATCCACTGTCCAAAATCCACATGACTTTCTTTTCATTTTCTTTGCCCTGCAAGCACAAAGGTATTACTTCTCCTTTGGTACCCAAACAAGTTTGGGTCCATGTGACTTAGGAACAGTTTTATCATAAACAACATGCTTGTCAACTTTCTTGGCATTAGTCTTCTTGTCATTGTTAGAAGTCTTAGAACCTGAGGTTTCAGACTTAGGTGACAGAGGTACCTTCCTAGCTTTAGGAGGACTCGAAGACTTTGACCTGGTGTAGTGTGTGTGAGAATTGTGACTGATACAACCATCAATAAATTGCCTTCTCAGATTGAAACAACTAGTCATAACATTCATATTGCATGGCATACAGTCAAATTTATCACAATATGGTGCATCTCTATGTCTTAGAGGCACAGAACAATCATAGAAAGGTTTGGACACACTACCAACAGGTTTCTTGAATGCAGGAGTTAAATGATTGGTACTGAAACAGTTCTGACAAGTTTTCCTAGGGGCATTAGTCATATAAGCATAGTTGTTATCCTTGTTAATCCCTAACTTGCCATTTCTGTTCTGTTTCATCTTAGTCACTTTCTTTTCTGATTCACTCTTCCCAGCTGAAACAAACTTAACAAACTTCTTAGGTCTTGGCCTATCAACTACTGGCTCCTTGGCTTTTGACTTGACACTCTCACTCTTGGAAGATGCTTGTTGTTCATTTGATTGTGCCTCATCCTCATCATTCAAAATTTGTTTGATGAGTAAGGCATCCTCATCAATTTCAAATGTTGGTTCCTTAAAAATTGGATTTTCAGTCTTTTTCAAAATGTGAGGCACTTCCTCATGAACAACTGTGTCATCTTCAATGACAACATAGCTTTTTCTCTGTTTAAGAGTGTCATAATCAAGTCCAATAGCAGCCTTGGGTTTTGCTTGAATTTTCTCACAGTAGGATTGCACTAGACCAGATGAGTTCTTAAATGTTTTCAGTTTGAATTCATGTTCAGCTAATTCATCCCTAAGAGCCTTTTCAACTTGACTAACACATAAAACCTTGTTTTGCAAATATTCAACTTCTTTCTTAAGGTTTTCTACCTCCATAGCAGTTAGCTCAAGTTCCTCATTCTTTTTGGTTAACATTTCATCTCTAGTAGACAGTTTAGCAATCTCTTCATTAGCAGCAGTCATACTAGTATGAATGTTAAACATTTCAACAGATAGTTGTTCAATCATGCATTTATACTCTGAAACAGACATGTCTATAGTAGTGAGAGATGGTACCTGAGGGTCTGATGGAGATGTGTCATCCTTGGAATTAGCCATCAAGGCATAATTGCAGAATTCTTGCTCCTCTCCATCACTGTCAGAATCATCCCAACACTTCCCTTCAGCTATGTAGGCCTTACCTTGTGTCTGCTTTTTCAGAAGGGCCTCATACTTAGCTTCAAGCTCAAGATAATCTCTATCCTTCTTTTTAGGCTTCTTGCATTCACTGGCAAAATGCCCTAGGTCATTGCATCTATAGCACCTTACAGATGACCTATCCACATGGCTGGTTTTAAACTTATTCTTGTTTGGTTTCACAGGTGCCTTGCTTTTGTTGAATGAATGGATTTGGGTTTTGGGTTTGAAGGGTTGATTCCTTTTGAATCTGATGTTTGGAAATTTTCTGGCCATGAAAGCATATGAAGTGTTTTCCATCCCATCTAGTTCTTCAAAAGTGTAAAACTCTTCTTCCTCCTTCCCCTCAACAGGTTCACTTACCTCAGGTTCAGTTTCTTCCTCTTCTACTACCTCCTCTATCCTTAACTGGCTTGTAGATGTTTCTAGGTCTTGAATAGATTTGTTGACAATCAAGGCACATGATGTGTTTACCATTCTGCCTTGATTGGCTTGGATAGCCCTTTTCTGAAGTAACTCAAGCTCATGAGTTTTTAAAACCCCATAGAGCACATCATATATAACTTTGTTTAAATCTCTTTCCCTTAGAGAAATGACCCTTTGCTCTAGATGGTTTGGTGAGGATAGCAGAAACTTCATGTTTAACTCCTTGGTACTGTAAACCTTGCCATTCATCTGCAACTCAGTAACTAGCTTGTGAAATCTCTCAAACATCTCAGTAATACTTTCCTTGGGCTGTGCCATGAAAGATTCATACTGTGTGACCAGTATCTGTTTTTTGTTTTCCTTAACCTCATTAGTTCCTTCACACAACACCTCAATGTGATCCCACATTTCTTTGGTAGATGTACATGATGCAATGTTTGCAAACATTGACATGTCCATGGAATCAATGATAAGCAACATGAGGTGGCTGTCAAGAGCAACCTTCTCCCTTTCTGATTCTGTCCATTTTGATGGATCCTTGGCCTCATAAGATCTTGGGATAGTTGTGGTTCCAACAGTCTTCTCTGGTATCTCTTGTTGAGGAACAAAAGGACCATTCTTGAGAATCTCAGGATACAAAGGATGAGAGGCTTTGATGAACAACATCATCTTTATCTTCCAGAGGTTGTAATTCTCTTTGTCAAACTTAGGGACCTTCACCGTTCCTGTAGTCTTTGGTGTATTCGAACTCATGATCGTTTTTCTGTTTTTGAATAAACAGCCCGCTCTGATACCACTTGTTGAGTATTGAATACGGTAAAAGAATACAGAGGGGGGGTGAATGGATTCTTAAACTTTTCTTGTTCGAGTCTTTGTAGTAAATAAGTGTTTGTGTGTGCAAGAGTGAAGGTGCGGATAAAGAACAACACAAGACGCAATATCACTTTAATCTAATGTATTATTAGATAAAGGTTGCTACAATCTGTGAATACAAATGATAGTATTCTCAGCTTCGTTTTTCTCAGAGAGATACAGCTTGTAGTGTATGAAAAACTTGACTCACAAAGTTACAAAGTTAATGACTAAGGAAGTGAGGCTGTATCCTTATAGAACATGGATACACCCTACTTATTACAAATAAGGTAGCTGAACAAATTACTTTCTAGTCTGTCTATCCTTTTTGAGTAATTGTCCAAACTGTTACAGATTTGACTTTATAAAGCCTGTTCAGATCCACTTCTTTAGCCTTTTGTCTCTTCTACATCTCTCCAAGCTTCCTTGTAGGCTTTCCAGAGCACGTTACAGATTGTGGTCCATAAAGTGCATTGGCTTGTTGCTGGTTTCTGACTTGTACAATTTTTTCAGTATTTTTTCTCCAAGAATGTATTCGAGAAGTGACTAAGTAGGTGATTCGAGAACTTGAATTGACTTGATCGATAACTCTGAGTTCTCGAACACTGTTATATTGACATATCGAATTACTTCTCGAATAGCTCTTTTCTTCAGGATTCCTTGAGTTGTCGAATAGAACACTTGACTTGTCGAATCCTTGAGATATCGAATAGCTTTCTGAGTCCTTGAGATATCGAATGGAACTTTGATTTGCTGACTCCTTGAGAACTCAAATACTACTTTGACTTGTTGACTTCCTGAGTTCTCGAATAGAGTACATAGACATATCGAATCTCTGAGATATCGAATGAGATATCGAACAGTGTATTCAGAGATATCGAATAGTTTCTTGAGATATCGAATCCCTGACTTCTCGAATGCTGGACTTCTCGAATAGACAAATATACTTCTCGAATTGGTACTTAGGCAAATTCTTCATTTCTTCAAATCCCAACTGTGATTATTTGACAGTCTTTATCTTCTTGCTTGAGGCATTAACCTTGGAACTTCTTTCAAGCATTATTCTAGACTCTATAAGTACAGTTACACAACTAGGACTTGATGCCTACTACAAGTACAGTACAAACAGAAACTCTACAACTAGAGGTTCCCTCAGTTAAGAGGTCATGTAAGGAATGCAAAGCATTACAAACAATTACGCTTGTTATTAGATGTATACAGGCATGCCTCTGTAACTAACAGTTCCAAATGATACATGACACTTTCTTATTAGTGGTACTAGCTTATAGCCCGTGCAAAGCACAAGTTACTTTTAAATACTTTTAAATTATATCATTAAATAAAATAAAGTATAATAATTTTATATGGTATCCCCGAAGCGCAGAAAATAGCGGTATAACCCTGACATTTTTTATTAAGTTCAACATCATTCTCTAGGATTTTACTGAATTATACTTTTAGCAACAATATCTTTTGCAAGAATACATAGTTTCGAAAAATAACTTTTTGATCTATGTGACTTTATTTATAACTATTTAATTATTCTGATAGGATGATTATCGATGTTTACTTGATGAGCGCTATCCTGAGGGCACCGAGCGTCCACACATTGACCAGGAGTTGTGGGAGAGAGCTTCTGTTGTGAAGAAGAATTATGTAAAATCTCAGGGGCAACGACGGCGACCATCGTTTAGTGGGTCATTTAGTGGCTCGGGCAGCTCTCAGTTGTCATAGTCGTCGAGTCAACCACCTAGTCATAGTTCGGCTGACTATGATGAGTTAGCTCGTGCAGTGGCAGAGGCAGCAGCATCTTCGTAGCGAGGTGATGTCAGCCAGGTATATTGTTTAGCTACTTGAGATCCATTGTCAATATTAGAGATCGTGTTACCTGCTATTCATATGTTTAGTACCTGTCAGACTAGTATATTAATCATAAGGCACAATCCACAAGCTTATTGGGTTATAATTTTTAAAACTATATGTATATTCTGCCTTTTCAAATTGTGGTGTTTAGTGTTTACTTAGTGAGAGCAACTATAGTGCATTTTAAGTTAAGATGCATCATTCTTTTCTTGAATTTGCTTATTTAGTTTGTTGTTAATGTATACCATGTACATGTAACCTGTTTTATTGTCTTGTTAATTATAGAGATAACATCATGCACATCATGACGGGGATGGCGAGTCTGGACTCTGGAGGACCTTAATTTATTTTGGTAGCACTTGTGTTTTTATTGTAATGTCGTACTTGAACGATATTCGAACCTATGGTTGTGGTTGTTCACGATAAAATGTTTGACATTTTGGATGATGTGAACTTTTTAATTTATTCGATTTGAGAACTTGGATTTTGTTGGTTAGCCAAATATTTATGTTTATTACGTTTTGGGACAATTGTTGTGAGTGAGACCTAATAGATGTGTTTGTGTTGTGAATGTGCTATGACAAATTAGGTGTAATTGTTTTGGAAATTGACAACAATAGGTAAAATATTATATAATATATGTAAAGCATAATGTAATGTAATATGTAATAGAGGAAATATATAACTCAACTAGGATAAAAGATAAATAATATTAACTCTATACAGGGATCGTGAAAGTTGAAGAACAGGCATCAACAAGGATCAAGTCGCTGAAAGAAGTTCATTAACATGATCAAGCCTCAGTGACAGAATAAGATGTACATATGATTCAGTTGAAGGGCCAAAAGATTACAGTGGTCTTAAAGACATGATACAAAGACCATGAGTGAATGTTAGTCGTCTGTGAATCAGACCAGTTGCACTAGGCGTCAACACTTCACAAAGGAATCGAAGTATCTAACTCAGAAAAACTGTTAAGAGGTATGATTGAGTTTAGAGCAGTTTTGATATCCTCCATTTCGGAAGCAAAATATTTAAGGATGTCAAATTAAGAGGAAAATGAATAGTATCCGAAATCACTATTCATATGAATAGTAACCGAAATCACTATTCACATGAATAGTAACCGAAATCACTATTTGGGAGTTGTTGGAATAGTGAATTACTATTTGGGAGTTGTTGGAATAGTGAATTACTATTTTGGAGTTGTTGGAATAGTGCTTAGTTACTATTTGGGGGTTGTTGGAATAGTGTCAAATAGTGACTTTCCAAAACCTATAAATAGGCATGTTGTATTTCATTTCAAAACACACCTCAACACACAACTTTCTATTCTCTCTCTTATATCATCTCTGTGTAAGCTGCTAAACAGTCCATCTAGTAGGAAAGCCGGCTTAGCCCGCTTTCAGGAAGTGTCGGGTAGAACCTTGTGCCTAAACTATCCTAGGAGTGTTTGATTTTGTAGCTGATCCATATATAGGATTAGATTGTGTAGCAAACCTCCGGGTTTTATCTATTTAAAGATATTTCCCACACAGTTGTGTTATTTCGATTTAGTATTTTTGATTTCATATCCACATCAAAAATCGAAGTATTTTTAAATAACGTATTCAACCCCCCTTCTACGTTATTCCGGACCTAACAATTGGCATCAGAGCCACTCTGTTATTATACAACAGTTAAGATCCAAAAAGCTATACAATCATGACAGAGAAAATACAAACTCCAACAACAAGCAGATATGAATCAATTAGAGTTCCAATACTCAGGGCATCAGAATATCCCATATGGAAGGTGAAGATGGAAATGTTTCTGGAGGCTACAGATCCAGAGTACTTAGACAGAATCCATGATGGCCCACATAAGCTTACCAAATTGTCTGTTGCAATTGCTGGAGAGGAACATAAAACGATTCCAAAGGAGAAGAAAGACTACACCCCTGAAGATATCTCCTCTATTAGCAAAGATGCCAAGGTAAGGCATTTATTACATAACGCCCTTGACAATGTTATGTCTAACAGGGTCATTGGATGCAAAACTGCTAAGGAGATTTGGGATGCTTTGGAAGTCAGATGTCAAGGAACCAAAGCCATAAAAAAGAACAGGAGAACAATACTCACACATGAGTACGAGCACTTTGACTCAAATACTGATGAGTCATTAACAGATATATATGACAGATTCCTGAAATTACTGAATGATCTGTCACTGGTAGATAAAGAGTATGATCTTGAAGACTCCAATCTGAAATTCTTGTTGGCTCTTCCTGAGAAGTGGGATTTAAAAGCCACTACCATCAGAGACAATCATAATCTGGAAGACATGTCTCTTGATGAAATCTATGGAACGCTCAAAACTCATGAGCTTGAGATGGAACAAAGAAGTAAAAGGCATGGAGGCAAGTCCAAGATAATTGCTCTTAAAGCTGAGGAAAAAGATTCTAAAGAAGTTACTGTGAAAAAGAGTCAATCCAAGAGAAAGGCTATTATTACAAAGTCTGATACTGAATCATCAAACTCTGATGATGACACAAACTCTGACAATCTCACAGACTCTGATAATGAGGGTAGTGATGCTGAGATGATACAACTTGCAGCCCTGATGGTAAGAAGCTTCAAGAAGATGGCTTACAAGAACTTCGGGAAAAGAAATAAATTCACACGAAGAGATTCAAATTTCGAAAAGAAGAATTTCAGAAAAGCTGAAGGAAAGGAAGATAGGTCTGGGAAAGTGGACAAGTCCAAGATCAAATGCTATAATTGTGGTGAGAAAGGACATTTTGCACCTGAATGCAAGAAAGCTAAAGCTGATAAAGGTCAAGCTTACATCACAAAGAAGAAGGACTGGGCTGACACTTCAGACTCTGAAGATGAGGTGAACTATGCCTTGATGGCAAATGTTGATAGTATTTCTGAAACTACTGAGACCAAGGTACCTCACTCTACTCTAGCTTTCGATACTACTGATATATCTGAGTTAAGACTCTTTCTTAAAAACTTGCATGTTAGCTACAGAGATCAGACTTTAGAAAATGAAAGAATAAAATCTGAAAGTCTAGACCTTAGAAAGAGAAATGACTATCTAGAATTAGAATTAGTCCAGATGTTAAAAATTCAGAAAGAGAGAGATTATGCTATTTTTGTTAAAACTGAATTATTGAAAAAGCATGCTTATCTTGAATCTGAACTTGCTAAAGAAAGAAACATTATTAAAACTTGGACTAATTCTGGGAAAACTACTCAGATTATCATAGAGAATGATTGTTGGAAAGAAGGTCTAGGTTACACTGATAAAAAGAAAACTGCCAACCTAGAAGTTGAGACCTCTAAACCTGTATTTACTGAAAAGGCTGCAAAACCCAAACTTAATCATATGAGGTTTGTACCAAAATCTGACAAACCAAAACAGGATGAAGTCAAATCAGTAAATATTAGTTTAGTGTCTCAGAAACAGCTTAAACACAAGCTGAATGAGTTAAAAAGAGTGAACAATGTAAAAGAACCTAGGAAAAATAGAAATGGAAAGGTAGGCATCAATAAAAGCAATAACTATATGCCTATTTCCAATGCTCCTAGGAAGAAATGTTACAACTGTGGAAATCCTAACCATCTTGCTACTTTTTGCAGGAAGAATAAAAACATAAACTCTATACCTCCTAAGTCAGGAGTTAAGAGTGGTTCAGTTAGGTTTAAGCCACAGAATCCTTGTTTTCACTGTGGAAGTATTTGGCATTCTATTTATACATGCAAAGAGTATCATAAGTTGTATTATGATTATTATGAACTTAAACCCTCTTTGAATAAATTCAAGATTGATTCTATATGTATAAATTCTGATAAAAAGAATGTTAGCACAAACTCTGATAAGACTTCTGCTGCAAAAGCTAACAAACTTAATAAGACCAAAGGATCCAAGCAAGTCTGGGTCCTTAAAACTAATCATTAGTGGTTTTTGTGATTGCAGGGTAACAGGAAAAATATCCTTGTTCTGGACAGTGGATGCTCAGGACACATGACTAGAAATAAAGCCCTGCTATCAGAATTTGTGGAGAAGGCTGGCCCAAGTATTTTTTTATGGAGATGGCAACATAGGAAGGACTCTGGGATATGGCAATATCAAACTTGGGAATGTCATCATTGAATATGTAGCTCTAGTCTCAGGACTCAAACATAATCTACTAAGTGTGAGTCAAATCTGTGACAGAGGTTATCATGTAGATTTCTTTGAAGAACACGGTGAAGTTGTAAGCAAATCTATAGGAAAAGTTGTTCTGAAGGGATACAGGCATGGTAACATTTATGAAGCCAAGCTTTCAACAAACTCTGATGGCTCTGCAATCTGTCTACTGAGTAGAGCATCAATTGAAGAAAGCTGGGATTGGCACAAGAGACTTTCTCATCTGAATTTCAACAGCATTAATGAGCTAGTGAAGAAAGATCTTGTGAGAGGATTGCCCAAATCAGTTTTTACTCCAGATGGCCTTTGTGACTCATGTCAAAAGGCAAAATAAAGGAAAACTTCATTCAAAAGTAAGACTGAATCCTCAATTCTTGAGCCATATCACTTATTGCATGTTGATTTATTTGGTCCAGTAAATATAATGTCTATTGGAAAGAAAAAATATGCTTTGGTTATTGTTGATGAATACACCAGATATACATGGGTATATTTCATGCACAAGAAAGAAGAAACTGCATCAATCTTAACAGAGCATGTCAGACAACTGGACAAAAGATCTAAGCATACAGTGAAAATCATAAGGAGTGATAATGGCACTGAGTTCAAGAATGCAGTCATGGAAGAGTTTTATAAATAAAATGGAATAAAGCAAGAATTCTCTGCACCTGGAACTCCACAACAAAATGGAGTAGTAGAGAGAAAGAACAGGACTCTCATAGAAGTTGCAAGGAGCATGCTTGATGAAGCAAAGCTGCCAACTTACTTCTGGGCTGAAGTTGTGCAAGCTGCTTGTTTCACACAGAATGCTACACTCATAAACAAGCATGGTAAAACACCATATGAGATGGTGAAAAAGAAGAAGCCGAACCTGAAGTACTTTCATGTGTTTGGATGTAAATGTTTTGTTCTTAAGACTCATCCAGAACAGCTTTCCAAATTTGATTTAAAAGCTGATGAAGGAATCTTTGTTGGATACCCACTATCAACAAAAGCATTCAGAGTGTATAATCTGAGAACAAAAGTGGTCATGGAATCTATCCATGTGTCTTTTGATGATAAAAAGATAACAGGACTTGAAGATTTTGATGAACATGACCAGCTGAGATTTGAGAATGAAGAAATAAATGCTAATCTACAAACTTCTGATATTCTTTCAGACTCTATTGTTCAATCTATACCAGTAGATCAGACAGCAGCACATGTTGAGGGGGAGCAAGTGAACGATGAAAATGAACCCCAATCAAGTGAAGAAACATCAAAGAATGCATCTGTTGATTCATTAAACTCTGATTCATCAAACTTTGAAAGCAACAGCTCAGGGGGAGCAAACAATGATTTTGGATCTACTAGTCATCACACTCAACATAATTATGAACTTGGGGAATCATCAAGATCAAATCTGCCGAGACAAAGGGTATGGAGTAGAGCGCATCCCTTTGAACAGATCATTGGTGAACCGGACACGGGTGTACAGACTAGAAGAGCAACACAGAATGAATGCAATTTCGCAGGATTTTTTATCTCAAATTGAACCTAAAAAGGTTGATGAAGCTCTTGATGATCCAGATTGGGTAACTGCAATGCAGGAAGAACTCAATCAGTTCGAAAGGCAGAAAGTATGGAAGCTGGTGCAAAGACCAAAAGATAAATCTGTAATTGGCACTAGATGGGTGTTTAGAAATAAACTGGATGAAAATAGTATTGTTACGAGGAACAAGGCTCGATTGGTAGCAAAGGGTTACTCTCAAGAAGAGGGAATTGATTATGATGAAACCTATGCTCCAGTTGCAAGGCTTGAAGCAATCAGGATGTTCTTAGCATTTGCTGCACACTCCAACTTTAAGGTTTTTCAGATGGATGTGAAGAGTGCATTTTTGAACGGAGATCTAGAGGAAGAAGTCTATGTTGAACAACCCCCTGGGTTCGAAGATAAGGAATTTGAAGGTTTTGTGTACTTTCTCTTCAAAGCTGTCTATGGTCTCAAGCAAGCCCCTCGAACATGGTATGATACTCTCTCCAAGTTCTTACTTGAAAATGGTTTTACAAGAGGTATCATCGACAAAACTCTCTTTCATAAAAAGCATAGAAATGATATAATTCTGGTGCAAGTATATGTGGATGATATAATATTTGGTTCTACTAATGATTTGCTATGCAAGAGATTTGCTAAGCTAATGCAGAGTAGGTACGAGATGAGCATGATGGGTGAGTTGTCCTTCTTCCTTGGACTTCAAGTTGTTCAGAAACCTGATGGTATTTTCATCTGCCAATCAAAATACATAAAGGATCTTCTGAAGAAGTATGGGATGGAAGAAGCAGCTACTGCCAAGACCCCGATGCCAACTGCAGTCAAGCTTGATGAAGATAAATCTGGTAAGTCAGTTGACATCATGAAGTATCGAGGTATGATCGGCTCTCTCTTGTACTTAACTGCTAGTAGACCAGATATTATGTTCGCAACTTGTCTATGTGCTAGATTCCAGGCTAACCCTAAAGAGTCACATCTTATAGCTGTTAAACGTATTTTCAGATACCTTAAGGGAACCCCCAATCTTGGGATTTGGTACCCTAAAGGAACAGGTTTTGACCTAATTGGCTATACAGATTCTGACTTCGCAGGTTGTAAGATTGATCAGAAAAGTACTTCTGGAAGCTGTCAGTTTCTAGGAAGAAGGTTGGTATCTTGGTACAGCAAGAAGCAACACTCAGTATCTACCTCGACAGCCGAAGTAGAATACATTGCGGCAGGTAGTTGTTGTGCTCAGATCTTGTGGATGAGGATTCAACTTCAGGACTATGGACTCATGTTGGACAAAATTCCAATTCTATGTGACAACACGAGTGCCATTGCCATTGCTAACAATCCAGTTCAACACACCAGGACTAAGCACATTGATATCAGGTATCATTTCTTACGAGAGCATGTCATGAATGGAATTATGGTATTATATTTTGTTCCCACAGATCAACAAATTGCAGACATCTTTACTAAACCACTGGATGAATCCACTTTCACCAGGTTAGTTGGTGAACTTGGGATGTTAAATCTGTCTAATTAATTTTGGATAATCAATAACTGCAATTTGTTATAAGTTCACATGTATTTTAAATGTCCATATGTTTAGAACTTGTGAATTTATTTGCATCTAGTCCTCATATTATAGTTATCTCTATATTAATTACCACGCATATAAATGCTATATTTTATGGTAATTAGTTAGTAAATAATTGAGTTAATTGTAGCATAATTAAATAAATATCTTATTGACATATATCAATTAATGATATTTTGTTAATTTTATGTCTATTTAATTGTGAGTTTATCTGATTATTGTGGATTAATTCTTGATTTACTGTGTGATTATTTTTAAATCCATAATAATTAGAAGTATTAAATATGTGTATGTGTATAGGCTGATAGGTTTCGGCGATAAGATGTTTTTTTTCGGCCGACAGGTTTCGGTGATAAGATGTTTTTTCGGCTAATTAGGTAGTTAGGTGAGAAATTGTTGAGCGGTGTTATTTTTCAAACATAACCTGTCACTATTACACCTAACCCTCTAATCCTTGAAACATTATAAATGATGAGTTTTTGTTTGTGTTTAACATCATCATTTTTCAGATATACAGAGCATACACACACAATTGCTGAATATTTCAAGCTTTGATCGGAAAGATCTCATAATCTAGCTGGTGGTTTTTAGAGCGGATTTCATATTCTTGTTATACACACTAACCCTTGTTTTTGAATTTCCTCAAAGTTTTGAAAATGGCATTGCAGGGAAACTTTTTAATTGCTAAAGTTAATCTTATTTCCATTCAGCAAATCGAAACCATTCAGGATGAGCAATTTCGGGCTTGGACACAATTTCTGAATGAACATTCATTAATCCGCTATGCTTTAGTTACACAGGTGCAGCTTAACCATGATGCATTGTGTGAACTATATTGCAGTGCGGTTAACACTTCTGGACAGGACGGGTGTGCATTCACATATCGACTATTTGGTAGGTCGATAAGGGTCACTGAACGAGATTTTAATCGAATTCTTCATTTTCCTATGGAAAATCTCGTTTCTGATCCTACACCCGAACATATTGAAATGTTCTTTCGTTTTATAAGGTACCAAGATGGCAATTTCAATACTGGTAATCTATCTAAAACGTTTCTAACCCAGTATTGGAATTTCTTCTTTCACACTCTTAACCATGTTTTTTCCTCAGATAGAACAAATCAAGATCGAATACCTGAATTTATTCAAATAATAGGGTATGCGGTCGCCAATAATTTGAGGATTAATTTTGGAAAAATAGTGCTTGGTCAAATCATTTTAAAAATGAAACGCTTGGGAACAAGAGATGTTCGGACTCAAAATGTCAAATGTCTATATCCAAGGTTTCTACAGTTAATATTAAATGATTTTTTGAATGATGAAGACAAGGTACGCTTGGAAAATGGTCAAAAGGTGGAATGTTCTTCCATGAAGACGAATGTAATTAATTACATAAGCAAAAAGAAATATACGGATGTGCCTACAGTCCTAACTGAATATCTAAAGACTGTCCCACTTCCGTTGTTACCACGACCAGTGAGAGCAGGTATACGACAAGGTAATATTTCAATCCCTGCTATTCCAACCTTTGTATTCCCTATTGTGTCACAGGAAATACAATTTCTACAGCCCCCATTGGCCATCTTACCCGACCAAGAGCAGGAAATCCCACCGACTCTAACACAGGTCGAAGAGCCCATTCTACAAATGCAAACACAAACACAAACACAACAAACTCCTACACCTCAACAGTCACTTAAACGACCAGCCATCATCACTTTTGAGGGAGATAGTGCCTCAGCAGCACCACATAAGGAGTTAGTTACGTCAGCCGCTCTACCTCATTCTAAACGGAGTAAACCCAATGAACCTGAGGTAACGGCAACTGTTAGTGAAACAATTCTTCCTTATCCAAAGAATGAAAATGTAAATGAGGTTGAATTGACGGGAGCAACTATCTTGAGTTCCATTTCACGGAACATAAGAGTAGTTGATGATCTTTCTAAAGATCAAGTGTCTTCACAGGCATCCGAGGGAAACTTGAGTTTTGTGCCATTTAATCGATTCAAGTTTAACCTCCCAGAGAGAAAATCTCTGGATCTCTTTCGAGATTTACCACTCTTTACCAGTGGTCGGCAACTCGCTTCACGCGAGGACGGAAGCTCACGAACTTTCATTGCACCATCCGTGACCTCTGAAAAAGGGGCTAGGATGATTTCATTTACAGGTACACATATCGGTGGAAGCTCTGGAGGAGAGTTGAGGGAAACACGAACAGAACATGTAAGTGTCACCCGAACCACTAAACCGAGTGAATATAGAGTGTTGAGTGAAACACCCGCAGAACGTACGAGTGAGCAACCTACTCAACCACATGCACCTGTAACCAGAAAAGAATACAGCAGACTCCTTACACGAGTCCAAACAATGGAGAAAGAGTTACAAAATATTTGTAATCCCATTGCAGAAATAAAAAATTTGCAACTTATTCAACATGATGCATTCCAGGTTCAATTAAGTTCCATGGCAGCCCAGTTTAGTCATGCAATCAACTCCTTGGCAAAGCCATCTTCGTATAATTTACCAACTCCACATCCTACTACTCTGGAGGATAACCCAACTGAGGGGGAGAAGGTGGATGATCAAGAAAAATCTAGGCGTAAGGGCAAGGAAAAGGTTGTTGACACGGAAAAGGTTGTTGACACGGAATTAACTTTATTTTGGGAAAAGAAAAGCTAATGGAAGTAATAGTGCTATGTTGAAAGAAAGCAAGGCAAACTTGAAGATATGTTTAGTCTAGAGGAACAATTGTCTTGCACTTGATTTAATTTTAAAAATCTGGAAAATGTATATATATGATCCAGAATGCACTTTAATATTATTTATCTTTGTATTTTATTTGTATCAGTTGAGTTATCCTCTAGGTATTTGCTTGTAAAACCCTAACAATCAAATAGGGGGAGATTGTAAAGCATAATGTAATGTAATATGTAATAGAGGAAATATATAACTCAACTAGGATAAAAGATAAATAATATTAACTCTATACAGGGATCGTGAAAGTTGAAGAACAGGCATCAACAAGGATCAAGTCGCTGAAAGAAGTTCATTAACATGATCAAGCCTCAGTGACAGAATAAGATGTACAGATGATTCAGTTGAAGGGCCAAAAGATTACAGTGGTCTTAAAGACATGATACAAAGACCATGAGTGAATGTTAGTCGTCTGTGAATCAGACCAGTTGCACTAGGCATCAACACTTCACAAAGGAATCGAAGTATCTAACTCAGAAAAACTGTTAAGAGGTATGATTGAGTTTAGAGCAGTTTTGATATCCTCCATTTCGGAAGCTGAATATTTAAGGATGTCAAATTAAGAGGAAAATGAATAGTATCCGAAATCACTATTCATATGAATAGTAACCGAAATCACTATTCACATGAATAGTAACCGAAATCACTATTCATATGAACAGTATTGGGGTTGGTGAAATAGTGCCCGGTTACTATTTGGGAGTTGTTGGAATAGTGAATTACTATTTGGGAGTTGTTGGAATAGTGAATCACTATTTGGGAGTTGTTGGAATAGTGCTTAGTTACTATTTGGGGGTTGTTGGAATAGTGTCAAATAGTGACTTTTCAAAACCTATAAATAGGCATGTTGTATTTCATTTCAAAACACACCTCAACACACAACTTTCTATTCTCTCTCTTATATCATCTCTGTGTAAGCTGCTAAACAATCCATCTAGTAGGAAAGCCGGCTTAGCCCGCTTTCAGGAAGTGTCGGGTAGAAGGTCCTCGTGCCTAAACTATCCTAGGAGTGTTTGATTTTGTAGCTGATCCATATATAGGATTAGATTGTGTAGCAAACCTCCGGGTTTTATCTATTTAAAGATATTTCCCACACAGTTGTGTTATTTCGATTTAGTATTTTTGATTTCATATCCACATCAAAAATCGAAGTATTTTTAAATAACGTATTCAACCCTCCTTCTACGTTATTCCGGACCTAACAATATAAATAATGTATCTGCGACCGCAAGCGGTAGCTGATGTTCTGCAAATGTTGGCTACGAAAGGCCGTAGCTGTATTTGGTGGCTGAAACTAGCGACAGAGTTCGGTAGCAGATGTTGGTCGCTAACAATAGCGATAGATTTCTGTAGCTGACAATGGTTGCTAACAATAGCGACATAGGTTGGTAGCAGCAAGTGGTCGCTAACAATAACGACAACAAACGGTAGCTAAATCTGGTCGCTAATAGTAGCGACCGAATACCGTAGCAGACTTCGTCGCTGCCACGTGTAATGGGGGTAGATCAAAGCTGACTAGGATTAGCGATCGACGCATCGCTAACACGGCGGTCGCTATTATGCGTCGCACAATTGAGTATCAGCTACTAGTTTTTGTGCGATTAACCTTAACTACCGCATTTGGTAGCTGATGTTCAGTAGCTACGACATTCGGTCGCTGAAATGCGGTCGCTGAAATGCGGTCGCTGATAGGCATTTTTCTTGTAGTGAGGAGTGATGCTCCACTACCAATGGAGTATCGGATGTTTAAATACTCCAATACGTGTGGAGTATCCGACCTGATACTCCACCAGTAGTGGAGCATGTCCATGAATACTTGCAAAATCGTTAATATTCAATAAATTCATTATATTTTAACGAAAGCCCGTTAAGTAATGCCATATCATCAGCGATGTGGTCGCTAACGTAGTCGTCATATCAACGATCATGTCAGAACTTAAATTCCTGAATCAAATTTATCAAAAAAAATCTACAATTTACAATTAGGTCATCGAACTACAAAAAAAATATATTTTTGACAAAATTAAATGAAGTTTTTTCTATTTTTTTAAATTAACTAAATCGTAATCATACAAACATAAAATAAATATTAAAAAATACAACATTTGTTCCCTTTATCGATAAAAAATACCGTATTTGTTCCCTTTTCTCGATTTAGAAGTATATAAATTGAATGAGTATGCTAATTAAATTTTAAGTACAATTCATCATACCAAAAATATTGGATTTAAAAATTCTGTTATCTATAAATATTCATTTGCTTTTATCGATTTAAAAATATCTTTATTAAATGAGTGCATAATATTTAAATTAAATTAAATTGTAATCACTCGAGAAAAAAATTAAAATTCGAAACTGTATACTTAATTTCATGAGTAATGGGTAAAGGGGCAAAACTACAATGAAATTTTCAGTCGAATCATTAGCAAAAAAAGCTTACAGTATCATCATAAATTATAATTAACTTGCATTTACATTACCAAACTCCTAAATACTTCCAAAATCGTTAAAATCCAACAAATTCGTTGAATTTTACCTTAAGCTCGTTAAGTAATGTCACATCACTTGCGAGGTGATCGCTAACGTGGGCGACATATCAGCGATCACGTCAGAATTTAAATTCCTGAACCAAATTTTTTAGAAAAAAAATCTATAATTTTCGAGTGGGTCACCTAACAGCAAAAAAATAGATTTTTGAAAAAGTAAAATGAAATGTTTTAAAAAAAATTCTAAGATTTTTTATAATTAGATAAATCTTGATCATACAAAAATAAAATAGATATTAAAAAATATAGTATTTGTTCCTTTTTATCAATAAAAAATACAGTATTTGTTCCCTTTTATCGATTTAGAAGCGTATGAATCAAATGAGCATGTTAATTAAACTTTAATTACAATTCATCATACCAAAAAAATTGGATTTAAATATTGTGTTATCTGTAAATATTCATTGACTTATATCGATTTAAAGTTTCCTTATTAAATGTGTGTATAATATTTAAATTTAAATAAACTGTAACTCTTCGGGAAAAATTTAAAATTCGAAAATGTATACTTTTGGTACAAATCTTCAAAAAATAGTAACGAATATGTTTTGATTTCAATTTAATTAATTAAAAATGTATGTATACAAAGTTAAGTAGTTGATTGAAAGTATCCATGTCACATCTGCATCCATGTCACTTTTTTGTTAGGATTTTTAACGGGATTAACGGCATAAATCTATATCGAAGTTTTGCATAGTATAAGTAGTTGATTGAAAGTATTTTGCATGGGTGATTCAATTGAAAGTTTGAGTATAGTATAATAATAATTTTATCCATCTATCCCTGAATGATTCTAAAATTATATCATGAAACAAAAATTTAATTCTAGCATAAAATATTAATAATATATAAACTTTTTAACAAATTTAACACTTAAAAGTTGCGGAAGAGATTTTAGGTAAGACTAGCGTAATAACCCCTGCGAGGCATGGGTCATCTTATAGAAATTGATGTAAACTTGTTTATTTTTACGATTTAAAAAATATATATTGACATGATTGTATAGTTTTCGTTAAAACAAATTTGTTATAATGTCCCAATTTTGTTTTACAGAAAATTTGATTTAATTATTAAGATAAGCACTCAAAATAAAATATTTCGTGGCATATAAATGTGTTGGATATAGAATAATACATTTACACCAATTTGTACAAATTTATGTCACAAGTAGAAAACTTCTAGTAATTTGTAATTATAATAAATTTGGGTAAGAGAACATAAAATTTAAATAATTAGGGGGGGTTTCTGTTTAATTCTCCATAGTGTTTTTCTTCACTATAAATCAATTTTTGGAGTGATATTTTTTAATATTTTATACTCATTTTTTTGCCATTCTTTCATAAAGAATCTAATCAATACATAAGAGGGAGAAATAAAGTTCTTTTGATGTCTTTCTCTTTCAAGTATATTTAAGAATACAATCATAAAATAAATGAGTCGTACACGAATGATGTGACGCCCCCAAATCCGAGGTCAAAGATTTAGGTCGTCACATCACCATCCAACCATATCATACCTGTATTAACTTTACAACTCAACAATACATACATCCAGACCTCAATCTTACGCACATACAAGTTAGAGCCTCAGAAACGATAACCAAAAGTAACACTAAATATTACAATTCATCTGTACAATCCAGAATCTTACGCACTTCCACTTATACAACTACACTTGAAGACGAGTCTTACTATTACAGTTGAAAACCTATCAGACTTACTCTGTATTATTTATCCGGAACTAAGTCATCTCGGGATAAATCTTCTACTCCTCTTCTGCTGGTACGAAGTTAACTGACCAAATTCTTCTCTTTCTGAAAAGTTTTTATAAAGCAAGAATGAGCTACATAATGCTCAGCAAGTTCGCCATTTTGAAAAATAATAATGTGGTTTATTTCGAAAACGTTCCCAACTGTATAGGTATATATCTCAGATTTCAAAACATAATTCGACAATATATATGTCCGAGTTTGAATAAAACATTTATACTCGCTAAGGAGTTTTAAGAATAACATATGAAACCTTTATAAGGTTCCCATTTCAATATATCTCAGGTTTGAAAATATATACATATTAGTATATCATTTTCGGCAAAACACTCTACGGTTAACATACTGTACAGGGAATACATTATTGCAAAACCTCTTTCCTTCCATTAGCTTAGAAGGTTTCTCATTCAAAAACATTTCATTCTTTGGAATAATTGCAAGAGTGCACTAACACGTGCCAATCTTTATAGAAAATCTTGCAGTTCTAGATACTGCACGATGTCAATATTTTTCTTATCAAAACCACACTATCGGCAACTTGGCACTTAGGCCCAAGAAGCAGTGTTTGAGTATTTTTCCAAAGTGGAGGATGGGACTGGAAGAAAACATAAAAACCTGACAAGGATTGACGATGATCAGTCGCCACAACCAAGTCCAACAATCCGCGGGTCTTCTCTACCGGTAGAAGGATAGAAACTACATCCGTAACTATCCTTGGGTGAAAACTACATCCGTAATCACCCTCGATGAAAACTACATCCGTAATCATCCTTCGGCAACACCTGGGCCGGAATAATAATTGATGGACCGCCTGGCTCACGGCCGCTTACACATCCCGGGAATCGTTCGTCAACGATTCCCACACCTGCCAGAGTCCCCTTTTCCTTTTCTTTTCAAAAATCATTTTGATAGAAAATTCGAGTAGTTGAAGTTCGACCTCAGTCGACCGATAATTCTTGAAAAACGTAACAGAAGCAAAACCTGACCGGGGGTTTTCGAAAATGTTTTGGGTTCGAAAGAGTTCGAGTTTGAAAATGCTAAAGGTATCTTGGATTAGTTTTGTCTTTAAAATAATGAACGATAATTAATAAATACTATTTTGAGATTTAATATAAACAGTTAATAAAATAATTATTTAATTAAAATAAGCTTTTAATCCAAGATAAATATTTTTTTTTTGTATTTATACTAATTTTTAAGAAAATAATAAATACTTAAGTATACGATACTTCCCGAATGACCCTTCGGGTTTTCGTAATTCAATTACGATACAATAATATACCGCTCCCCGGTCAATAGTATATTTGGACCGCTACGACCTCTATTGCTAGAGTCGTTGTCCGAAGAAAACACTTTTATTCTAAGTTCAAGGGTGTACAAACACATATGCATATATCTCAAACTTCAACATAACTCGTAAAGCATAAGCATATAATACGTTAGGAAGCTATAAACACAATAGTGAAAATCCTTATATATAAGTTTTGAAAAGTAAACTTGCATAGATAAAATCAAGAATATAATCTTTTGAAATTAAATACTTAGGGATGGAAAACTTGCCTTGGTGAGGTTGGGGTGGTCGGCTCGCGAAGTGGAATGGAAATCTATACATAATCAATATTTGTACGTTAGTACCTTAACAACGCTACTTAATCATAAGGTTTTAAAAATCGTAAGACCAACTTAACGACTCCACTTGTGACCACTAACCCTCTCATATGACCATGTCATCATATTATCACTTTCGTTACCCATTCGACTCAAATCTATTCCTCGAACTCGAAACTCAAGTGAATATTCTTAAAACTACTTTAAACTAATCTCCTAAGTGGTTTTTCACTTGCGCACACCTCGCTCTAACATTTTTATAAAATTGAAAAATTCGAGTTTTAATCAGATTCTTTTTGGGCAGCCTTCCTTACTGTAAGACCTAGCTAACCTCAATTTTTCACAATGTTTGCAGAAAGTTAGGGGGTCCAAAGACAGTTCACAAACAGACCATACAGTGCAGTCCGGATTTCAGAACCACTCCTCACTCTTCTGGTCATAACTCAAAATATGTACATCACCTAGTTATGAACCTTATATTTCCAGAAACTACTTTCAATTATCTTTCCAACAATATATGGTAGGACCTCAGGGGACAATATTTGGGAGTTCAAAACCATGTTACAAGACAGGTCAATGTTCCTGGAAAAACTCAGCAAGCATGTACCACTTAGATCAACCAATTTTCTCAATTCCACAACACAACCAATACCTAATTCACTTAGTTCATGCTTTATAACACTCATGGAGATACATATACTATCCACAATCATAAAAATCACAATCACAACATCAAAACTCAATATCTACATCATCCATAACTTATATGTCCAAGATTCACACTAATAACCATGGATCTAACATTAAACATCACAATTACTACATGGCCAAGAGGGGTTAGGGTTTTTATACCTTCTTGATGTTCTTACAATCTTAAACAAGCTTGGTTAACCTTGGGGAAGCCTTACTCTATGCTCACCATCTTCAATCTCACCAAAGAAAACAAGAACATGGAAGTGAGTTTCCTGACTGGAAAAACACGTCCCAAAGATCAGCCAAAACGAAGCCCTTGCACTCGTTTCCTGGTCGAGGCTCCTGAATGAAAGTTGTAGAGCGTCTTCACAGCTTTCTAACCATATAAAGAACAAAAAATTTCATTGAGTAATGAAGTCTCTAGGCCCGTTTTAGTGAGCTGCTATCTTGGTTGGCAGAATGGAGTGTTCTTGGTGTTTTGTTTTGTTTTGTGTAATAATACATGTATAATAGCTTTTTAACTTGGATGCATCTTCTCCTTTAGTGTTGTCAACCTCTCATTGGTTCCCTTGGATTTCCCTTATCCATTCCATTTGCAACCAAGTCCCTAGCTTTTGTTTCTTGTACTTTAGTCCCTTTATTTATTTTTCGTTTACACCGCTTTGATTTCTTTGTCGTTTCTTGAATAAAATTAATATGTTACAACTCATACGTTGCACTTTATTACTCCACCATGGTATAATCCTTAATCCATGATCCGTTCGCTTAATCGCTTAATCTCGTTTTAATATCTCAGCGGTTTCTAGAACGTCCATTTCACTGTCTCAGAGGTTTTCGTTCTAAATTCTCAAATAAATTATAATAAAATTCCAAAATATTAACTCCTCAATTCCTCAAATTAAATATCTAATTTCTTGAATATAATAATATATAATTCACTGCCCGGTCAAATATTACACCAGAATACAAATTGGAATTTCTGAATTCCGATCGTCTTTACATACACTTATTTGCTCCGTGGATCACTAATATGACTTCGAAATATCCATACCATGTCTTGTACATAGGGTGGCGTGAAAATTTTCTTGGTCTCCAAAATCACTATTCATCCATAAATAACTATTCACGCATGACAAACACTATTCACGTATATACTTATTCTTAATAAGAAAAGTTTTAATTCTACCGAAAATCTGGGTTCTTACAGTCTCCCCTCCTTAAAAGGATTCCGTCCCGGAATCAGTTTAGGAATCACTGGGGTTACTCCTTCTTTGTTTCACTCTTTCAACTTCCAGGTGGATTCTTCCACATCTTGATTTTCTCACAATTCCTTATTAGTTTGAAAACCTTGTTCCTTAGCACTTGTTCTTTTCTATCCATGATTTCCACGGGTTGCTCCACATAGGTCAAGTCTGGTTGTAGGTCCACTTGGTCGTATTCTATCACATGCCGATAGTCGGTGTGGTAGGGTCGTAACATAGACACATGAAACACATTATGAATTTGCTGCAAGCTTGGGGCAAGGCTAACTCGTAGGCTAACTTCCCAATACGCCTCAAAATCTCAAAAGGTCCAATAAACCTCAGACTTAGCTTTCCTTTCTTAACAAACCGCATCAATCCTTTCCAGGGGGATACATTTAGCATCACGAAGTCTCCCACCTCATACTCCTTTGATATCTCATAAAATTTGACCATTCGAAATAATGGGTTTCGTAAAAAAAAAGAAAAAAAAACTAATGACTTTTAGATACACTCGTCTGCACCGTAGAAACGTAATATCAATTCGAAATCTTCATTTAATAATTTGTACATATCGTGATTGCAAAAATTTCTCATCCACCTATAAAATTACTATTCATCCAGGTTTTGAATATTCACGAAAATTAGGGTTATTGCAGTCTCCTCCCCTTAAAAGGATTCTATCTTGAGAACCTAAGGAAAATAGTTGTGGATACAATTCCAAATTTACCCTTTTCAACTCTCAGGTTGACACTTCAACCCTTTTGTTCCCTCACCTTGGTCTCACCAACGCTTTAATGTTGTTCCTCAACGCATGCTCTCCTCGACCTGTATTCCTTATCGGTTGTTCCATGAATGAAAATTTCTATCCCACTACTTATACGTTCCTCTTCTACCTTGTTCATAGTATCTGCGTTGAGTCCTTGTATCGTTGGCCCGTGAATACTTTGTGGTCGTGTATTATAATCTAAGACAACCTCATATTCCTTCGCTTGATTAGCACGTATGTGTTGCCTCCCGTCAGCCGTTACCACTTGCTATGGATACTGTATAGTCTTCGGTATACGTCGAACCAGTTCAGCTACTATATCCCTCGTTCATTGACTTCTTCGTAACGCAAGAAAAGCGAAACTTCTTCTTTCGTAGTACGCTTTACAAGAGACGTCCTTACATTTGCATGGTGACGATCGTGATAACAACATTCATTTCATGGATAAGTTTTTATTCTCGACTGGCCCGTGAAATCTAAGGCACGACACTAAATATAAATTCGATCGTCTAGATAATTCTTCTTCCCTGTCCGTCAGCCACAGATCAAATTAGTACATACGCTCAATCTCTTTATTAATTATACTTGAAAGCACCTTCAATATTCGAAGTCTAACCTTAAGTCTCTATCTGACGTAATCACTGCAGAAGTTTTATATTGCACCACCATCTCTTCCGTATATAAATCGATAATCTTCTAAATGGAAAGTCTCTCGTAGGTAAATCACTTGGTCCAGCAATTATAAATCAACTAGGGCCATCTCTTGGCTCGGTCTTCGGCGACCTACTCATGAAATTCATTATAATTCTGTCCACGTTCAAGATTTTCTACGGGCAGAATTGATCCACTAGATCTTTATCATTTTGTTTTTGACATGTTGCGTTTATACTTAATAGCTTGCCAATACAATTCTTCATATCCGTTTGCCAAACATTCTCTTAATTCTCTGTACATCTTTGTCCTTCCCCATAATTTAGTCATTTTCCTCTAACATTATTCTTTATTGTATATACTCTATTTTCTTGGTCAATACTGACTGAATTCCAATTTTGAATAATCCCTTCTATAGGTATCGGCCACCACACTGGCCTTTCCTGGGAAATAACAAATTTCTCCATTATACTCCCTGCTCCCTTTCGTCACCTTCTCTTTCTTATGTTTAGTTCTAATATGAAGATATACTTATGGCACTTGTGGAAAACTTTCACACTTTTCTCATAAAGTTAACGTCTCAGTTTTATGCGTGAACGCCATCATGACTAATCCCAGACTCACGGTTAGTATATCCCATCCCGTAACCTTTATGTTGTTTAGAAGTATAGGCTATCATCCCATTTCTACTGCATCAGCACACCTCTTAAACTCTTGAAAGACGCATCATCGTGATTCCCAAAGTCCTCTTCTCATTATAAAGTATAGCTAACAACGAGGTTGTTACTAATCTCTCATATCATTCTTAAAACTTTATTTATTAACCCACAAGGGCTTCTGACTCACTAGTCAATCCACATGATACTACCAGAATTTATAATATTTACATTAATGTGAAATGCCGACTTTGGTGCAGTACAGAGGTCGATCTGGAGTTGGTGAAACCTTCTCTTTAACCTTATCTTTGAAAAACAACTACGCACTTTAACTAGTCAACAATTCCTCCATTTCCGATAAGGGTTTCAGTTCTCGATGGTATAGGTAAGATGTCATGCGCTCGTCCTCTTTCACAACTGGCGCCAATCAGCCTGAGGCCTGTATGCTGCTGCGATTCCCAATAAACTTGATTAGGTGGTAATCTCGAAGGATCATTGGGATATATCCATGCATCCATTTGCTATTAAGGGCCTTTTAAACTTTATGTCTCGCTATGTGCATCAATCCCTTTTAGCTAAGTAAAGCTTCACATTCTTGCCACGATATTTCTTACTTTCTTGTCCATCTCACTTCCATGTTAGTTTCCTCTAAGGATATGTCTTACATCGCAATCGATTTGAATTCCTTGGATCAGGAAAAGGCTTGGTAACTCTAGAATTCATTACTATAACATCCTGACAACGGTTAGTAGGAACGTACTCCCAACCACCTCATCATTTCCTATAACTTTCCTCACACTAATATTAAAGGTCTTGTGGTATGCCCCGACATGTTATTTCTACTTTAATAATTACTCGGCATAACGCTCTAGCTGCACAATTACAATATTTGGTTTTTGATCTCATATTAGTGCAACGGTTCACAATTGTACCTCCCGTTCACCTTAGAGTAATCACTTTTGAAAGGAATGGTTTTAAAATAACAAGGTCCAATAGATAATTTCAATAAGAATTCCACATTGGATGTTCCAAGAATGTTGATGGTTCCAAATACTAGGAGTCTCGATTTTCGGAGATGTAAGGATGGACAAAAAGAATACAACAAGGTTTATTCCTTCATGTCCTGAAAATTTGGTAATGTGATATCATAGAGAATGTTGCACGAGAGCAATGATTGTTGGATACAAAAGTCATAAAGACGGTCTTTATACAATTCTTACATATGGGGAATACTTTTCTCTTGAAAAATAGAGGATCTAAAAAGTCCCATTGATAAAGGTCAACCGATCGAAAGAAATTCTACTATGTGACGATAAAAAAAATGAAGCAGTTTATCATTCAAGTAATCTATGGTTTCAAATGAATCTTCATTATATGAATGAAAGAATAGAATATTCAAGTGACATAAAGTCTGATACAAAGATGGGTAGAATTCAAGTTGAGTGGACGACCTCACTAGGTCTCAATCAAGTCATTCGTCAAAACTTTCATCATCATACTTTACCACATGCAAAATGCATTGTGGAATTGCTGAATGAATTAAATTGGGAGTTGGACTAGTGAAACAATAACTAGTCCTTTTTAAGAAACACTAGCAACTAGTTAGACAAAATTTGCTAGTTCGCCTGTTTGAGACATCACCACTAGCTAGGACAATTAGCTAGGTGTTCTTCACAACATTACAATTTTGACTAGTTAGAACAATCAACTAGTCATTCATATTGACATATCGACTAGCCAGTTTCAATTGGCTAGAACGGAATTTCAACATCGTAGCCACTGAAGAAACTTTAGGCTACTTGGACAACGAATGGAAATAAGAAGTTATTAAGTTTGAAAAAAGAAAACTATAAAATATGAAGAGAATGTTCTAGGTATCGGAACAATCGATAACCTCTCATCAAATATTACTTATCAGTGAAACGGTCCACCCAAGGGTGCCTCCGTACACATGCTTTATCAGATCTTACAGTAGAATGAAATTCAGAATACTAGTATCAAAATGATATCCTTACTATGATTTCAATGTACGACGCACAATCTCATTTTGAATAGAAGAAAGGATTCATGAGGAATATCTGGATGTTAGATCATCTCTGTTCTCAACAAGTTGATAAATATTTATGGGCTCGACTGAAGAGTGCAAGTATGAAAGAAGTAGTCAAATATCAATATTCTTTTAGGAATATTCATTGATTAATTAAGGAAACAATTGTTGAACATTCCTTGGATAATTGAAAGGAAGTGTAAATAGTCCTGAGCAGAATGAAATAATTATAAACTTCAAATAGAATACTCGGGGATCAAATAAGATACTTTGGATGAGTCCCGGTTTAGAGAAAGTATATCACTGGTGGTTATTCCACAAGTTTGAAGTAGAAAGCTAGAAGGATTACCTGATATAAACTAATCGAGGTAACATGGTTAATGAAAAGTTTAAAATGAAGTAGTGCACCAGCCGGTAGTTACCAAAATAAGTTAATAATTATTCGTGCATCTCATTATCACCACTATGAGGGTAACTCCATCTCTTCGTCTTCGTAATACAAGACACCAACTAGTGCGTCTCTCAATCTTCATCTTAGAGTCAATTATCGAGTTAGGGTTTCACAAATATATCTATCATCTTCGTGCTTTATCTTGAAGACCAAGCTTCACATCATTCCGGGGACACCTGCTAAGTCCATAGGGTCCTACTTCATGCCTTCCGACAAGAATCACGAGTGGCCAGTTCCCCCTGGGAACAGATCAAAGAGATCTCTCAGGGATCTCAGTGCAGTCCATAGGTTCAGTGGCGGGTGTGTGCATGTGAACATATACCAAAAATATTGAGGTCTATAATACATATATACGTAGTCCCTGATAACATCTTTATCAAAGGATCCCACTCTAGACCCATTGGTCTTTTCTTTTGGTAGACTCTGAGATCACTGTATCGCTCGATGCAACCATATTCCACTTCACTTGAGTCCCTTTGTTAATTCTACTTGTTTGTTCACTAAGTTGAACTACCATGCTCTAGCATCCGAATCATGCGTGGAATTACCTAGCACGCTCGTCTTATGATAACATTCTCGTATAACACATGTAAAATTCGCCATCAAGAGTAATGAAATCCACAACGGCATAGTAACCACCTTTCAGGTAAACCCGTTACTTATCGAAAATTGGATCTTATAGCCAAAGTAAAAGACTTTCATTATTCCAAGTACTAAGTACCCTTAATTATGTAAGGAAGTCTAAACTTATCGATTCTTAAATTGCCGCCTCCTTATAGGCAAACTCTGAAGGACTATGGGCAACAAAATTTATGCTAGCCAAGTCATCCAATCATATTGGCAGTATCGCCTCTTCCTCAACTACTCTTGAGGTTTCACTCTGCTTCCTACATCGTTACATCTGATAAGTCAGGTACGACTCCCAACTCTCAACTCATCATTCTGAAGGCCTCTAAGGATTCTATCGACCCTAGTATAATACCTCCAGTAAACACTCCAGTCCATTCTACTCATCGGTACATCTTCCTATAGTCCAATAATAAGTTTACTACGATCTCTTATGTCATTCTCCTACTTAGACTTAACTCTCAACACTCTCGTTTCTGAGTACTGTAACTTATCTCTCTGATACCATTTCTGTGACGCCCCCAAATCCGAGGTCAAAGATTTAGGTCGTCACATCACCATCCAACCATATCATACCTGTATTAACTTTACAACTCAACAATACATACATCCAGACCTCAATCTTACGCACATACAAGTTAGAGCCTCAGAAACGATAACCAAAAGTAACACTAAATATTACAATTCATCTGTACAATCCAGAATCTTACGCACTTCCACTTATACAACTACACTTGAAGACGAGTCTTACTATTACAGTTGAAAACCTATCAGACTTACTCTGTATTATTTATCCGGAACTAAGTCATCTCGGGATAAATCTTCTACTCCTCTTCTGCTGGTACGAAGTTAACTGACCAAATTCTTCTCTTTCTGAAAAGTTTTTATAAAGCAAGAATGAGCTACATAATGCTCAGCAAGTTCGCCATTTTGAAAAATAATAATGTGGTTTATTTCGAAAACGTTCCCAACTGTATAGGTATATATCTCAGATTTCAAAACATAATTCGACAATATATATGTCCGAGTTTGAATAAAACATTTATACTCGCTAAGGAGTTTTAAGAATAACATATGAAACCTTTATAAGGTTCCCATTTCAATATATCTCAGGTTTGAAAATATATACATATTAGTATATCATTTTCGGCAAAACACTCTACGGTTAACATACTGTACAGGGAATACATTATTGCAAAACCTCTTTCCTTCCATTAGCTTAGAAGGTTTCTCATTCAAAAACATTTCATTCTTTGGAATAATTGCAAGAGTGCACTAACACGTGCCAATCTTTATAGAAAATCTTGCAGTTCTAGATACTGCACGATGTCAATATTTTTCTTATCAAAACCACACTATCGGCAACTTGGCACTTAGGCCCAAGAAGCAGTGTTTGAGTATTTTTCCAAAGTGGAGGATGGGACTGGAAGAAAACATAAAAACCTGACAAGGATTGACGATGATCAGTCGCCACAACCAAGTCCAACAATCCGCGGGTCTTCTCTACCGGTAGAAGGATAGAAACTACATCCGTAACTATCCTTGGGTGAAAACTACATCCGTAATCACCCTCGATGAAAACTACATCCGTAATCATCCTTCGGCAACACCTGGGCCGGAATAATAATTGATGGACCGCCTGGCTCACGGCCGCTTACACATCCCGGGAATCGTTCGTCAACGATTCCCACACCTGCCAGAGTCCCCTTTTCCTTTTCTTTTCAAAAATCATTTTGATAGAAAATTCGAGTAGTTGAAGTTCGACCTCAGTCGACCGATAATTCTTGAAAAACGTAACAGAAGCAAAACCTGACCGGGGGTTTTCGAAAATGTTTTGGGTTCGAAAGAGTTCGAGTTTGAAAATGCTAAAGGTATCTTGGATTAGTTTTGTCTTTAAAATAATGAACGATAATTAATAAATACTATTTTGAGATTTAATATAAACAGTTAATAAAATAATTATTTAATTAAAATAAGCTTTTAATCCAAGATAAATATTTTTTTTTTGTATTTATACTAATTTTTAAGAAAATAATAAATACTTAAGTATACGATACTTCCCGAATGACCCTTCGGGTTTTCGTAATTCAATTACGATACAATAATATACCGCTCCCCGGTCAATAGTATATTTGGACCGCTACGACCTCTATTGCTAGAGTCGTTGTCCGAAGAAAACACTTTTATTCTAAGTTCAAGGGTGTACAAACACATATGCATATATCTCAAACTTCAACATAACTCGTAAAGCATAAGCATATAATACGTTAGGAAGCTATAAACACAATAGTGAAAATCCTTATATATAAGTTTTGAAAAGTAAACTTGCATAGATAAAATCAAGAATATAATCTTTTGAAATTAAATACTTAGGGATGGAAAACTTGCCTTGGTGAGGTTGGGGTGGTCGGCTCGCGAAGTGGAATGGAAATCTATACATAATCAATATTTGTACGTTAGTACCTTAACAACGCTACTTAATCATAAGGTTTTAAAAATCGTAAGACCAACTTAACGACTCCACTTGTGACCACTAACCCTCTCATATGACCATGTCATCATATTATCACTTTCGTTACCCATTCGACTCAAATCTATTCCTCGAACTCGAAACTCAAGTGAATATTCTTAAAACTACTTTAAACTAATCTCCTAAGTGGTTTTTCACTTGCGCACACCTCGCTCTAACATTTTTATAAAATTGAAAAATTCGAGTTTTAATCAGATTCTTTTTGGGCAGCCTTCCTTACTGTAAGACCTAGCTAACCTCAATTTTTCACAATGTTTGCAGAAAGTTAGGGGGTCCAAAGACAGTTCACAAACAGACCATACAGTGCAGTCCGGATTTCAGAACCACTCCTCACTCTTCTGGTCATAACTCAAAATATGTACATCACCTAGTTATGAACCTTATATTTCCAGAAACTACTTTCAATTATCTTTCCAACAATATATGGTAGGACCTCAGGGGACAATATTTGGGAGTTCAAAACCATGTTACAAGACAGGTCAATGTTCCTGGAAAAACTCAGCAAGCATGTACCACTTAGATCAACCAATTTTCTCAATTCCACAACACAACCAATACCTAATTCACTTAGTTCATGCTTTATAACACTCATGGAGATACATATACTATCCACAATCATAAAAATCACAATCACAACATCAAAACTCAATATCTACATCATCCATAACTTATATGTCCAAGATTCACACTAATAACCATGGATCTAACATTAAACATCACAATTACTACATGGCCAAGAGGGGTTAGGGTTTTTATACCTTCTTGATGTTCTTACAATCTTAAACAAGCTTGGTTAACCTTGGGGAAGCCTTACTCTATGCTCACCATCTTCAATCTCACCAAAGAAAACAAGAACATGGAAGTGAGTTTCCTGACTGGAAAAACACGTCCCAAAGATCAGCCAAAACGAAGCCCTTGCACTCGTTTCCTGGTCGAGGCTCCTGAATGAAAGTTGTAGAGCGTCTTCACAGCTTTCTAACCATATAAAGAACAAAAAATTTCATTGAGTAATGAAGTCTCTAGGCCCGTTTTAGTGAGCTGCTATCTTGGTTGGCAGAATGGAGTGTTCTTGGTGTTTTGTTTTGTTTTGTGTAATAATACATGTATAATAGCTTTTTAACTTGGATGCATCTTCTCCTTTAGTGTTGTCAACCTCTCATTGGTTCCCTTGGATTTCCCTTATCCATTCCATTTGCAACCAAGTCCCTAGCTTTTGTTTCTTGTACTTTAGTCCCTTTATTTATTTTTCGTTTACACCGCTTTGATTTCTTTGTCGTTTCTTGAATAAAATTAATATGTTACAACTCATACGTTGCACTTTATTACTCCACCATGGTATAATCCTTAATCCATGATCCGTTCGCTTAATCGCTTAATCTCGTTTTAATATCTCAGCGGTTTCTAGAACGTCCATTTCACTGTCTCAGAGGTTTTCGTTCTAAATTCTCAAATAAATTATAATAAAATTCCAAAATATTAACTCCTCAATTCCTCAAATTAAATATCTAATTTCTTGAATATAATAATATATAATTCACTGCCCGGTCAAATATTACACCAGAATACAAATTGGAATTTCTGAATTCCGATCGTCTTTACATACACTTATTTGCTCCGTGGATCACTAATATGACTTCGAAATATCCATACCATGTCTTGTACATAGGGTGGCGTGAAAATTTTCTTGGTCTCCAAAATCACTATTCATCCATAAATAACTATTCACGCATGACAAACACTATTCACGTATATACTTATTCTTAATAAGAAAAGTTTTAATTCTACCGAAAATCTGGGTTCTTACAAATGACATATTTACTCATATTCCAGTTATAATTATGACAACTCAAGAAACCTGTTATTTACCCACGTAATGTTTCACAATAAAGACGTTGTCCAATCAGTATATAAAAAAATAATTACATAATTTAAAATTTTATCTTTTTAGGCAAATAATTTAACTACCTCATAGTATATAATGTGATTGATCGATCACAATATTTTGTGTATGTGCATGCTATGCAATATACTAATTTATAAGATATTTGTTAACTTGACTGTATTTTTAATCCGTTTTACAATTTATTTTGAATATTTTTATATTCTTTCCAACCAAAATTTCTCAATGTGTATTATACGACTTTTAATCGATGTACATATGATATGAACTGATTCATATATTTTGTATTATTATATATCTTTTTTCAAGAAAGTTTATCTTTCTCAACTTATCTACAAGGTTCATTTTTTTTAACTTTTGAACTATATGACATTTTTAAGGATTTCATCTTTTAATTATATATTGTTATGTCAAAATATAAAATATATTATAGTTAATATTATATGTAAGAAATGTTTAATAAATTGAAAATAAACCAATTTACATTGCGTGATATTATTATCAAAATTTAAAATTAGTTGTATATATAATCACGTACCATGTTTTGTAAGCTAAAATACAATATTTTAAAAGTAATGTGAATCACCATTATCTTTTGCTCAAAAATTAAAGTAGCACTAAAAATAGAACAAATATGAGGTCGAATTTATCTAAAAAAATTTAACTAAAAACAAAAAATATATGTAGTACAATGATCGGAAAGATGAATTGTTTGGACGAGGTTAATGATTCAATTCACAACAAAAATAAATTAACTCATTTAAAATAAGAGCGTGGAATAAAATTTTGAAATTAGTGTATATAATTACGTACCATATTATGAAAAGTAAAATTTCAAATTTTGAAACTAATATTTGTCATTACTATTTTTACTCATAAATTAAAATAATAGTAAAAATACGATAATATAGAGATTGAACTTATGTAAAAAGAGTTTTAACTCCATACCAAAAAACGTAATGTAGCATAATGATTTGAAGGAAGAAATATATGGAGGAGGTTGTGGGTTCAATTCTCCACAAACACAAAATAACTTATTTTTTCCCTTCAAATAAATAAGGGAGTGGCAAATCAATGTAATTTTGTAATATATAAGGGCAAACTCGTAATTTCACAGGGGGTTTATTGGCTCAAAATGCCCCAGTGTACCATATTGTGAAACCTAATATAATATTTTTAAAATAATGTGAATCACCATTATTTTTACTCAAAAATTAAAATAATAGTAAAAATAAGATAATGGAGATGTCGAATTTATGTAAAAGGTTTTTTAAATAAAAACAATAAAGTCCATGTAGCACAATGATTATATAAGTAGGATAACTTGTGTAATGGAGGTTCTAGGTTCCATTCACCACAAAAACAAACTCATTTTTTTCTATTTAAATAAAAGAGTGACATTTCATGTAATTTTATAACTTGTAAGGATATAACTGTAATTTCACAGGGGTCATAAAATAAATGAGTCGTACACGAATGACATATTTATTCATATTCCAGTTATAATTTTGACAACTCAAGAAACCTGTTATTTACCCACGTAATGTTTCACAATAAAGATGTTGTCCAATCAGTATATAAAAAAATAATTGCATAACTTAAAATTTTATCTTTTTAGGAAAATAATTTTAACTACCTCATAGTATATAATGTGATTGATCGATCATAATATTTTGTGTATGTGCATGCTATGCAATATACTAATTTCTAAGATATTTGTTAACTTGACTGTATTTTTAATCCATTTTACAATTTATTTTGAATTTTTTAATATTCTTTCCAACCTAAATTTCTCTATGTGTATTATACGACTTTTAATCGATGTACATATGATATGAACCGATTCATATATATTGTATTATTATATATCTTTTTTTAAGGAAGTTTATATTTCTCAACTTATCTATAAGGTTCATTTTTTTTAACTTTTGTACTATTTGACATATTTAAGGATCTCATCTTTTAATTATATATTGTTATGTAAAAATATAAAATATATTATAGTTAATATTATATGTAAGAAATGTTTAATAAATTGAAAATAAACCAATTTACATTGCGTGATATTATTATCAAAATTTAAAATTAGTTGTATATATAATCACGTACCATGTTTTGTAAACTAAAATACAATATTTTAAAAGTAATGTGAATCACCATTATCTTTTGCTCAAAAATTAAAGTAGCACTAAAAATAGAACAAATATGTGGTCGAATTTATCTAAAAAAATTTAATTAAAAACCAAAAATATATGTAGTACAATGATCGGAAGGATGAATTGTTTGGACGAGGTTAATGATTCAATTCACAACAAAAATAAACTAACTCATTCAAAATAAGAGCGTGGAATAAAATTTTGAAATTAGTGTATATAATTACGTACCATATTATGAAAAGTAAAATTTCAAATTTTGAAACTAATATTTGTCATTACAATTTTTACTCATAAATTAAAATAATAGTAAAAATCGGATAATATAGAGATCGAACTTATGTAAAAAGAGTTTTAACTCCATTCCAAAAAACATAATGTAGCATAATGATTTGAAAGAAGAAATATATGGAGGAGGTGGGTTCAATTCCCCACAAACACAAAATAACTTATTTTTTCCCTTCAAATAAATAAGGGAGTGACAAATCAATGTAATTTTGTAATATATAAGGGCAAACTCGTAATTTCACAGGGGATTTATTGGCTCAAAAAATAATGCGAATCACCATTGTTTTTACTCAAAAATTAAAATAATAGTAAAAATAAGATAATGGAGATGTCGGGTTTATGTAAAAGGTTTTTAAATAAAAACAATAAAGTCCATGTAGCACAATGGTTAGTAGGATAACTTGTGTAATGGAGGTTCTAGGTTCCATTCACCACAAAAACAAACTCATTTTTTTCTATTTAAATAAGAGAGTGGCATTTCATGTAATTTTATAACTTGTAAGGATATAACTGTAATTTCACAGGGGTCATAAAATAAATGAGTCGTACACGAATGACATATTTATTCATATTCCAGTTATAATTTTGACAACTCAAGAAACCTGTTATTTACCCACGTAATGTTTCACAATAAAGATGTTGTCCAATCAGTATATAAAAAAATAATTGCATAACTTAAAATTTTATCTTTTTAGGCAAATAATTTTAACTACCTCACAGTATATAATGTGATTGATCGATCATAATATTTTGTGTATGTGCATGCTATGCAATATACTAATTTCTAAGATATTTGTTAACTTGACTGTATTTTTAATCCTTTTTACAATTTATTTTGAATTTTTTAATATTCTTTCCAACCTAAATTTCTCTATGTGTATTATACGACTTTTAATCGATGTACATATGATATGATCCGATTCATATATTTTGTATTATTATATATCTTTTTTCAAGAAAGTTTATCTTTCTCAACTTATTTATAAGGTTAATTTTTTTAACTTTTGTACTATTTGACATTTTTAATGATCTCATCTTTAAATTATATATTGTTATGTAAAAATATAAAATATATTATAGTTAATATTATATGTAAGAAATGTTTAATAAATTGAAAATAAACCAATTTACATTGCGTGATATTATTATCAAAATTTAAAATTAGTTGTATATATAATCACGTACCATGTTTTGTAAACTAAAATACAATATTTTAAAAGTAATGTGAATCACCATTATTTTTTTCTCAAAAATTAAAGTAGCAGTAAAAATAGAACAAATATGAGGGCGAATTTATCTAAACAACTTTAACTAAAAACCAAAAATATATGTAGTACAATGATCGGAAGGATGAATTGTTTGGACGAGGTTAATGATTCAATTCACAAGAAAAATAAACTAACTCATTCAAAATAAGAGCGTGGAATAAAATTTTGAAATTAGTGTATATGATTACGTACTATATTATGAAAAGTAAAATTTCAAATTTTGAAACTAATATTTGTCATTACTATTTTTACTCATAAATTAAAATAATAGTAAAAATACGATAATATAGAGATCGAACTTATGTAAAAAGAGTTTTAACTCCATACCAAAAAACATAATGTAGCATAATGATTTGAAGGAAGAAATATATGGAGGAGGTTGTGGGTTCAATTCCCCACAAACACAAAATAACTTATTTTTTCCCTTCAAATAAATAAGGGATGTTAGGTCGAATACACAAAATATAATCAAGTACTGTATGAGAGATTAACAAGAACACACGTTTTTGTAATTAAAAACTGTTTGGAATTAATAATTCCTCTATCAGTGATGTAAAATATCACAGAGAGCTGCTTAGGTTACAATGAATTAATATTTCAATGTTCGATACCCTTCTAGGGTTAACCTAACTGTATTTATAAAACATACAGCTACTGTACAATCATGAATTGATACTCCTATAATTTAGCTATACAATTGATATCAATCACGATTGTTACACATTTTCTAAGTCAACTAAATCTCTTTGATAGCTATTCAATCTCCAAAGATATTGCTTCCATATTTATCTTCAATTACTGTTGACTTGTAGATGCTCCTGTCAAACAGAGTTTAACAAACTCTGTTACTTCCATTCATCAGCGTTTGCGCTTCCATCCGTCAGCGTTTAAACAAACTCTGACTGCTTCCAGCTTAAACTCTGATTTAACACTGTATCACTTAAACATTGATTAGTAATTACATCAATTATATTTAACAATCTCCCCCAACTTGTTCATTAGCAAAAATGCACAAGTTAATGATAATTGATGATGTCAAAACAAAATAGACAAATGCAGTATTTAACAAGTAATCAGAGTTTAAACTACTTACTTAAACAAAATCTACAGAAAAACAAGAAATTCTTACAGAGCATCTTTTATCAAATTGCCTCAAGATCTGGTGTCGCTCTGAGATAATCTATCAGCAATCTTCTCTCAGCATTCTCGTTCTCCCTGCATTATCTCCTTGATTTCCCTTAATTCAGGATTACTTTCATCAGTCTGATAGATAGCAGATCTCAGATCATAAATTTTGTTTCTCCTCATATCATTTCCCAGTCTGATAAATTTCACTTCCTCTGATTGTGACTTGAAATCAAGAACTGTAACACCCAAATCAGTTTTCAGCTTTGTAGTACCTTTCTTCATTTCAATAAGATTTCCATTCCAATATCTGTACTTAGGAACATATTTGCTGTTGTATTTCATGCCTCTAGTTGCCAAGTTATGAAGCATCTTCTTTCTAAGCACATTTGCAACTGACTTAGTTCTTCGATTTCTCACTTTGAAATTTGAAAAGATATAGAACATGTTCTAATTCTTCCCAGTACTTCAAATCAAGATCAAACTCACCAATCTTGTATACTGTTCCATCAGACATAAAATATAAGAGAAAATCTTTTTCTAAACTCTTCTGATGGACCAACTGTACTGACTCCAGTCTGTCTAAGCTTTCTTGAGTTACACCACGACCTGGAATAGCCAGTGAGGAAGGATCTCTAGGACCAGTTTGTTGCCTTGAATCTTTATGTGAGCCCAGACTAGCTTTACTTCTTCCAATCTTTCCTGTTAAACCTTTTCCATCAGAAAAATCCATAGGACCTCCAATCTCTGGAGTTTGTTCAAAAACTGAGGTTTTTCCAAAAACTGATTGTAATGTAAAAGATAAAGAGTTCTACACAACTCGTGTAGCAACAGAGGTTGTGTTTTCTTTCTTCTATACAACTTGTGTATTAACAGATGTTGTACTTGACTTCTTAGAATCTCTTTCTTCTTCCACTGCTTTACCTTTTAGTTTCAACTTAACTTCTGCTTCTGTTGGCTTTCTGAATACTTGCATCCTTTGATCAGCACCAACATTCTCTTTAATCATAATGCCTTTAAGAACAGGCTTAGCAGCTTTTACATTTATCTTCAACTTGCTAGACTTCAAAACCTTCTTATGTTCTGCTTGTAAACTCTTTTCCTCAGCTTGAATGTCTGCAAGAGTAACTCCCTCTTCATTTTCTTCAAGGAACAACTTAGCAGCCAATTCCTCATCAGTCTGTGGATTTGAAGATAAAACTAAACTCTGAGTTTTGGAAGTACCCTGAGTATCAGTGTTTACAGCATCAGAGTTTGATTTAGAAATGTTGACAGTTTGGAAACTCTTATCAGTTGCCCTTGACCTTAGATTCTTCTGACTTCTTGCTCCTCCATCTCCTGCATCATCCTTCTAAGTCAGAGTTTGAGACTGCCTGCATTTAGTCTTAGCATATCTTTCCCCCTTTTTGACATCATCAGGAATCAGAATTGAAGTAATTAGCTCCAATGAGGTAGCAATAGAATCAACTTTTCTAGACAAGACATTCTGATTTTCTTTAATTTTGTTCAGTCTGACAAACATTTCATCTTGAGCTTTAGAAAATCTAGAAATTTTGAGTTTAGTATCAAACTCTAGAGTCATGTCTTTAGCCTTCAGGTCAGTTTTCAGATCAGTAACTGCCTTTTGACAATCATCAAGTCTGCCATCCAGTGTTTTGACTTGCACCATTGTGGCCTTCAAACAAGAAAGAATGTCAGGATTTGAAATTTCTGTAGCAGCTTGTTTCACAAACTTTGCTGCTCTCTCTTTAGGAAATATACAATCTTCCTTGTGCCAATTTTCAGAAAATTTAGCAAAGAATTCTGCTTCAACTTCATGTGATGTAGAAGACTGAGTGAAAGGGGCATGCTTTGCATCAGTTTGCACTGGAGCACTTTGAAAAGAATCAGAGTCTCCATTTTCTTCAGCTTCAACTTCAACATTAGCATATGGAAATGAATCAGCATGAAGCATCTCAGCATTCTCTGCAATACTATCCACAGTGTTTAAAACAGGCGTAGCTGTATGCAGTTCAACATTCTCTGCAACAGCATCTACAGTTTCTTGAACAACTTCAGCATTCTCTACAAACTCAGCAACTACCTCTGCAACTTCTTCAACATGCTTAGCAGACTGCATTTCAGACTCAATAGTCTTATCAATAGCTTCAGCTAGAGTATCAGAGATTACATCCTTAGTTGCCTTTTCAACTTCTTCACCATGTTCAGAATCCTGGTGAGCATCAGAGAATATATCAGTGTGAGAAGCCACTGTGTCATCAAGAAGGACAGTAGGCTGATCAGCTGCACCAGTTTCTTTAGATTGAATAGGAAGAGAGGAAGAAGGAATATCAACAGGATCAGAGAATGGTATGATAGGAGTAGCAAAATCATCCAAAGAAGGAAAACCATCTCTGTTGTCCTCATCCATTGGCATAGGTACTGGTGATTGCACAGCCTCTCCTTCAGTGTTTACCTCAACAGCAGGTATTTCTTTAGAAGGAACCTCTGGAGCTTCAACATTTATCTCTTCATCAGAATCAGAGATTACCAACTTCCTTAACTTCCTTCTTTTGAAGGTATGCACCTCAACTTCTATCTCTTCTTCATCAGAAGATGACTCTTCTTCAACAATAGAGGATGATGGAGACCTATTAGCTCTCCCCTTCTTCTCTTTTCTAGCCCTCTTAGCCCTTGCCAAGCTATGCCTGGAATTGTGAGCAGTATGCTTGGTTTTACCCCCACGTTTGGGTTTGAGTTGTTGGTCAGGTTGGGGTTGAGATTGAGTAGGAGACTGAGGGTGTGATTGAGGTGATGTAGGTTCAGAGTTTAATGGTTCAATGTTTAGTGGTTCAGTGTTTAGTGGTTTAGGTAGAGTGGATGAAGGTTGAGGTTGTTGTGTAGTAGAAGTGGATACTGGGACTGAAGTGTGATCAGTGTTTAGAGAAGGTTGTTTAGCCTGTGGCGGTTCTTGTGGTTGATTTATAAAGTTCTGTAAAGCAAGAGGGTAAACCAGAGCAGGCACATCCTTGTTAACATCCTTATTTGTCAAGTCAGAGAAAATTCGCTTATTGACCTTAAATGGCTGAATCACATCAGCATCAGCTATTTCAACATTTGGCACACAAGCAGTAAATAGCTTTTGACAGAATCTAGCAAAGTACACAGTTCTAGAGACTGACAACCTATCACCTAAGTTCATCAACACAAGTCTTCCAAAATCAAAATTACTACCATAGAGAAGAGAATACCCGATTTGAAGACTATCAATAGGAATTGCATCCCAGTTGGTGACTTTGTTCCAAATGCCCTTGTAATACAGTCGAAGAAGAAACTCCATTCTTTTCTCAACTGTGGCCTTTTCACTGATCCAAGTCTAGCGAACGACCCTGAATATCCAATCTGTTGCAGCATATCTCACAGATTCTATTCAGAAGCAATAACATACGAAGTGTGAATGTCGAAGCCCATGGTTTCTCTGACTGTATCTGGAGTGATAACATAGTCAGTTTCGTCATATGTGAAAATAATGGATGGAGTCCCATTCTCTCCACCATCATCATAAACAGAGTTTTGCCAAAAGGAGGCAATTTATGATGTAGATAGCGTTTGGGGTTCAACCAAAGCTTTACCAATCTCTGAATCACGTAAGAAACTCTGCATCAAATGAAAAGCATCTGGAGCGTTTTCATTGTTTAAAGGAGCTGCATAATTGTTAGAGACAAACAAGAGACCAAGAGTATTGAAAGGTTTGGTTGCCATTAGAACAATATGAGAAGAAATACGAAGAAAATGATATGAGTGAAAATGATATGAGTGAAAGATGTTTGATGAAATTTGCAAGTGAAAAAAAGAATATGTTGTAACTGTGAGTGAATGTGTATGAGTGAATATGAAGAGAAAAGTTAAACTCAAACGTTTTAGCAGTAAAACATGCAACCAGTTACCATGTGTAGTGGGACACAATCATTGAAAAATGTGTGATTGGGACAGGTGTCACATAATTAACGAAATAGACGTGCATGATCAGTAATTACAACTATAATTACTGCTACTTTCTCTCTCTAATTATTAACACAATTAAACACTTTGACACTTATCAACAGCTATCAAAAACTCGTTTTACCTCAAATTTGAAATCATCTGAAATAAAATATACCTTAAAGTATTTAGACAAAATTTGTTACTGTACCCTTTCAAAAATTGCATAGATGTGAATATTTGTGTGTGGATAGCAGAGTTTACAGATCCAATTTTTAGAGCATCTAATATTTCATAAAATCTAGAAAAATAAATCAGTAAACACTGGATGCACAAACTCTCATAGTAAACACTGAATGTATGATGAATGCTAAACTCTGTAGTAGCCTATATACAGAGCTCTGTATTAATCTATTTCCCTTGATGTCCAAGATATTCCAAGTAAGCACACAGTCTATAAAGACAAAAATATCAAGAAATAAATATCAATGCATCATTCAGTGAGTACCATGCCATGGATATAAGAACTCACAGATCTCTCAAGTCACACAAGTGTTTAAGTGAAGTGTTTACACTCAAGTTCAATCAGTAAAAGCAGATGCTACCATATACTTGGTTGTCCACCAAATTTACACTACTTTGAATACATGTATGCACAAATCAAAAGGACTTTGTTCAGGGTTGTAATTTGGTTAAAAACTAAAAAGAAAGAAAAAAAATTGCTAACTGAACAATGTTAATAAAGAAAAGTGTCCAGTTGTACTACAAATACATAACTGTATATGATAATCAGTATATATACTTTTTTTTTAATCCAATAAATGAACTTTCCTGTACAAATAAATTCCCAACTATTTGCACATCAATCCCCAGATAAAATCAGACTGTTCTTGAACAATCAGAGTTTAAAAAGAATAAACTAAAATAAAAAGGCTCAAAGGGGTTCACTAAGGGTTTGAAAATTTATTCACAGTGTTTGGTTAAATGTGATAAGTCCTAGTGCCTTTATCATTTTCATGCACACACATACCATGCAGTCTCAAAATGGTTTAAAACAAGTTCTAGAGCAACATACTTACTGATGAATAGCACACAGTAATAAAATTTGATTGATATAAAATGTATCAATCACTGATAGGCTCAAAATCTCACAAGGTGTAAGCATGCTTCAGTACTCACCAAAATTAACAGAGACATATCTCAGGTTTATAAATTTTCACAAGCACAAACAAGGAATTATCAAGTACCATGTGAATTTCTTTGGGAACATAGTATCACTTACAGAGTTTAGGAGTCATCATTAGCAGAAATTATTCATGAGAGGCAATGCACACAATATTTATAGACTCAGAGTTTAGGATAAATAAACTAAGAGATGCTATAAATATGAAACAGTATCATGCTTGTATTGAATTTCTGTACAGTCTAAGATTAGATCACAGATAACTTAGAAAGATTCATGATTAATAACTGAGAATCATGCTTCATACATTTTCTTCATTGGTGAGTATCTCAGACAATAACATTATCAGAATTAATCAGGGTTTATCCAGCATGTTAACAGTGTTTGACTGACAAAACATGCTAACAGAGTTTGACAGTCATAGAACAGAGTTTACATAGCAGAATTTAAAAACTGAGTTCACATAGCATTTAACACATCATAAAAACAGAAGTAATGCATTACATAAGTGAAATTTGAGTCTAACCAGTATCACTAGTCAAAACCAGAGACCATTCCAAGTTCATTTACCAGCCTTGTAAATATAGCTTCACTCAATGGCTTGGTGAAGATGTTTGCAAGCTGTTGGTCAGTAGACACAAAATGAAGCTCAATGTTTCCTTCCTCTACATGTTCTCTGATAAAGTGATACCTTATGCTGATGTGCTTGATCATTGAATGTTGTCTGATTCTCTGGGATACCATAGACCTAAAGTAATGGTGCCCTTGAGATATTTAAAAATTCTTTTCACAGCTGTGAGATGTGGTTCTCTGGGATCAGCTTGAAACCTTGCACAGAGACAAGTTGCATACATGATATCAGGTCTACTTGCTGTCAGATAAAGAAGAGACCCTATCATGCCTCTGTAGTTTGACATATCTACTGATGCTCCTATATCCTTATCCAATTTAGTTGCAGTTGCCATGGGAGTTGATGCAGATGAGCAATTAAGCATACCAAATTTCTTGAGAAGATTCTTGGTATATTTTGCTTGATTTATGAAAATCCCATCATCTGTTTGCTTCACCTGTAGGCCTAGAAAATAACTAAGCTCTCCCATCATACTCTTTTGATATCTGGACTGTATTAGCTTGGCAAACTTTGTACAGAGTTTATCATTAGTAGACCCAAAAATTATGTCATCAACATATATTTGAACCAAAAGTAGATCACAACCAGATTTAAAGTAGAACAGAGTTTTATCAGCTGTACCTCTGTGAAACCCACTTTCTAGAAGAAATTGAGCTACTGTCTCATACCATGCTCTTGGTGCCTGCTTAAGTCCATAAAGTGCTTTATCAAGCCTATAGACATAATTTGGATGTTTGGGGTCCACAAATCCTGATGGTTGTTCAACAAACACATCTTCTTCAAGTTTCCCATTCAGAAAGGCACTTTTCACATCCATCTGAAATACCTTGAATTTCTTATGAGAGGCATATGCTAGAAACATCCTTATTGCCTCCAACCTTGCAACTAGAGCAAAAGTTTCATCATAATCTATTCCTTCCTGCTGTGAATAGCCTTTTGCCACAAGTCTGGCTTTGTTTCTTGTTACAACCCCCTCACTATCAGTTTTGTTTCTGAAAACCCACTTAGTACCAACAACAGACCTATTCTTTGGTCTTGGTACAAGTGTCCAAACTTCATTTCTTTCAAATTCATTCAACTCCTCCTGCATTGCTGTTATCCAGTCAGCATCTTGAAGAGCTTCTTCAATCTTCTTGGGCTCAGCTTGTGACAAGAATGCATGAAACAGACATTCATTTGTTGTTGCACTTCTTGTCCTTACTCTTGCATCTGGATCACCAATAATCAAATCAGGTGTGTGAGATTTGGTCCATTTCCTAGCTGAAGGCAAATAACTTCTCTCAGAGTTTGATCCTCCCCCTTGATCCATGTTCTCCTGATTTTCTTGATGTCTTTCTTCATTCTCTGAGGCTCCCTTGAATGTGACTGCTCAGAGTTTGAACTATCAGATTTTTGACTTTCAGAGTTTGAGTCATCAGAGTTTGATTCAGATTTTTCAGATGACTCACTATCAGATTTTGAGTCATCACTTTGAAGTGTTTCTTCATGCTCCCCCTCAACTGGTTCTTCTCTGGTATGTGTTTGAAAAGTTTCTTCAGTATTTTCCAGTAGAGGTTCAGAGTTTAGCTCAACAGAGTTTGTCAGATCAGCTTCATCAGAGTTTACTTCATCAGAGAATAAATCTTCATTTTGAAAGTGCAGTTGATCATGTTTATCTACATCTTCAAGTCCAGTTATTTTCTTGTCATCAAATGACACATTTATAGACTCCATGATCACTTTGGTTCTCAGATTATAAACCCTGAATGCTTTGGTTGATAGTGGATAGCCAACAAAAATTCTTTCATCAGTTTTTAATTCAAATTTTGTCAACTGTTCAGGATGAGTTTTCAGCACAAAGCACTTGCACCCAAAAATATAAAAATATTTCAGGTTTGGCTTCTTTTCCCTCACCATTTCATATGGTATTTTTCCATGCTTGTTGATCAGAGTGACATTCTGAGTAAAGCAGGCAGTTTGAACAGCTTCTGCCCAGAAATAGGTTGGCAACTTTGTTTCATCAAGTATAGTTCTGGCAGCTTCTATGAGGGTTCTGTTCTTTCTTTCAACTACACCATTTTGCTGTGGTGTACCAGGTGCAGAAAACTCTTGCTTCACTCCTCTGTCTTTGCAGAATTCTTCCATTGTTGCATTTCTGAATTCAGTTCCATTATCACTTCTGATAATCTTGACTTTGTGTTTTGATCCTTTGTCCAGTTGCTTTACATGCTCCATCAGAGTTAATGCAATCTCATCCTTCTTTGCTAGAAAATACACCCATGTATATCTGGTGTGTTCATCAACAATGACTAAAGCATATTTCTTTCTTCCAATAGACATCACATTTACTGGACCAAAAAGATCAACATGTAGAAGGTGATAAGGATCAACAATTGAAGATTCTGACTTGCTCTTGAAAGATGACTTCCTTTGTTTGGCCTTTTGACAGGAATCACATAGGCCATCAACATTTAATAAGGATTTCGGGAGCCCTCTAACAAGATTCTTTCTAATCAGTTCATTGATGTTGTTCAGATTCAAATGAGAGAGTTTCTTATGCCACTTCCAACTCTCTTCACTGGACATTCTTGTTGATAGACACACTGCTTTGCCCTCAGAGTTTGTTGACAACATAATCTCATAAATGTTATTGTGCCTGTGTCCAACTAGAACAACTTTCTCTGTAGATTTACTGATGATTTCACAGTATTTAGGCTGAAAATCTACATTATATCCTCTGTCACAGATTTGAATCACAGATAGCAGATCATGCTTGAGTCCTGGAACTAGAGCTACATTTGTGATGATGACACTTCCAAGATTGATATTGCCATATCCCAGAGTATGTCCTATGTTGCCATCTCCATAGGAAACTTTTGGGCCAGCCTTCTTCACAAACTCTGATAGCAGGGCTTTATTTCCAGTCATGTGTCCTGAACATCCACTGTCCACGAATAGGGTACTTTCCCTGGTGCCCTGCAATCACAAACAATTACTGAGGATTAGTTTTAAGGATCCAGACTTGCTTGGATCCTTTGGCTTTCTTAACTTTGTTAGGTTTTGCAACGGAATGCATATTATCAGAGTTTAAGCTAACTTTATCAGTGTTTACACTTGCAGAATTAACTCTAACCCATTTCAAATTTGGCTTGGGTTTATAGTAATTATGATAAATAGTATGATAATCTTTGCAAGTATAAATAGAATGCCAAGTACTTCCACAATGTTTGCATAAAGTCTGTGGTCTAGTTCTAACATTTTCTTTCTTTACTCCAGAATTGGAAGGTAAAGAATTAATGTCTTTATTTTTCCTGCAAAAGCTAGCAAGATGGTTAGTACTACCACAGTAATGACATGTCTTTCTAGGAGCAAAAGAAGCAAGCATTGGATATTTACCCTGAGAAATGCCTACTTTACCATTTCTGTTCTTTCTAGACACTTTCTATTCCTTAACAGATTTTAACTCCTTAAGCTTATGCTTGAGTTGTTTATCTGTCATTGAACCAATATTAACCTGTTTAACACTATTTTTTACTAGTTCTTTCTTGACAGCTTGTTTACCACCTTCAAACCTAGGTTTATTTATTCCATTAACAAATGTTCCAAATTTCTTAGATGGAAGTGGTGGTCTAATCTTGACTTTATTCTGAAATCTAAGTTCATCTTCCTCAGAATAACCTAGACCTATAGTGTCAGATTAAAAAACTTCTTGGGTGTCTTTTCCAGAATGAGTCCATGTCTTAATTATATGATTTTTCTCCTCCAACTTAGATTCTAGTTGCTTATATTTTTCTAGCAACTCATGTTCTAGATAGACAACATCATCTCTTTCTTTCTGAACTTGTTGCATGTTTTCAAGTTTTTCTTCAACAATTCTATTTCTCTCTTTAAGTTCAGAATTCTCAAACTTTATTCTCTCATTTTCTAAAGTCTAATCCCTATAACTAATATGCAATGCCTTAAGATAAATTCTCAATTCAGTTATATTATCAGTATTATAGGCATAGGTAGTAAGGGGTACCTTGTTTTCAGAGGTTTCAGAATCTGTCTCAATAGAAGCCATGAGAGCATAGTTGATTTCCTCATCCGAATCTGAAGTGTCTGCCCAATCTCTGCCTTTTGTGATAAGTGCCTTACCAGTTTTACCCTTCTTGCACTCAGGAGCATAGTGACCCATCTCCTTACACTTGTAGTATTGAATCTCAGACTTGTCTTTCTTCCCAGATTTGACATACTTTCTCTCAGACCTCCTGGAACTATTTCTGTCTTCATTTGAATCTCTAGAAAACCTTTTTCCCTTCTTGAAGTTCTTGAAACCCATTTTCTTGAAAGTCTTCACCATTAATACAGCCATTTTCCTCATTTCTTCTTCATCATCCTCAGAGTCAGATGAATCAGAAGTGTTTGAATCACCATCAGAGTTTGATGATTCACTTTCAGAATGAATGACTAAAGCCTTTCCTTTAGTTTTCTTCTTTAATGGTTTCTCTTCAACCTTAAGAGCAACAGACTTTAACTTCTTGCTTGATCTCCTGTTTCTCTGCTCCATTTCCAATTCATGAGTTTTGAGCAGTCCATAGATTTCATCAATCTCAGTATCAGCAAGATCATAGTTATCTCTAATAGTGGTTGTTTTCACATCCCACTTTTCAGGTAGAGAAAGAAGAAACTTGAGATTTGAGTCTTCTAGATCATACTCTTTATTAACCAATGACAGATCATTGAGCAGTTTACAGAATCTGTCAAATGTTTCTGTCATGGTTTCTTCAGATTTAGCCTCAAAGTGCTCATACTCTTGAGTGAGTATGTTTCTTCTATTCTTTTTTATAGCAGTCGTTCATTGACACCTAACTTCAAGTGCTTCCCAGATTTCTTTTGCAGTAGTGCAGTTAATAACCTTATTAGACATAACATTGTCTAAAGCACTGTGAAGTAGATGCCTCACTTTTGCATCCTTAGCAATAGATGACAAATCTTCAGGAGTCATGTCCTTCTTCTCCTTTGGAACTATTTTTGCTTCTTGACCAGCAGTTGCAACAGATAGCTTTGTAGGTTTATGAGGGTCTTCATAAATTCTGTCAAGGTATTCTGAATCTGTAGCCTCCAGAAACATAGTCATTTTTACCTTCCAGATTGCATATTCTGATGGTCTTAGAATAGGAACCCTAATTGTTTCATAACGACTCACAGTTGTAGGAGCCTTCTCAAAACCTGATGGAGGAGGAATCTCTGCCATTGATTATTGTGTGTTTGGATCTTAAACTGTAATAAAGTAACAGATTGGCTCTGATACCACTTATTAGGTCGAATACACAAAATATAATCAAGTACTGTATGAGAGATTAACAAGAACACACGTTTTTGTAATTAAAAACTGTTTGGAATTAATAATTCCTCTCTCAGTGATGTAAAATATTACAGAGAGCTGCTTAGGTTACAATGAATGAATATTTCAATGTTCGATACCCTTCTAGGGTTAACCTAACTGTATTTATAAAACATACAGCTACTGTACAATCATGAATTGATACTCCTATAATTTAGCTATACAATTGATATCAATCACGATTGTGACACATCTTCTAAGTCAACTCAATTTCTTTGATAGCTATTCAATCTCCAAAGATATTGCTTCCATATTTATCTTCAATCACTGTTGACTTGTAGATGCTTCTGTCAAACAGAGTTTAACAAACTCTGTTACTTCCATTCATCAGCGTATGCGCTTCCATCCGTCAACGTTCAAACAAACTCTGACTGCTTCCAGCTTAAACTCTGATTTAACACTGTATCACTTAAACACTGATTAGTAATTACATCAATTATATTTAACAAGGGAGTGGCAAATCAATGTAATTTTGTAATATATAAGGGCAAACTCGTAATTTCACAGGGGGTTTATTGGCTCAAAATGCCCCTATGTGTACCATATTGTGAAACCTAATATAATATTTTTAAAAAAATGCGAATCACCATTATTTTTACTCAAAAATTAAAATAATAGTAAAAATAAGATAATGGAGAGGTCGGGTTTATGTAAAAGGTTTTTTAACTAAAAATAATAAAGTCATTATAGCACAATGGTTAGGAGGATAACTTGTGTAGTGGAGGTTCTAGGTTCGATTCACCACAAAAACAAACTCATTTTTTTCTATTTAAATAAGAGAGTAGCATTTCATGTAATTTTATAACTTGTAAGGATATAACTGTAATTTCACAGGGATTAATTGGCTCAATACCCCTAAATTATCCATGTGTTGCTCTATTATATATAGAAAGAGATTACGCGCATGGTATTAAAAAATGCATTCGCGAAATAGAAGTAATTTCCAACAATTACTATTGGTGTTACATATACTAGATATCTTTCTTAAAATAACTTCTTCATTTTTTTTGAGCGAAAATAAATTTACGTAAAGTTGGTTGATAATGACCATTTGGCCCTTCAAATTTGCATAATTATACCCATAAAGCCCTATAGTTTTAAAGCGTTCTTTTTCGCCCCTCCAATTTCAGAAATGTACCTTTTTGCCACAAATCGTCGTCTATTCGTTCTAAAAGACGACAGTTTTGTGTCAAAAAAACGACCGTTTTGTGTAAAAAAGACGATGATTTTGTGGTTAAAAGGTACATTTCTGAAATTGGAGAGGCGAAAAGAAACGTTTTAAAACTATAGGGCTTTATGGGTATAACTGTGCAAATTTAAAGGATCAAAAGGTCATTTTTAAGCCATACAAAAATATAAATAACCATATTTTTACCCTCTCGGCATAAACGGTTGACTGTAAAGGGAATGATAAAGGCAAAAGGAAACAAATGAAGGACCGTTTTGTTCTGGCTAATTATATACTCCCTCCGTCCATTTCATTTCTTTACACTTTCTATTTTGGGCCGTTCATTCCATTTCTTTACATTACTAAAAATAGTAATTTTTAACAATAAAATACATTATTACATCCACTACCTCACTCCACCTTTTCAACTCTTTACACTATTACACCCACTACTTCACTTATTTTAACAATAAAATTACTATTACACCCACTACTACATTTATTTTAACAATATTACATCCACTATCTTGGTCTCCGTGCAAAAAGCAAATGTAAAGAAACCAAATAAACGGAGGAAGTATGTATTAACGTAATTATTGATGTTGATCAGACATATAGGTTCTTTGTTTTTGTTATGAGACGGGAATAAATCGACCATGAGAAACTCGCAACTCACAAGCATATGCTAAAAAACAAATCAGACGGCTGAACAAGACAGGGGGGCACTACTTGGAGCTTCGAGACAATCTAGGGATGGGAACGGGTCGGGTTCGGTTCGGGTTTTGCAAAATCCAAATCCAAATCCAAATATTTTCGGGTTTCGGATCCAAAACTCAATATCCAAATCCAAATCCGTCGGGTTTCGGATCGGATCGGGTTTTTTTCGGGTATTCAAAATTAAAAATAGTGTAAATAAGTTGCTTAACAAAAAAATAAAAAAAATTGTGTAAGTAAGTTAAAAAATTCCGCTACATCCATGACAATTTATTTTCTCGATCTTTGCATATCTTATGTCTCAAAGATATGTGTATGTATAATATGTATTTATAATATATATATATATAAAATAGTGTATGTATAATATGTATTTATAATATACATTTATATATATTATATAATATATAAAATATAAAATATAATAAATAAAAATCGGGTATTTTTCGGGTTTCGGGTTCGGCTCGGGTTTTGATCGGGTTTCGGATCGGGTTTCATGAAATCCATATCCATATCCAAAATCTTTCGGGTTTAAAATTTAAATCCATATCCATATCCAAATCCAAAATATCGGGTTCGGATCGGATAAAAAATCGGATTTCGAATCGGGTATCCGTCGGATCGGATTTTTTTCCCATCCCTAGCACAATCCGCATATATATCGATCATACGTTCTTGTGGTTCAAAATATCAATGGCTACAACAACAATAGGTATCGGTGGAGATAAAAGATGGTCTCTCGTCGGAACAACAGCCCTTGTTACCGGAGGTACCCGGGGCATAGGGTTAGTCTACATTTTACATTTTTCTTATTCCTGGCTTACATGGATTTCATTTTAGTGACTCTATGACAGTACTAATTATGCTGCTGTAAAACTTTTGATAACATGATTAATTATCATTAATATGAATTAGGCAGGGTATTGTGGAAGAGTTAGCAGGGTTCGGAGCATCGATTTACACATGTTCCCGTAGTAAAAAAGATCTTGATCAACGTTTAGAAGAATGGAGAATCAAAGGCTTCAAAGTAACAGGATCAGCCTGCGACCTACAATCACGATCCCAACGAGAGCAACTTATGAAATCTGTGGCATCTGAATTTGGCGGGAAGCTCAATATTCTTGTAAGTTCCTGGCCTTGGCCGCATATATATATAGGTTGTGTTTAATATTTGATTTACACTCATTCCGTCATGCGTAAATTCTATTTGATCTATCTAATTATATTTGTTACAAATTAAACTTTTTTCAGGTGAATAATGCTGGAATAATTGTAGCCAAAGAGACAACAGAATTCACTGCAGAGGATTTTTCCAGCATGATGAGTACCAACTTTGATGCCTCTTATCATCTATGCCAACTTGCGCATCCATTACTTAAAGCATCAGGAACTGGAAACATTGTGTTTATTTCTTCAGTCGCTGGTGTTGTAGCTTTCCCTACTATTTCTATCTATGCATCCTCCAAAGGTATGTATGTATTTACTTCCTCTCCTATATGTATGAAATTAAGCATTCCAAAGTAACTGATATATGAACAAAACAGGGGCAATCAATCAGCTGACAAAGAATTTGGCATGCGAATGGGCAAAGGATAATATTCGTGTCAATAGTGTTGCGCCCTGGATCATCAGAACTCAACTCATTGAAAAAGTTGAAGTAATTAATTTTACTAGACTTTAACCCCTACATTTTGTCTAAGTTTAAGGACTACCTAAAGTTTGATGCTTTACATTAGCTGTCAATTGCAATTTCTATATAAATCTGTGTTAAGCATTCTAATAACTGATCAGTAAAATATATATGTAGGATGAAGATCCAGGAAGCAAAGAGCGTATAGAAGGCATGTTATCGCGAACTCCTTTTCGCCGTCCAGGAGAGCTTAATGAGGTTTCTTCACCAGTGGCATTTCTTTGCCTTCCCGCAGCTTCATATATCACTGGCCAGATTATTTGCGTTGATGGAGGTCATACAGTTTGCGGTTATTAATGGCTTCAAGTTCTTCCTATGGACCAAAAATATGTGTGTAATAAGAGAAGATTGTGGTTGATAGCTTGACGCAATTTATGATATTATGTCAAATTTAGTATTTCAATTAAAATTGTAGGTATTTCGATTAAATTCCATACTGAAAAGTTCCCAAACATAACTAATCCATGTTTTGTTTAAGTCCGATATTGCTAACCCTTCTCGTGGTCACTTCAACCCAATCAAGGACCATTTTGCTAAATAACAAAAGCAAACAAAACATTTTTGAGTATGGGAAAACCTATGGACCATGAAGATATCATTGACAAGGTTCTTGTTGGCCTCGACTACTACATCTACAAACATGTGATAAATGTCTGTCTCCGATATCTTTTGGAGAGCTATATCAGAACTCATTAACAGGGGACTTGCAGCCGCATAATAGATATCACCCACCCATTTTCAATCATCATTTATGCTTCAAAATATCGTGCTTCTGGAGAAACCAACAACGGACACAAATAACCCCAACCATGTATTACTTCTACGTAACTATACCTCCAAAAAGGTCCGCTCGCCAATCATGACCACATCTCGGTAGGTGTTAATGGTGCCGGGTTCTAAAGTCATTCTTTAGATCAGTGAACTAAGTTCAAGAGTTTACATCTAGCATTCAAGTTCCTACCACGTAATATACATGCAATTACGGTAACAGATCGCCACATTTCATCACATCGCAAATGATATATATATTGGCGATATCTTTTTCTTCATGCTCCATATGATACTAAAGAACATGTAACTGGTAACAGATCTACACTCCCCATCCAAAACACTGGTTTTTCCTTTATTCATCTCAACACCTTTTAATATTTCTACCTTTTTTAAAGTTTTACATGTCCCATCTAGATCTAGAACCATCTTATCCATTTCTAAATTCCGTCAAGAAAATAACACCAGTATTAAGTTCATACCATCTCATTTTTGTATCAAGGAGAAGTGAATTATGGTTTCTTCTCCGAGGTCCAAATAGACCCGGAGTCTATGTGTGTCGTAAAAACCTTTTTATAAAACTCATTCATTATGTCGGTTTTACTTGTTTTCTGAACTTTTAACGAAAACATATATAATTGTTTAAAAAACACAGAACTTGAGACCCAAGTCCTGTACACTGCAGCTAACTACATATCTGACCACGAAGGCCAAGCATTCCGCATTATACTACATAGGGGTGCCCGTGGGTCGGGTTGGGCGGGTTACAAGTAATTTAGTAACCCAACTCAATTAGTTCGGGTTTATAAAATTCAAACCCATCATAAATATTACTAAAGTCGGGTTGGGTTGGTTCGGCTTTATCGGATTGATCAGGTTAAATATAAAGTAGAAGTTAGTGCAACACATATTTGTATTTGTTGGTTAGTGATAAAACAACTCGAAGTCCAAGAATTAAAGTCATGTACAACTTAATCTAGTATGCAATTATACAATTGATCACCACATGTGCAAATTGTACTACAATCTACAAAACTAAATTACGTTACACATAAGTAGAACATCAATGTATTAAATATCTTTAATTCATAATTTTAGTGTGGAACATGTAATAATATATCCAAAAAATCTTAACTTTAAGTCAAGTAGTAAATTAGTAGTACGGCTCATTAGTGCATAATATATGTCGGGTTGGATTGGGTTAAAATTATCAAAATCCTAACCCAACCCATTTAATTCGGTTTTTTTAATATTTACCCATTCAATGTTCGGTTTAAATAATATCGGGTTGGATCGGCTAAAAGTAGGGACGGGTTGGGTCGGTTTAATCGATTTGATCGGTTTTTGGGCACCCCTAATACTACAATTCCCATCATCGTCAGTCCATTAATTTTGTATTATCATCATTGTTGTAGGCTTGATTTTATTAATCATTATTTTGGACTAATCAATATACTAATATCTTTTGCAATCTCCGTTATTATATGATAGAAATTTTAGGAAAAATGCTAGAGGTGGGTACCAAAAATTGTTACCAAATGAATGTGATTGGTTATAATTAAAATGGGCCCGCCAGGGCCATCCAATTAAAACATTACAATTTGCCAAATCACTCATGCCATGTCATTTGGGGACTTTTTTGGGGACTAAATTTGGGGTCCCTAGCACTACTCAAATTTTAGTACTGTATTTATCATGTACAGTTCTTACCTCTGTAGTTTATTTTGAAGACGTTCGTCACTTGACACAGCCAGTTGATCAACTGGCATCCAATATTGGTTTGACCAACGAATAATGAAGTGTAGACATTGTGTGGAGGTCTTTCTAAAGTTTACCAAACGATATCTTCAATTAGTTCCACAATACAACAATTTTAAATAAACATGTGAGATCCTCTCTTTATAAACTGGAAATTTTAAAGGGACTAATCAAGACAAAAGGAAAGAAATCAAAGAGCATTGCGTTCTAGTTAATAACGATCAATATTTACTATTTTAAAGCTCATCAAGAATAGGTTCTTGTTTTTTTCGAAACAAGACGGAATAACCAGATGAGAAAGCTGAAAGTCCTTTTTTGCTCATGTCACCAGCATAGCTGTATCAACATAATCTATATGCTAGAATACAAATCAACCGGCTGAACAAGGGAGTGGAGCACTATTTGGAGCCTTGAGACAATGTGCATATCGATCATATCTTTTTTGTGGTTCAAAACATAAATGGCTATGGCATCAATAGGTATCGGAGGAGATAAAAGATGGTCTCTCGTTGGAACAACCGCCCTTGTTACCGGAGGTACCCGGGGCATAGGGTTAGTTTACATTTACATCTTGCTTATTCGTGGTTTACATGGATTTCATTATAGTGACACAATAAAATGTTAATTATGCTGTGATGAATTTTCATTATTATGAAATAGGCAAAGGATTGTGGAAGACTTAGCAGGGTTCGGAGCCTCGATTTATACATGTTCCCGTAGTCAAAAAGATCTTGATCAACGTTTAGAAGAATGGAAAATCAAAGGCTTCACAGTTGCTGGGTCAGTTTGCGATCTACAATCAAGATCCCAAAGAGAGCAATTGATGAAATCTTTGACATCTGAATTTGGCGGAAAGCTCAATATTCTTGTGAGTTCCTGGCCTCTTGGCTAAATATATGAAAAACTCTGATCTCTCTTCTTTTCTCTTCCTTTCTTGCATCTCTGTTTTGTTTCTGCTTTTGTAATGGCCAACTATGGAATTTATTCACACTTATGCGAAAATTCTGTTTAATCTACCTATGTATGCATGGGACAAATTACACTTATTTAGGTGAATAATGCTGGAATGGTTATAGCCAAAGAGACGACAGAATTCACTGCAGAGGATTTTTCCAGCATAATGACTACCAACTTTGAGGCCTCTTATCATTTATGTCAACTAGCACATCCATTACTAAAAGCATCAGGAAATGGGAACATTGTGTTCATTTCTTCAGTATCTGGTGTTTTAGGTTTCCCCAGTGTTTCAATCTATGCATGCTCCAAAGGTTTTCGTACATATTTATATCTTCTCCTATATCTATGACATTTAGTAGTTCGTATATATATCTAGTTAGTTGAGTAATATTTGATCAATATATTTACAAAACAGGAGCAATCAACCAGCTGACAAAAAATTTGGCATGCGAATGGGCAAAGGATAATATTCGTGTCAATAGTGTTGCACCCTGGATCATCAGAACTCAACTCGTTGAACAACTTGCAGTAATTTAATCTACTAGATTTTAATCACTACATTTGTTAGTTGAATTAATTTGTGGCCTACTTTAAAATTTGATGCTTCACATAAGTTTTCAGTATTGCAATTTCTTTATGAATCTGTATCAAGCATTCTACTAACTGATGATCATTAAAATATATATATGGTAGGAGAAAGATCCAGCAGGCAAGGAGCGCATGGAGGGCATGTTCTTGCGAACTCCATTTCGCCGCCCGGGGGAGCTTAATGAGGTTTCTTCCTTGGTGGCATTTCTTTGCCTTCCTGCAGCTTCATATATCACTGGCCAGATTATTTGCGTTGATGGAGGCCATACAGTCTCTGGTTATTAATGGCTTCAAGTTCTTCCTATGTACCAACTTTATGTGTTTTATTGCAAAAGATTATTCTTGATACTTGATAGCTTGATGCAATTTATGAAATTATGGCGAATTTATTATCATAATGAAAATTATAGTTATGCCATAATGAAAATTTCCCAAACATAGGTAATCAATGTTATGTTTAAGTTTGTTTCACCGGCAATGTTATGGGTCTCTAAACCCCCCCCCCCCCCCCCCTGTTGGTTGCTGCTTGTTCAATGGTTTTGCCGAAAAAGGGTCATAACAAAAAGGTGGCTCGGCTATCCTGCCTAGCCAAGCATCATGAATTATCGTTCAGGAAACTGGGTTACTGGCACCAACATCTCAACTAGTCTAGGAAGAGCCAATGACCATTTTAAAAAGTTAGGGAAGTATTAGAAAGCCCTCGACCATACTCTTTTCGGTGAAATAGATTATACAGACTCTCGTTGATGAAGGCAAATTCTACGCTCCACGAATAAAAACATATGTTTGTTCTAGGACTTGCTAGTTACTCCCTCCGTCCCTCCCAATTCTTTACAATTGGGTTGGGCACGGAGATTAAGAAAGGAAAAAAAAATAAGTGGGAAAGAGAAAGAAAGTGAGTGGAAAGTGGGTAAAATTGTGGGACCTATCAATATTTAAGTAATAGATTAGAAAGATGGAGGAAAGTAGTGGAAAATGGTGGGCCCTTTTTATTTGTTTAAAGGTTAAAACTTTACTATTTTTGGAAAGTTTGGAAATGTAAAGAATTGGAAGTGACATCCCAAAATAGAAAATGTAAAGAATTGGGAGGGACAGAGGGAGTATACGGAAGAAAAACAAAACCCAAAACAGGGTCGAATTAAATACTCCAATTCCAGGTGCATCCCTCAGCAATTGAACCTACGAGTTGCCCTGTTGGGCGCTTTAACGGTGTAACCATGAATACAGTAAAAACAGGGGGTCGCCGTATATATACATTTAAAAATACCAATGTGAATACTTTCATGATTAAAAATCATGTAAACGAACATCTTGATTAATACGAAATGTTATTTCAAAGTCTAATGAACCGTTTCGCGTTTCCCACATGTCATGATCAGACATGTAAAACTAACCTAAATAACAGGAATTAAGAACAAGGAAAGGGAATGCTGGAAAATAAAACATAAAATTAAATAAACATTCTCATTCATTTGATAGTTCAGCCAACTACAGAGAATAGCTATATATTAAGCTCAACTAGGCCTAAATGCCAGGTCTAATATTGGGCTCTGTTAATGGATAACTTAAGTGTAGTTTAATTTCTAAGCATGGCCCAACAATCCTTTGGCCCAACTAGCTTAATTCGTGACAATACTCCCCTCTTGAAATCATCCTTGTCCTCAAGGATGAATCCAATTTGAAACATATTGTAGCCACCAGTGTCCCCAGGATCAAATACAAGTATTGTCACACTCCAGTACCATGAAAGATCGACTCTTTTGAAGACCTATACCTTGAGCTGCATGGTATTGTCCCATTGTGCAGATAAATATGAAACTCCCAGCGTCATTTGTACCATAAGCTGCAAGTTCTTACATCGATGCCCTGGAGCCATAAGACCCGGATAACGAAATTCATCACCAATTTTAGTTGGCAGGTAGTATACCCCAATCACTATTATGTCAGCCTTTCTGGTATTCCAAAGAATATCCAAATAACTTACGTCAATAATGAGAAGCTGTCCACCAGGATTTGTCTCTAAAATCTTCTCACACAACCAAGGCAAACGATGGTATGAATCTTTAAATGTACCCTGAAGCTCTTTCCTGGCAGTTTCTATCCCACGCCATGCTTGTGAATACTGCAATTCGGTTCCAAAATGCTGTTGGATCTCCTCAGCAATTTCCATTGGTTTGCTGGTTGGAGAATCTTGTAAGATATCCTTTATAATGCTTACCAGCAACTTCTTAGAGGCATGAGGTCGACCACCTGCGCTGGTACCAGCTCCACAAGTGTGGGTATCATTAAACTTCCGAACTATAAACATCTTTGTGGTACCCAATCTTGAAGCAAAAACTCTCCAAGGGCAGCCTTCAGCTTTACACTTAGCACTAACCCGTCTACAGTCATTGCACTTGTACTTGCATGTAAAACCACGTTGTAACAACCCGGATTTTTCAGAATCTATTATTGTTTTTATTTAAATATTTTATTGGTTTTTCCATAAAGGAGGAATAATATTAGGAATATTTAATTCTTACTGAATGCTAGTACGTGTTTAATTCCCAATATGTTATTCATGTATATTGTATTTGGTACCGTTTGTGTTAGTAATTATTTTTATTTTATTAAAAATCGATATTTTTATCACCATTGATAAATTGAGTTTGTTTTAAAATTTTATGGATCGAGTTGGTATTTTATTGGTGCAAAAATTATACCCGGTATTCTATCCGTGTGCGAAAGTTTTATTTGTGTAAATTACCAAAATATTTGAAAATTTAGTATTTTTTCATTTTTAATAAATTGAGATTATTTTAAATTTTTGGGATAAAAACTGTATTTTTTTTTTCCGTTCAAATATTTCACCCGGTATCTCATCCGTGATCCCATTGATATTTGGGTACGTTATGAAAATATTCGAAAATTGTGTATTTTTATATTTTTGTACAATCCGGGATTTATAAAAATTTTGTGCATAGTTATTTTAATTTTTGGAAAGAATAAAATTTCTAATTTTAGCTGAGTAAATCATTTCGGGATTAAAGGAATGATTTTTGAAAAGTATTTATTTATTTTATTTGTAACATAGAAATTTATTATTTTTACCTACTAATTATTTAATTGATAATTTTTGGAACCAATTGAATAAATTAGGGACCAAGTATTATTTATGGAATATTGATTTAGAATATATAATTATTTTTTTTTCCTTTTACTAAAGTTTATCCTAATTCCTAACCTACCCGAGTAAACCACCCCGTTCCCCCCCCTGTTTTCATTTCTCTCACGCGCCAACCCCCCCCCCCCATCGTTTCTCTCGCCTCTCTCTCTCCCCGTGACCGTCTCTCTTTGTTCTTGAATTTTAAGGAATCAACTGATTCGTTCTTGGTGATTACGGAGCCCAAATTCATCGTATAAATAGCCAAAATTCTCCTCTCTCAACCCTCTATCTGATTTCACCATCAAATCACGGTTTTGGTAACTTTTGATTTTCGGCTTAAATTCATTATTGGATTTCGGTTGATTATTAATTGTTGTTGATAGCATATATGTGTAGATCGTTAAATTATGAGATTGTACATGTAAAAATCTTTGTTTTTCGAGTAGAGTTTTAGTTCGTCGGAATTTTTATTAGTGGCCGGATTTTATTGAATAAGTGTCGGTTGTGAGTTCCGGTTGTATGTATGCGTAGATGGTTGTATGTGTAAGATTATAAATTTTTCTTATAATTTTTGGACGAGTTTTTAGTTCACCGGATTTTGGTCAACTTCGCCGGATTTTTAGATTTCCGGTTCGTTTTTGATTGTTTTGGGATTGACTCTAGCTATTGTTTTGTTGTTAATTAGTTGTATGTTGAGTTGGTGTTTTTTTGGGGCAAGAAAATAAGATTGTCGAATTTTGAAGATGCCGACCGGAAAATTTTCCGGTGACCGGAATCTGGGAATCCCAGAAATCCGGTGACCGTGTTCTTCTTTTCCGGCCATGTTCATAATGATTGGGATTTTGATCTGTTAAGCCCTAACCTGATTTCTACAAACTGTTTTTGAATAAAAACTTTATTAAAAATTCAGAATTCTTTTAAAATTTAAAAATCTTTATAAAATCAGAAAAAAAAATTAATTAATTTAATTAATTGTAATTAATTTTAGTTAATGATTTTATTAATTTAATTATTAATTGGTTAATTCTTTTAATAAATTATTAATTATTTTTAATTATGATTAAATGAATTAAAATTATTATTTTGGATTTCAAGAATGTGATTAAATATAATTAGCCTTAATCTATTTGGGTTAATAATTTAATAGATCAATTATTTATTAATTGGTTAATTTTATTAATTAGTTGTTAATAGGAATTGATTATTTTAATTTGATTTAATTATTCGATTTGCTTCTAAAATGATTTAAGTCGTTTAGATTGAACCAAAAATATTTCTAATATTAAAGCGAGTCGACTTTAGAATTTCAATCTATATTGTCAATAGATGACGAAATATTTTGCCAAAAACAATTTCAATTTATATTATGTGTCGTGTTAGTTAGATTGTTCAGTGATAATGAATCCTAATGTGATTATGTGATCTACTTATCGAGTCTTTATATGTGCAATGTGAATTATCAAAGTGTTTATTTCGAAGGTTAAGCGTTGTAATTATATTTCTATTTCTTTATCGAGGATTTGAATAAATCTTTCGAGGATTAATTGGTAAGTATTGATTTAGGTTATCAACGGAGTAGATGTTTAATAAAGGGTTGGAGATGGATGAAATATTCTTTGTGGGTGATGAAGAAGGTTGGAGATGGATGCAGTATTGTTTGTGGATTGTAATAAAGAAGGTTGGAGATGAAAGTATTGTTTGTGGAATTGCTGGTTTACTTGTGAGGTGTTTTAACACAGGGAAAACGTCTATGTTCAAAGGGGACATTTCCAATTATTTTCTTCTGGCAGAGATATTGGTAAGCATGGTTAATACGTTCGAATTGAGTTTATAAGCGTTTACAAAATGTCAGAATTGTCGTCCGGAGGCTGAGGTACTATCTTATGTTTGATTATAGAAGTAGACGCGCGGGCTCGATATCGACGGATCAGATTCGTGGCAATCGCAAGAGCATCTAACCAACGAGTGATCAACAGAAGATGTGATGACGTGAGATAGAAGAAGATAGTTGTGTTACTTCGACTTTACACAATAGCTAAGGACCAGAGGCAAGTATTTTCTTGATCATCCTAAACAATTTTTATTTTATGTTTCATTTATTCATATCATGACAAATAGTTATTGTTCAGAGCTATTTGTGGTTCTTAAATATTTTTATGCGAAAATAGTTGCTTGATATTGGTATCCTTGATGTGGGAAATTGTTTAAGATAAACTCTTCATATCCTTATTATCGTAGTAAATAATAGGGATGTGAACTGTATGTGAAACTAAGCATTTCCTGTTGAATTCGGAAATTGCTCTATTGGATTGGAAGATGGTAAAGCGTAGGAGGCCATGATGATTTCATGGTCCAGCAATATTTATTGGAAAGCGTAGGAGGCCATGGTTGCTACCATGGTCCAGCAATATTTAAGGAGGATATGGTAACCATACCATCTTCCTATAGGCTAACATTACTTGCCTATTTTGGTACCCTTATTTGAAATCCGGGTTATACACACGGGTATAGAAATGTACCGGTGGTAGTATAAAGGGTCCCATTGCTTTTGAACCTGATCAGGGGGCAATGGGTTTTGTTTTGTTTTTTTATATATATCCAATCCATATCGCCAGAATGGCAATTATATATTGTGAATTGGCAGATGATTCATTTTTATGACATGCCAAATGATTTCAGTTATGATTTGAATTATATCACAGTTGTTGATTCAGTTTCTCTATAAACTGCTTTACATTTCAGTTGATTTTATGCCCCACTAATCCTGGTTTTATATCAAAAATTTTATACTCTTGCTGAGCATTTCTTTCGCTCATACTTGCTGTTGTAAATTCTAACATTTCAGTAAGGTAGTTTGGCGAGACTTATCCGCACAGTTCAGAAAGAGAAGATGCGTGATGCTATTTCGAAGATGACTTGGCTCAGGATGTCTGGATTTAGTGTAAGATCTATTTTATATAATTGAGTTCTAATATTTATTATTATTATGTGATGGTCTAGTTAGCCTGGCATACTTCTTATCGAAGTTATACCAGTGGTTTAAGATTTGATCAAAAAGGATGTTGTAAAGAAGGAATGTTTTTTTTTTATGGAATTTGGATTCTTGTTTCTAGCCCTATAACCTTAAAAGATCTTGGTATGTTTGGGGTCACAGATGTTATATTTCCAGTGTTGGACAATCACAAGTGAATGATTATTATTAAACAGATGTTTTATTTTGAGGATTTTCGCGTGACAACCAAATCTCCTGACCCCGGATTTGGGGGGTGCCACAGTTGGTATCAGAGCTGAGGTTATAGTAAACTAGAAACGAGAGTGTGTAGGAGTGTGTATAGCTAAGTAAGGAACGTCAGAGCTCATGTAGAGTTCGTGTTGGACTATTGGATATAGTACCAATTAGTAAGTTAAGATTGGAGTACTCGTTTGAGATAGTTGTGCTGAATTGGATAGATCGCCTGGCGAATGGAGATGTCTACTGTGGAATCTTCAGAGATTATTACGAGTTGACGATGACATACGATATCGATATTCTTAAAACGTGGAACGGAAGAAGCTTAAATTCGAATGACGAGCTATCGAAGGAATTGGCAAATAAGGCATAAGTAGTGACCTTGGCAATACCTTTTCTTTCTATGAATTATTTTGATATCCCTCCTAAAGAGGTATTCGTTAAAAGATATTTCTCCTCTTCTAAACAGTGACATTTTGATACTTGTGTCCAATCTCCATTTTGAATCTCAATTGTTTCAGTGGTTACTATGAAACCTATTTTTAAATTTCTGAGACTTTCAACTTTTTGTTTTCTCCAATGATTAATAACCTTATTTGCAATATAGTACCACTTGTTCGGTACTTTCTTCCTGGTTCTTCATTTCGGAAAATAACAAATTTGGAATTCCTTTCATATTTTTCTACTCCTACTGAGACGAACAACCCTATTTATAGGGGACACCAGGTATATCTGTCTGTGTGATAGAAGTTGGATGGGACGCCATCACTGGTGTGTTGTGTATTACAAGAGGGCTGATCACCTTTAATTGTAAATGTTGGAGCTAAGACACACAACGTCGGGTTCATGTGATCATATTGATCTCTCAGTTATTCTTTCATTTCAAATAAAGTTGCTTTATTCATAACCACAATTGTGGAACATTTGCTATGATATGGAATCCGTTTTCTTCAAAATTTCATGATTCTTGTTATCTCTATTGAATTTCAAGGGTATGCCAATCAGGTCAGGATAAGCGCAATTCGCAGATAGAAGTTAGATTCGCAACGGAATCGCCAAGAGCAAGAACGAGTCCTAAAATGATTAGAATATCAGTGACATGTCAATGGAATCAGTTCACTCTCTCTCTCAAGGATATTATGTTAATGAAAAGTTGGTCGAGCCATATTTGAAACGAATAATGATAGGTTGTAAGACTTCAGTGATAACTGTATCAGATAAAGACCCTAAAGTGAATTGAGATTTTGGAGAAGTTGTTTAAGAAGGAACACTATCCCCAGTTTTGCAAAGCAAGTGCTGATGATGAAGGAGTTAAGGAACCCTACTAGTTGCCATAGCTGATTCCGAGGACGGAATCCCTATAAGGAGGGTAGATTGTAACAACCCGGATTTTTCAGAATCTATTATTGTTTTTATTTAAATATTTTATTGGTTTTTCCATAAAGGAGGAATAATATTAGGAATATTTAATTCTTACTGAATGCTAGTACGTGTTTAATTCCCAATATGTTATTCATGTATATTGTATTTGGTACCGTTTGTGTTAGTAATTATTTTTATTTTATTAAAAATCGATATTTTTATCACCATTGATAAATTGAGTTTGTTTTAAAATTTTATGGATCGAGTTGGTATTTTATTGGTGCAAAAATTATACCCGGTATTCTATCCGTGTGCGAAAGTTTTATTTGTGTAAATTACCAAAATATTTGAAAATTTAGTATTTTTTCATTTTTAATAAATTGAGATTATTTTAAATTTTTGGGATAAAAACTGTATTTTTTTTTTCCGTTCAAATATTTCACCCGGTATCTCATCCGTGATCCCATTGATATTTGGGTACGTTATGAAAATATTCGAAAATTGTGTATTTTTATATTTTTGTACAATCCGGGATTTATAAAAATTTTGTGCATAGTTATTTTAATTTTTGGAAAGAATAAAATTTCTAATTTTAGCTGAGTAAATCATTTCGGGATTAAAGGAATGATTTTTGAAAAGTATTTATTTATTTTATTTGTAACATAGAAATTTATTATTTTTACCTACTAATTATTTAATTGATAATTTTTGGAACCAATTGAATAAATTAGGGACCAAGTATTATTTATGGAATATTGATTTAGAATATATAATTATTTTTTTTTCCTTTTACTAAAGTTTATCCTAATTCCTAACCTACCCGAGTAAACCACCCCGTTCCCCCCCCTGTTTTCATTTCTCTCACGCGCCAACCCCCCCCCCCCCATCGTTTCTCTCGCCTCTCTCTCTCCCCGTGACCGTCTCTCTTTGTTCTTGAATTTTAAGGAATCAACTGATTCGTTCTTGGTGATTACGGAGCCCAAATTCATCGTATAAATAGCCAAAATTCTCCTCTCTCAACCCTCTATCTGATTTCACCATCAAATCACGGTTTTGGTAACTTTTGATTTTCGGCTTAAATTCATTATTGGATTTCGGTTGATTATTAATTGTTGTTGATAGCATATATGTGTAGATCGTTAAATTATGAGATTGTACATGTAAAAATCTTTGTTTTTCGAGTAGAGTTTTAGTTCGTCGGAATTTTTATTAGTGGCCGGATTTTATTGAATAAGTGTCGGTTGTGAGTTCCGGTTGTATGTATGCGTAGATGGTTGTATGTGTAAGATTATAAATTTTTCTTATAATTTTTGGACGAGTTTTTAGTTCACCGGATTTTGGTCAACTTCGCCGGATTTTTAGATTTCCGGTTCGTTTTTGATTGTTTTGGGATTGACTCTAGCTATTGTTTTGTTGTTAATTAGTTGTATGTTGAGTTGGTGTTTTTTTGGGGCAAGAAAATAAGATTGTCGAATTTTGAAGATGCCGACCGGAAAATTTTCCGGTGACCGGAATCTGGGAATCCCAGAAATCCGGTGACCGTGTTCTTCTTTTCCGGCCATGTTCATAATGATTGGGATTTTGATCTGTTAAGCCCTAACCTGATTTCTACAAACTGTTTTTGAATAAAAACTTTATTAAAAATTCAGAATTCTTTTAAAATTTAAAAATCTTTATAAAATCAGAAAAAAAAATTAATTAATTTAATTAATTGTAATTAATTTTAGTTAATGATTTTATTAATTTAATTATTAATTGGTTAATTCTTTTAATAAATTATTAATTATTTTTAATTATGATTAAATGAATTAAAATTATTATTTTGGATTTCAAGAATGTGATTAAATATAATTAGCCTTAATCTATTTGGGTTAATAATTTAATAGATCAATTATTTATTAATTGGTTAATTTTATTAATTAGTTGTTAATAGGAATTGATTATTTTAATTTGATTTAATTATTCGATTTGCTTCTAAAATGATTTAAGTCGTTTAGATTGAACCAAAAATATTTCTAATATTAAAGCGAGTCGACTTTAGAATTTCAATCTATATTGTCAATAGATGACGAAATATTTTGCCAAAAACAATTTCAATTTATATTATGTGTCGTGTTAGTTAGATTGTTCAGTGATAATGAATCCTAATGTGATTATGTGATCTACTTATCGAGTCTTTATATGTGCAATGTGAATTATCAAAGTGTTTATTTCGAAGGTTAAGCGTTGTAATTATATTTCTATTTCTTTATCGAGGATTTGAATAAATCTTTCGAGGATTAATTGGTAAGTATTGATTTAGGTTATCAACGGAGTAGATGTTTAATAAAGGGTTGGAGATGGATGAAATATTCTTTGTGGGTGATGAAGAAGGTTGGAGATGGATGCAGTATTGTTTGTGGATTGTAATAAAGAAGGTTGGAGATGAAAGTATTGTTTGTGGAATTGCTGGTTTACTTGTGAGGTGTTTTAACACAGGGAAAACGTCTATGTTCAAAGGGGACATTTCCAATTATTTTCTTCTGGCAGAGATATTGGTAAGCATGGTTAATACGTTCGAATTGAGTTTATAAGCGTTTACAAAATGTCAGAATTGTCGTCCGGAGGCTGAGGTACTATCTTATGTTTGATTATAGAAGTAGACGCGCGGGCTCGATATCGACGGATCAGATTCGTGGCAATCGCAAGAGCATCTAACCAACGAGTGATCAACAGAAGATGTGATGACGTGAGATAGAAGAAGATAGTTGTGTTACTTCGACTTTACACAATAGCTAAGGACCAGAGGCAAGTATTTTCTTGATCATCCTAAACAATTTTTATTTTATGTTTCATTTATTCATATCATGACAAATAGTTATTGTTCAGAGCTATTTGTGGTTCTTAAATATTTTTATGCGAAAATAGTTGCTTGATATTGGTATCCTTGATGTGGGAAATTGTTTAAGATAAACTCTTCATATCCTTATTATCGTAGTAAATAATAGGGATGTGAACTGTATGTGAAACTAAGCATTTCCTGTTGAATTCGGAAATTGCTCTATTGGATTGGAAGATGGTAAAGCGTAGGAGGCCATGATGATTTCATGGTCCAGCAATATTTATTGGAAAGCGTAGGAGGCCATGGTTGCTACCATGGTCCAGCAATATTTAAGGAGGATATGGTAACCATACCATCTTCCTATAGGCTAACATTACTTGCCTATTTTGGTACCCTTATTTGAAATCCGGGTTATACACACGGGTATAGAAATGTACCGGTGGTAGTATAAAGGGTCCCATTGCTTTTGAACCTGATCAGGGGGCAATGGGTTTTGTTTTGTTTTTTTATATATATCCAATCCATATCGCCAGAATGGCAATTATATATTGTGAATTGGCAGATGATTCATTTTTATGACATGCCAAATGATTTCAGTTATGATTTGAATTATATCACAGTTGTTGATTCAGTTTCTCTATAAACTGCTTTACATTTCAGTTGATTTTATGCCCCACTAATCCTGGTTTTATATCAAAAATTTTATACGCTTGCTGAGCATTTCTTTCGCTCATACTTGCTGTTGTAAATTCTAACATTTCAGTAAGGTAGTTTGGCGAGACTTATCCGCACAGTTCAGAAAGAGAAGATGCGTGATGCTATTTCGAAGATGACTTGGCTCAGGATGTCTGGATTTAGTGTAAGATCTATTTTATATAATTGAGTTCTAATATTTATTATTATTATGTGATGGTCTAGTTAGCCTGGCATACTTCTTATCGAAGTTATACCAGTGGTTTAAGATTTGATCAAAAAGGATGTTGTAAAGAAGGAATGTTTTTTTTTTATGGAATTTGGATTCTTGTTTCTAGCCCTATAACCTTAAAAGATCTTGGTATGTTTGGGGTCACAGATGTTATATTTCCAGTGTTGGACAATCACAAGTGAATGATTATTATTAAACAGATGTTTTATTTTGAGGATTTTCGCGTGACAACCAAATCTCCTGACCCCGGATTTGGGGGGTGCCACACACGTGCTATAGCGTATTTGCGTAAAGCATCACGGAGATTATTAACACTATTAAATTGTTGTTCAACACCAGTGATGCAGCTTTCCCATAACTTTAGATGTTTAGACTGGCCCTGCTCTATCAGCTTCACAGTTTGAGAATCATCAGCCATTAAAGGCTCCGCATCCATAAAATTTTCTTCACCAAGAGGGACGATAAATTCAGAAGAGATGCCAGGATCAACAGGGGTAACAGGCTCGAGCATTGTTGTCGAGATGGATCTATCGATAGGCATATCCATCACATCATCGACGATGTCATCTCCAGTAAAAACATAAACATCCACAGTCGAGTAACCCTCATAAAAATCAAGCATTAGTTGTACATCCTTGTTACTAGAGATCGTAATAAGTTGCTTTTTGTTATCAGGAAAAGAGTACTTGATCACAATAAAACAAGCATCATACTGCCACATATCCGTAATCTCATATTTCAGTTCATCAAACGACAATCCACTATCGACACCAATAGCACGAGCATCTCCTCCCTTGTAAGACAATGAACCACCAGCTTGCGACTCCCAAACATATTTGTCGTCATCATTGTGCTTTGTAGTCACAACAATTTTCTCTGCAACAAGATAAATAGGGTAGGAACCTGATAAGTGGATTTATATCCACTTGGATCGTTCCATTTTGGCTTAAATTGGTGTTTTGTATCTCAAGTATTGGTGTGTTTTAATCCGTTTTTATGAGAAATGTGTAGGATACATTTCCAGGTGCAAATGGAGCTTTCAGTATTTTTATGGTGTTTTTAAACACAAAGGAACAAGTGCTGAGAGTGCAATGGAAATAAGGCAAGAAATCAGCTAAGGAAAGAAATTCAGCCTGTATGAACAGTGGCCAGGCGCGGGCGCGCTCAGGAGATACTACAACCAGGCGCGGGCGCGCGTAAAGATTGTGCAGAATTAACCAGGCGCGGGCGCGCTGGAAATAGGCTGTATTGGCGCGCGGCCGCGCTCATGCCCGACAGAATTTTCCGGAATTTAATTTCAAGAAGGAAACTGCTTCAAATCTTCTCCTAATCATTATGGAAATTGCTAGGATGGCTAAGAACGTTCCAGAATCTGTTTTAAACATGGGAATTGCACTTCTAATCAAATCAAAGAAGGAAAATTACCGGAATTCTATCCTATTTCAAATACGGTAATTGCTTGGTCAAGGAGGCAATTGGGGGCTATAAATACACACCTTGGGGCACAGAAAAATAATCACCTACACAACAATCTATACACTGATTTCGTTCAGAGCACAAGGAAGAGAAGCCAAGGCGAGGATCGTGACGACAAGAAGATCTAGAGATAGTTTTTCTTGTATTCCTTTGTGGAGGCGTATCTTTTGGATGCTTGTTACTTTCACGGATTTGTTCACTAAACCTTATATTATTATTGATTTATTCATCTTCTTTATCTTGTTTAATATCATGCTTTCGTCAAATCCCATGGTGACGAAAGGTTCGATTATGAACTAATCGTTATCGTGGGATCCTAGTGGATTTATCTATGTAGCTTAGTAGTTTGCATGCCTTAAAGATTTATGTGTGGTGAATTCTTGATATCCTCGTATGGTTAATCTTAATGCTTTTAGATGCGTAGCTAACATCTAAATTGAATTGTTAATCTCTTGCTAAACGAGAGTGGATCTTGAGATTTAGAACTTGTCATGCTAGCATAGGATAGGTTGATGTTTTAGCATCATGATTTGTGGCATGAATAGAGATATTATGCTACCCTATGTGATCTAAGTGAATAACTTGTGCTTCAACCTTTATGTTTTCAAATTCTATAGAGATATAGGGTCTAAACATAATAGGTGCCTATTCATCTTCTATCTCTTTTGTGGATGTATGTGTAGATTGGTACTAGTATACCGAGAGGTAACTTTTACTCTTTTCGTGTTATTCGATCAGATATCAAAACCATCGCATGTTTTAATTAAAGGCTGCAACTCTAAGTGAAGTAGATGATGAAACTAGGATTCCATGTTTTATTCTCATATTAGTAATTCGACTTTAATCTCTTTAATTAGTTAATCTTTAGTTTGATAATTAATTTAGTAGTTAATAAAAATCCAATTTGTTATTTGTCTTAGCAGTGGATAAAAACCATACATCGGTGCATAGGTACATTAATTGAATTGAACACCATTCTAGATCTCTGTGGGAACGAATTTGATTTAATCATATATTACTTGTGACAACGTGCGCTTGCGTAATTTTGCATAACAAGTTTTTGGCGCCGCTGCCGGGGATCATCGGTGTTTTTATTTCAGTTTATGTGCTTGTCATTAGTGGTCGTTAGCGTTCACTGACTTGGATTCTTACTTAGTTTGTTTGTTTCGTGGTGTTTCAGGTACTTGAGTTTGTATGCAAACACGTTCGCAATCTCGTTTACAAAGACTGGCAGAAGACGATCTTGTAGAGAATTTAGAGAATAAGGAAGAGGAAACTGAAACTACAGTAGCGATGGCAGATGCAGCAGCAGCTAAGGCTTTGAGGGAGTATTCTCAGCCAAAACTCAATGATATCCAGTCTAGCATTATTAGGCCAGCTATTGCAGCAAACAATTTTGAGATCAAGTCTGGCACAATTCAGATGGTGCAGAATTCAGTCCAGTTTGGGGGAGCTTCTACAGAGGATCCAAACATGCATGTTCGGGACTTTATTGAAATCTGCGACACTTTCAAGTGTAATGGTGTAACGGATGATGCTATCAGGTTGAGGCTTTTCCCATTCTCTCTGAGGGATAAGGCTAAGAGCTGGCTACACTCGCTACCACCTGGTTCCATTACTACATGGGAAGATCTTGCTCAGAAGTTCCTTACTAAATTCTTCCCTATGGCGAAAACTGAAGCAATAAGGAACCAGTTGACTCAATTTCAACAGCAATCTGGCGAGTCCTTGTGTGAGGCTTGGGAACGCTACAAGGAGATGCTAAGGAAGTGTCCTCATCATGGCATGCCTGATTGGATGGTTATTAATGGTTTTTACAATGGGTTGGGAGCACAGTCTAGACCTTTACTAGATGCAGCATCAGGTGGAGCTCTTTGGGCGAAGAGTTATGATGAAGCTTATGATCTTATAGAGATGATGGCTGCTAATGAATATCAGAATCCAACCCAGAGGCTTTCTCAAGGCAAGGTAGCAGGAGTTTTGGAAGTAGATACATCTTCAATGATTACGGCTCAGTTGAAGGCTCTTGCTATGAAGGTGGATTCTCTTGCTAATTATGGAGTTCAGCAGGTGGCTAGTGTTTGTGAGTTATGTGCGGGCGCACATGAGACGAATCAGTGTGCTATCTCTTCTGAATCAGCACAGTTCGTGAGTAATTTCCAGAGACCTGCTGCACCAGTTCCAGCCACTTATCATCCCAACAATCGAAATCATCCTAACTTCAGCTGGAGCAACAATCAGAATACTCAACAATCTTATCAGCAAGCGAAGCCGTACAATCAAGGCTATCAACAACCTTATAGGGCACCATATCAACCCCCAGGATTTCAGCAGCAACAACCTCAGACTCATGTGGGGCAATCATCTAATGATAAATCTGATGAGATGTGGATTGCATTAAAGAACCTACAAGCTGGTCAGAAGCTCTTGGAAACTCAGATAGGACAGATTGCAAGTGCCTTAGGTAGTAGGCCACAAGGAACTCTTCCTAGTGATACGGAAGCAAATCCAGGTAGGAGGGACTTCAAGGAGCAGGTGAAGGCCGTAACTTTGAGATCAGGAAGGGTCACATCAGATTCTAAATCAGCCACTAATGAGGATGAAGAGGTGCAGAATAAGCAAGTCGAAAATTCTGCATTGCCCGAAATTGAGAAATCTGACTTGGTAGCTGACCAGCTGGAAGGTGAAAAAGAGAAGAGCAAGGAATCTGTTGATAAGGATTCTCCGGAGTTGTCTACGAAGAATAATCAGATCTACCCTCCTCCTCCATATCCTAGAAGGCTCCAGAAGCAGAATTTGGATAACAAATTTGCTAGGTTCTTAGAAGTGTTCAAGAAGTTGCACATCAACATACCTTTTGCGGAAGCACTTGAAGAGATGCCGAGCTATGCCAGGTTCATGAAGGGGATTCTCTCGCGTAAGTTGAAGCTCGATGCATTAGAGACCGTTGCCTTAACGGAAGAGTGTAGTGCTGTTCTGCAACAGAAATTGCCTCCAAAGCTAAAGGATCCGGGTAGTTTTACTATTCCATGCACTATTGGTAATCTATTCTTTGAGAAGTGCTTGTGTGACTTGGGAGCTAGCATCAATCTTATGCCCTTGTCAGTATTCTTGCAACTGGGTCTACCGGATCCAAAGCCAACTAACATCTCGCTACAGTTGGCTGATCGTTCAATTACCTATCCTAGAGGCATAGTTGAGGATGTCTTGGTAAAAGTTGATAAGCTCATCTTCCCTGCTGATTTTGTTATATTGGATTTCGAGGAAGATAAGAAGATTCCCATAATCTTGGGAAGGCCATTCCTAGCTACGGGTAGTACCTTGATCGATGTGCAGAAAGGAGAGCTCACCATGAGGGTACAAAATCAGAATGTCACCTTTAATGTGTTCAATGCTATGAAGCTTCCGTCTGATGAAGAAGAATGTTTCAATGTTGATTTGGTTGATTCTGTGGTAGCCAAAGATCTGGATCATTTGTTGCTAACAAATTCTTTGGAAAAAGCATTGAGTGGGAACTCTGAGGTGAAAGATGAGGATGAAGTAATGCAAATTCAGATGTTGAATGCAAATTCGTGGAAGAGGAAATTTGACATGCCATTCGAGTCTCTTGGGTTAAAGGAGCTGGAAAAGTCACAAATCCGTCTTAAACCATCTATTGAGGAGGCTCCTACTCTTGAACTCAAACCTTTGCCGAATCACTTGAGGTATGCTTTTCTTGGTGATACCTCTACGCTACCTGTTATTATTTCTTCTAATCTGTCAGATATCGAGGAAGAAAAGCTCTTGCGTATTTTGAGGGAATTCAAGACAGCAATTGGTTGGACTATAGCAGATATCAAGGGAATCAGCCCTTCGTATTGCATGCATAAAATTCTGTTAGAAGAAGGAGCTAAGCCTACTGTTGAACATCAAAGACGACTCAATCCGATTATGAAGGAGGTGGTGAAGAAGGAAATTCTAAAGTGGTTAGATGCTGGTATTATCTATCCTATCTCAGATAGTTCTTGGGTGAGTCCGGTTCAATGTGTGCCAAAAAAAGGAGGCATGACAGTTGTTGCTAATGAGAAGAATGAGCTCATCCCTACTCGAACAGTCACGGGGTGGAGAGTTTGCATGGATTATCGGAAGCTCAACAAAACCACAAGAAAAGATCACTTCCCTCTGCCTTTTATTGATCAGATGCTAGACAGGTTGGCTGGGCACGAGTATTATTGTTTGCTTGATGGTTATTCTGGCTATAATCAGATTTGCATTGCTCCGGAAGATCAAGAGAAGACCACATTCACATGTCCTTTTGGCACTTTTGCTTTTCGTCGAGTTTCGTTTGGACTTTGTGGTGCTCCTGCCACTTTTCAAAGGTGCATGATGGCTATTTTCTCAGACATGATTGGATCGAATGTGGAAGTTTTTATGGATGATTTCTCAGTTTTTGGTACATCTTTTGATGAGTGCTTGTATAATCTTGGTTTGGTTTTGAAGAGGTGTGTGGAGACGAATTTGGTACTTAATTGGGAGAAGTGTCACTTTATGGTACAAGAAGGAATTATTCTTGGGCACAAGGTATCTAGTAGGGGACTTGAAGTGGATAGAGCCAAGGTGGAGACAATCGAGAATCTTCCTCCACCTATTTCAGTTAAAGGAATTCGCAGTTTTCTTGGTCATGCAGGATTCTATAGGCGATTCATTCAAGACTTCTCAAAAATCTCTAAACCTTTGTGCAATTTGTTAGAGAAGGATGTTCCTTTCAAGTTTGATGCTGAATGTCTGGCGGCTTTTGAGCTGTTGAAAAAGAAGCTAACTACTACTCCTATTATTTCCGCACCCAATTGGGAGGAACCGTTTGAGCTTATGTGTGATGCTAGTGACTATGCTGTTGGAGCTGTGCTTGGGCAAAGGAAGGACAAGATTTTTCATGTGGTTTACTATGCTAGTAAAACCCTCAATGAGGCTCAACTTAACTACACCACTACAGAGAAGGAGTTGCTAGCGGTTGTCTATGCTTTTGAGAAATTCAGATCTTACTTGCTTGGTACGAAGGTTATTGTGTATACGGATCATGCTGCTATTCGATATCTCATGTCGAAGAAGGATTCGAAGCCTAGATTGATTCGTTGGGTTTTGTTATTACAAGAATTTGATGTGGAGATCAAGGATAGAAAGGGCACGGAAAATCAAGTAGCTGATCATCTTTCACGTTTGGAGGACCAAGGTAAGGATTCACATGCTAAGTCTCTAATTAATGAATCTTTTCCAGATGAGCAACTTTTTGGGGTGCAAGGTGAAGAGCCATGGTTTGCAGATTATGTGAACTATCTTGTTAGTAATGTCATCCCTCCGGAATTCTCTTATGCTCAAAGGAAGAAGTTCTTACATGATGTGAAGTGGTACCGTTGGGATGAGCCATTCCTGTTCAAACTTGGTATAGATCAGATTTTGAGGAGATGCATTCCGTATAGTGAGACGGAGAGTATTTTGCATGATTATCATTCTACCACATATGGAGGTCATTATGGTGGTAATAAAACAGCTCAGAAAGTACTTCAGGCGGGATTCTATTGGCCGACTCTGTTTAAGGATTCTCATCGTTTTGTGATGAGTTGTGATCGATGTCAAAGAGTGGGTAATATCTCTAGGAGGAATGAGATGCCTTTGAATACTATTCTCGAAGTTGAGATCTTTGATGTGTGGGGGATCGACTTCATGGGTCCGTTTGTTTCATCTTGCAATAATCAGTACATCTTGCTAGCTGTGGATTATGTGTCTAAATGGGTTGAGGTGAAAGCCTTGCCAACCAATGATGCTAAGGTGGTGCTGAATTTTCTTCACAAGCAGATTTTTACACATTTTGGGACTCCAAGAGCTATAATCAGTGATGAGGGGACACACTTCTGTAATCGTCAATTTACTGCTATGATGGCAAAGTATAATGTGACGCATCGTGTTGCAACTGCTTATCATCCTCAAACTAATGGTCAAGCGGAGGTCTCGAATCGTGAAATCAAAAGGATCCTTGAAAAAGTGGTGAATCCATCTCGTAAGGATTGGTCATTGAAGTTAGACGAAGCTGTGTGGGCGTATAGAACTGCGTACAAAACACCTCTTGGGATGTCACCTTATCAGTTGGTGTTTGGTAAGGCTTGTCATTTACCAGCTGAGTTAGAGCACAAGGCTTTTTGGGCATTGAAGAAGTTAAACTTGGATATCTCAGCTGCGGGTGAAAAACGTCTACTTCAGTTGAATGAGCTTGAGGAATTTCGTGAGCAGGCTTATGAGAATGCAAAAATGTACAAGGAGAAGGTTAAAAGGTGGCATGATAGGAAGTTGGTGCACAAGGCATTTGTGCAGGGTCAACAGGTTTTTCTTTACAACTCTCGCCTTAAACTTTTTTCGGGAAAGCTCAAGTCAAAGTGGTCTGGTCCGTTTACAGTTAAGGAGGTATTTCCACATGGAGCGGTGGAGATATTTAGAGGGTCTATCAATGATGCTTTTAAAGTAAATGGACATCGACTGAAGCCGTATTATGGAGGAACGGTGAACCGAGAGAAGGTTGCCTCCGTTTTGTCAGAATTGTGATTTTGGAAGTACGTCAAGCTAAAGACGTAAAACAAGCGCTTCTTGGGAGGCAACCCATGGTGTTAGGTATTTTTGTAAAAGTCAGTAGGTAGGTATTTATTTTTTTTTTTTATTTTTTTTTTTAGAGGAAAAAATTTTCTGGGATTTTACCTGGGCGCGGGCGCGCGGAGAATGAGCTATGTTGGGCGCGGGCGCGCGGAACCTTGGACAGAAAAGGAGCAGTTTTCGGGACAGTTGAGTTTTAAGTATCCAAACCTTAATTTTTCTCTCTTAAGTCGATTTTCACCAATATTTCTCTCAATCATCAGTTATATAACACCTTACTTACACATCTTTTCCTTCCATCTCATATCATAATCATTCATATACACCAATCTATACTTACATCTCCATACACATACCCAATTCATCTCTATTTTCAAACCCTAATTGGACTTCAAAGGGGCTGCGATTTTTCAAGTTTGGAGGACTGATTTGGCAAGTGCTACCTCTACTATTCGATTTGGGTAATCTCTTCTCTTGTTATTTGATATTTCGAATTGTAGTTCTTGCAAATTTTGGGTTTTTGGTGTGAGATTTTTTGGACAGAAATTTGGTTCAAATTTTGGCAGTTGGGGTGTGATTTTATTGTTGATCTTGATTACTATGGCACCTAAGAGAGCTCGGGTTGTTGGTAGCAGTTCCCGTGGACGGTCATTGTCCGGTTCTGACTCGAGTTCGGGAGATGAGGGTATGGATAAGTTTCGTTCTGAGGAGGCTAGGGCTGAGTATGTGAAATTGATGACTCGGTCTGTGGCGAAGGATAGGATTTGGTTGCCTCTTGCTGCTGATGGAGAGATGGTGGCTATGATTGAGGAAAGGGGTTGGCAGAATCTGTGTGAGCTTGCATCCGCTGTCCCGTTGAGTATAGTTCGGGAATTCTATGCTAATGCTAAGGAAAACAGGGATGGTTATTCATTTGTCCGAGGGTTTACTATAGATTATACTGCTCGTGCTATTCGGCTGTTGCTTGGGTTGCCGGATAGACCTGTTTGGGCGGAGGACTGGACTTTTAAGGCCAGGTCCGAGGTTGATTTAGATGAGGTGGTGGCACGTCTGTGTGTGCCAGGGACGACATGGAAATTGAAGGTTGGTTCGGCTGAGAAGGCTACATTCGCATCTGCTTCGATGAACAGATATGCTAGGGCTTGGAATTCATTTATTTGTGCTAATCTGTTGCCTACTACGCATATGCATGAGGTGACAGTTGAGAGAGCTATCTTGTTGTGGACTATTCTGAATGGGCATTATATCGATGTTGGCTATTTGGTGAATCAGAGTATGATGCGCTTCTTGAGGGGGTCTACAGGGGCAGTTCCTTATGGCTCTATTGTTACGAGGATGTGTTCGATAGCTGGGGTGACATGGTCGTCTGAGGAGCAGATTCAGATGCCAGCTGGACCCATTGATGTGTCGAAGTTGGGGGAATGGCCTGGCGGCATTCCTCATCCTAGGGGTCTGGGCTATGAGATTGCTGGTGCTCCTCCAGTTCAGCAGGCTCCTGTTGCCATTTCGAGGGCGTCACATGATAGGCGGATGATGAGGCGGATGGATGCACTGTATGAGAGCCAGAGTCGTTTTTTAGCAAGGTTGACACAGGCCTTCAGTACTGCTTTTGGAGCTAGTGGTGCCCATGTTGAGTGGCCAGTCTTTGGATCGGACACTGTTTATCCACCTCCAGATTCTCCACCCGAGGAGGGTGATGACGCTGCGGCGTAGGTATGTTTCTACTTTCCCTCGTATTTACTTCCATTCAATGAGGTCATTGAATATCTTAAGTTTGGGGGTGGTTTGGGGGAAAAGTATTGTATATGTTGTATATGTTTCATTGTGTTCATGTAGGATATCATGTTTTGCATATTAGTTGTAAGTCATGCATTTTATGTTTGTATTATCTACGTTTGTTTCATATAGGACATTTTGTTATTGTTGGTTTGTTACCATGTGAGTTCATATTAGTTGCATTTTCATGGCATGCATTTTTCATGATCCTTTAAAATGAGCTGATTCTGATTGATAGGTAGATGTTGATTTGAGTGTGATGATAATGAGTAGAGGGCTGATTTATAGTTCCTAGGTAATTGACATGCATGTTCGGGAACAAAATTTTTACACAGTCTCATTGGGGTGCTTTTGGGGATAGGTTGGAGTCATGCATGTTGGATGTTTTGAGATTTAATCACTTGTTTATGTTTAGAATTTTCGTTATTCCCTTTATAGCGTATGAACATTAAAGTCTAAGTTTGGGGGAAAACAGGAATTTCATGCTAGTTGTTAATATTTGTCAATAAAGGCTAGGTGTCAAATGGCTAGTAGTCAGCTCATATTTATATGAGTAGTCTAGGGTTGGAAATGAGAAAGGCTCATTCCAGATTGCGAAAAAAAAAGAGAAAAAAAAAATCAGAAAAAGAAAAAAAAAAGAAAAAAATCAGAAAAAAAAAGAGTCAATTTGTGTTTGTTAATGCAAAATTAACCAGAGTGAGCTCTTTAATACTCGAGTAATTAAGTCTGAGGGGACTTAGTCCTAGTGACCTAAGGCTTTTATAGTCTGGGATCCACTGACCCAACACTCGCTACATGGGTATTATTGTATAAGCCTTTTGGGGTCTCATTCATTGCACGGTTAAATAAGCATGCGTATTGTATATGTAGTGTCGTAGTATAGTAATAAAGCATGAGTTTCTGTCTACCTTGGATAAGGGTGGAGGTGTTCCTAGGTTATGGAGTGTCTACAGTCTATTCTAGTTATAAACCTGTGATTGTCTTGACGGAAAGCATGTATGATTTTTGACCTAGTTCTGGGGGTATTTCTGATGAGCATTGCACACACGCACGTTTCTGTTCATGTATTGTTAGTATACGGGGACTTAGTCGAGCTCTGCTTGGCTTTGTTGCATTCGTTGAGGTATTTGCTTGTTAGTTGGTTTTGGTGAGTTTGAAGGGGGTCTTTGCATTTTTTCATATTAGTTGCATTCATGCATTTGCATTGCATTAGGTTAAATGGATTTTGTGGGTACATTCGCTATAGGCCCTCACGAGACCTTACTCGTCCACTAGGGCTGCCTAGGGGTTTAAAGGGCTTGTTGCATATGCCAAATGCAACCGTGATCACCTACGGAAGTGGTACTAGCTAGTTGTATATATTTTTGTTTGTTTATGCTTGAGGACAAGCATCGGTTTAAGTTTGGGGGTGTGATAAGTGGATTTATATCCACTTGGATCGTTCCATTTCGGCTTAAATTGGTGTTTTGTATCTCAAGTATTGGTGTATTTTAATCCGTTTTTATGAGAAATGTGTAGGATACATTTCCAGGTGCAAATGGAGCTTTCAGTATTTTTATGGTGTTTTTAAACACAAAGGAACAAGTGCTGAGAGTGCAATGGAAATAAGGCAAGAAATCAGCTAAGGAAAGAAATTCAGCCTGTATGAACAGTGGCCAGGCGCGGGCGCGCTCAGGAGATACTACAACCAGGCGCGGGCGCGCGTAAAGATTGTGCAGAATTAACCAGGCGCGGGCGCGCTGGAAATAGGCTGTATTGGCGCGCGGCCGCGCTCATGCCCGACAAAATGTTTCTGGAATTTAATTTCAAGAAGGAAACTGCTTCAAATCTTCTCCTAATCATTATGGAAATTGCTAGGATGGCTAAGAACGTTCCAGAATCTGTTTTAAACATGGGAATTGCACTTCTAATCAAATCAAAGAAGGAAAATTACCGGAATTCTATCCTATTTCAAATACGGTAATTGCTTGGTCAAGGAGGCAATTGGGGGCTATAAATACACACCTTGGGGCACAGAAAAATAATCACCTACACAACAATCTATACACTGATTTCGTTCAGAGCACAAGGAAGAGAAGCCAAGGCGAGGATCGTGACGACAAGAAGATCTAGAGATAGTTTTTCTTGTATTCCTTTGTGGAGGCGTATCTTTTGGATGCTTGTTACTTTCACGGATTTGTTCACTAAACCTTATATTATTATTGATTTATTCATCTTCTTTATATTGTTTAATATCATGCTTTCGTCAAATCCCATGGTGACGAAAGGTTCGATTATGAACTAATCGTTATCGTGGGATCCTAGTGGATTTATCTATGTAGCTTAGTAGTTTGCATGCCTTAAAGATTTATGTGTGGTGAATTCTTGATATCCTCGTATGGTTAATCTTAATGCTTTTAGATGCGTAGCTAACATCTAAATTGAATTGTTAATCTCTTGCTAAACGAGAGTGGATCTTGAGATTTAGAACTTGCCATGCTAGCATAGGATAGGTTGATGTTTTAGCATCATGATTTGTGGCATGAATAGAGATATTATGCTACCCTATGTGATCTAAGTGAATAACTTGTGCTTCAACCTTTATGTTTTCAAATTCTATAGAGATATAGGGTCTAAACATAATAGGTGCCTATTCATCTTCTATCTCTTTTGTGGATGTATGTGTAGATTGGTACTAGTATACCGAGAGGTAACTTTTACTTTTTTCGTGTTATTCGATCAGATATCAAAACCATCGCATGTTTTAATTAAAGGCTGCAACTCTAAGTGAAGTAGATGATGAAACTAGGATTCCATGTTTTATTCTCATATTAGTAATTCGACTTTAATCTCTTTAATTAGTTAATCTTTAGTTTGATAATTAATTTAGTAGTTAATAAAAATCCAATTTGTTATTTGTCTTAGCAGTGGATAAAAACCATACATCGGTGCATAGGTACATTAATTGAATTGAACACCATTCTAGATCTCTGTGGGAACGAACTTGATTTAATCATATATTACTTGTGACAACGTGCGCTTGCGTAATTTTGCATAACAGAACCTATAACAAATTGCCCAATCATACTCACATCAGTACCAGCCTGTAGTGCCTCTATGAATTCCTTGGTTCCTGACCTAGCAATGGTTCCCAAATTGTTCACCAAATCTGCTTTGGTCATTCCAACACCGCTTTCGATGACTGAAAGAGTCTTATTAACCTTATCAAGCACGATCTGAATAAAAAGTTCAGGTTGAGCATTGAGCTTGGACTTATCAGTGAGTCCTTCGAACCTGATCTTATCCAACGCATTAGATGAATTGCTGCTGAGTTCACGTAGAAGGATCTCCCTGTTGCTATAAAAAGTGTTGATATTCAGGCTCAATAGCTGCTTTATTTCAGCCTAGAATACGATTGTCTCAGCATCTGCCATGGTTTTTACAGGAATTGAACGAGAGAGATTTGATATAGAGAGAGTTGTGTAGAGAGATTTTGCACCCATATCTTCTCTAAAAGCAACAACATCACAAGCTGAGATTATTCTGGCAAGGTCATCTAGTCTTACTTCTGTCCTCTCATTCATTTCCTTTAACATATTGATGACACATATCACGTTTCGCTCATACCCACCTGGATCAAAAATTAACAATTCTTCCTCACTAACAGTGCTAAGTAGATCATTCAACCCATAAATTTTTGGAAACATATACTCTTCCTTACCGCTTTGTTCCTCGACATTCTCACTTTCTTCTCCGTTTCCTTTCATATCATCACACTTTACCTTCTCTTTTAAAGTACTGAATTCTGAAACCTTCCCTCCTTTGCCTCCACCTTCATTAAGGGTGCTCTTCCTATTAACACAACTTAAAGCCAATGAAAATTGAGATTTTAAAATTTTCTGTTCTTCAATGTCCTGTAGCTCAAGTTCCTCTTCATTCTCATAGCTAACACTATCATCTTCAACAAAAACATTATCCAAAGCTAGCACATCACCATTGTATTCATCTTTCTCCATAAAATCTAGTGCTCCCACACTATAATCAATTATTTTCCTTTGTGCTTCACATTTATCCTCACAGCCTTCAAAAGTTTTCTCAACTATGTATTCCTTTTTAGGAATTTCATCAAACATGTGAAGAGCAGATACATTAAGTTGAGGCAATTGTAAATCATTTGAATCCTCACTCCCAACATCCAATGTTTCCTTAACTAAACCACTTGTTTCCAGGTTATCGATATTTGAAACAAGATTTAACGTATGAGAAGGATGACTTACCGGCTTTGAGGAAATACCTTTAAGTATTTTTGACGATTCTGCCAGGCTCTTCCCCATCTTCTCAAGAATTTGGATCATTTCAACGTATTTATCCTCCATCTTGTGACAAGTATCATCAACAGCATTGAAAATCGGCATTCCTGAGTCAGGGCTTTCATCAAACACCTGAGGTGCGAGCAATTCAGATTGCTGTTCATCAATAAATCCAAATGAAGATTGTGTTGTAGTAACAAACGGACTCGTAAAACAACTCAAGGGTAGGGTATTTGGGTTTGGATGTGCTTGAATTTCATGCTGGTAAGTAGAATACCAAGGTATTCCGCTGTTGTCTGGAAGATAAGAGGTTGTGTAAGATGTATGAGGTGTATAATATGATGGTGGTTGAGGAGTGGTATAGAACTGATATGGTGGTTCTGGTGGTTGAATATGGTGATAGACATGTGGGGGTGTTGGAGGTGGTGTATACTGATGTAGAGGTGTGTATTGGTACGGATGATAGAAATTAGGGTTTTGAAAGGGGAAATCAAAGTAAACGTTACTCGCCATGTCCGAGAAATCGTTGGCTCTGATACCATTTGTCATGATCAGACATGTAAAACTAACCTAAATAACAGGAATTAAGAACAAGGAATAAAGGGAATGCTGGAAAATAAAACATAAAATTAAATAAACATTCTCATTCATTTGATAGTTCAGCCAACTACAGAGAAGAGCTATATATTAAGCTCAACTGGGCCTAAATGCCAGGTCTAATATTGGGCTCTGTTAATGGATAACTTAAGTGTAGTTTAATTTCTAAGCATGGCCCAACAGTCCTTTGGCCCAACTAGCTTAATTCGTGACAATCACTAGTTAACCACTAATGTCTTCTTCCCTAGAAAGCAGGGATTCTTCACTTACCCCCCGCACCGTGCACCCGATTCTTGGCGATTCTTGGGTGCGCGGGAATTCTTGGGGATTCTTTCCTCACCCACAAGTGAGAGAAGATAATGTAAATACTTAATCGATTAACTACATTAAAATGCATTAGTTGTGTTATTAACTAATTATGATATGTATTATTAAGGATAAAGAACTTAATTACTTGACTATTTAGTTCAATTTAAATGAAACTCTTGAAATACATACATGAAACGTATTTTTAATGAATTAATATTTGCCAAATCCCGCCGCACCTGAATCCCCATATTTTTAGATTTGCCGAATTTCCGTATCCCCGCACTACGCAGCCCTGTACCCGCACCCGCACCCGCACTCGCACTCATGCTTCCTAGCTTCTTCCACATTCACAACAAGAATAATACAATCAGCACAGGACCTAGCCTTAAGACAATGGTGTTTTCTTGTCAAAAGTAATCACCTTTTTATTTTATGTAAACAATGCCGGCAGCCGGCTAGAAACATACCCTTGTCCGAATCATCAAAGACAAATCCTGCAGGTATATCATTCAAATTGTTTTTCGCAAGAGGGCTTCTGTTTATATTTATATGTTGATTGCGTATCTATCATTTATTTGTTTGGTTAAGTTTATGATCTATGGCTAGGTTGACTGAGATAGGCAGTGGAGGAGATAAGAGATGGTCTCTTGACGGAGCTACCGCTCTCGTCACCGGGGGAACACGTGGCATAGGGTTCGGTCGTCTACAACTTACACTAGCCATTATGATCACTGTTTTTTGGTCATGCTTTTTGTTTGTTGAACATAATATGTGTCGCAGATATTTTATGTATAAGTAGAAGAACCATCGCCTACCTGCTATATATAATTAGCTGTTAAAATTTTATAAAATGTTATTTATCTGATTACATAGGCATGCGATTGTGGAAGAGCTACTAGGGTTTGGAGCAGCAGTTTACACATGTTCTCGCAATAAAAAAGACCTTGATCAATGTTTAGATGAATGGAGATCCAAAGGTTTCAAAGTTACAGGATCAGTATGTGACGTAAAATCGCGATCTGAACGTGAGCAACTAATGGAATCTGTGGCCTCTGCATTCAGCGGAAAGCTGAATATTCTGGTATGCTTTTCTCTCTCTCAATAAAAAAAGGTAGTTTCAGTACACAATTCTCCGGCATCAGTGTTTGGATAATTAAATAAGCTTAGTAATTCTTAGAAACCCCACATGTTAAAAATGTTACTAATTAATTGCTATATTCTGATTATACAAATTTTAGACATGCACAAGTGGACTTTATGAGTATGTCTATGGAAATATTTTGCCGGTTTAATCAGGTTAATAATGCTGGAATAGCTGTGCTCAAGGAGACAACAGAGTTCACAGTGGAAGATTTTTCGAGTATAATGAGTATTAACTTTGAGGCATCTTATCATTTGTGCCAACTTGCACATCCGTTACTAAACAAAACAGGGGATGGAAACATTGTGTTTATTTCTTCCGTAGCTGGTGTCAAGGCATTTCCTTTGGTTTCTATCTATTCAGCATCCAAAGGTGTATACTCTCACATACTTTTCGCTTCTAGCTAAATAACTTACAGTTCTTGTCCAAACACTACTATTCCAATTAGGAACTAGTTAATTCTAAAGAGAGATCAGCAATGTCATTTAATCTAAATGTTACACAGGAGCTATGAACCAACTGACAAAAAGTTTGGCATGTGAATGGGCAAAGAACAATATTCGCGTAAATTGTGTGGCGCCATGGCTCATCAAAACTCAACTCGTTTCTGATATTGAAGTAAGTTAATTATTAATTTCAAATCACAGGAATGTTTATAAATCAGTTAATTGCTTCTTGTACTGCAATTCTGTTCTTTTTGACCCTATATGTCATAATTAGGAGGATCCAGGACACAAGGAAATGTTAGATGGTATATTATCTCGGACTCCAATGCGTCGCCAAGGAGAGCAAAAGGAAGTATCAGCAGTAGTTGCCTTTCTGTGCTTACCTGCAGCTTCGTATATCACTGGCCAGATTATTTGCATTGATGGAGGACACACAGTTTCTGGTTATTAGAATGCCAACATCAAATAAACATGTTTGCCAACAGGTATATATTTATTCACCAATCGTACTAATGAATTGTTGACGTCAACTATTTAAGATTGAAAACGGAGCTGTTAACTTAGCCAGAAAAGAAAACCCAGCCAACTTTATGTTTTTTCTACGATTTAACCCATGAACCTTTTTAATTTCACAAACAACCACCCACAACAACCTTTACTCGGCTATTTAACTCGTAAATAATTTGTCTAAGGAGATAATGTGACTAGCATTTTATCCATTATCTATAACCTTTATTAAGAGCATCTGTGTTTTGTAAAATGATTGGTTAAATACTGATTATGTAAAATTTGTTGAACCTGTAACGTGTTTTACTCCAATGGGATTGACTATATTGGTTGGCTATATTTTAAAAATTGTATGTTATTATTATTTCAAGTTGTTAAAAATAGAATGTATGATTTTTATATGGTAATTGATGATGTGGAGTTAAACTACAGGTTGCTAAAGGTTCGACAAATATAGCCAACCTATTGTGGTTATCTATATTTTTACCTAAGAGTTTTGTCTCATTGGAGTGGACAAAATTTTACAAATTCTCTATATATCTTATTTAAGGTCATTTATTTTGAATTTTACGTAAGGGCTTTACACCATTGGAGATGCTCTAATAAGCGAAATACCTTTTTAACGGTACCACTTTTGGTTTCACCCTATTTTGGTTTCACCCCTATCATCCCATTTCTACTATAATTCTATGTCGTTTTTTAATAAAATAGAAATCCTATTGTAATTATAATTCTTTTATTACAACTTTAAATAAAAAAATGGGAAAATGAATTTTTTTGTCACTGAACTATTGACCTTTTTAGAAATCTACCACTCAACTATGAATTTTTCTTTTTTAGTCACTAAATTTAGGTTCGGTTTTGTTTTAATCACTAAACTTAGGTTCGGATTTGATTATTAGCATTATGTTAATTATTAGCATAAATTAATAATTCCTTTATAATCATAAAAATATTTATTACACTTCTATAAAAAATAATTCTAATAAATTTAAAATTTAAATTTATATGAAACTCATCCCTAATCTTTTTTACTACATCCAAAAATTCAAATATGGTATTTTTGTATTATCTTTTTTACTTGTATTATCTTTAATATTATTTTTAATATCATCTATATATACATTAATTTTTGTACCGATTCGAACTTGAGTTCGATTACCTTAACAAGCTTTTTTTCTTGTCGAACTCAAGTTCATTACGACCCGAGCCGAGTCGGTAACGAGCTTACTGAATCGATCTCTCTCAAGTTTAATTTTATCTTCCAATATCTTATTAAACTTTATATTACTAGGATTTTTAAGATATAGTAAAGTATCAATAAATGAATGTTCGTTAAACGAATAACCTTGTTAAATGAATATTTTTTTCCCGGCTCAAACATAATAGAGATAGTGTATTTTTGACCTCGATTAATGAATAAAAAAATTCGGTCCCAAGCTTATTCATTTATCGAGGTTTAACTGTAAAGATAAATCATTAGAGAGGATAACTTTATCTTATTAAACTTTATCGATTTATTTTCAAGATACAATTTAATGCAGACTTTATCTTATTAAAGTTTATCGATTTATTTTCAAGATAAAGTTTTATGTAGACTTTACTTATTAAATTTAATCGATTTATTTTCAAGATTAAAGTTTAATGCATCATTTTCAAGTATTAAAGTTTAACAAATTGTCCTCTATAATGCATCATTTTTAAGTATTAAAGTATCTATTAAAGTATCAGTTGACTTTTTCACTCCGAACCTAAGGTTAGTGAGTAAAAAAACTAACATAATGCTAATAATCAAATTCGAATCTAAGTTTAGTGAGTAAAACAAAATTCGAACCTGAGTTTAGTGACTAAAAAAGAAAAATTTATAGTTGAGTGGTAGATTTCTAAAAAGGTCAATAGTTCAGTGACAAAAAAATTCATTAAAAAGTAATTAATCCCAACAAGAAATTGATTGAAGCATTAGTCTAAAAGTATTTAAACCCAGGACAAATGAATATTCCATTAAAAAGTCAATTAATTAAAAGTGGGAAGTTTGTCGTATTGAAGAAGCTCGTTTCTAATGACCTTAACACGCTATTAACTGATCAATCATGTTACATATATACAGATGAATTTTTTTCGCTCAATGTATGTGCAAGACCTTCGAAATCCTACATACATAAAGTTAGTTAATTTTCTCTCATGATATGTCAGATTTTAATAAAGATATGATCTTCAAGCTCATGCATATAGATCTTAGCTACGTCATTGTATAATTTGAAAAGACTAAAACATATAGTTTAATTTAATAAAAAAGTTATATATATTATTCCGTAATTTTCAAACTATTTTCAAGAAAAAAGTGCGTTTGATCTTAGAGGTCAGAAAAAGATTATAAATACTCGTAACAACACAGGTCAAATGGCCATGTTTGTCATATATTTCTCGCATTTTCGAATGCAAACTGCGATAATAAAACTTTGTAACTAAACCATGAAATACTTTATAGGGAGTACATATCTCTAGTTATATATCCTTCTCTATGTATATCCTCGAACTGGCAGTAATAATCATTAACTCAGATATGAAATTCACTATCATTTAATATCCACAAACTATTATATAGATCCATCAAATATATGAAAAGGCTAAAATTAGCAGTAGGTGTGATTTTTCTGTTTTTGACTTCACATATTTTGTCTCTTAGTTGTTTCTTAGATAAAAGACCTACATTCTTAGTACTAATGACTTTGATAGGTTTAGACTGATCAATTTCTGAATTTTGATGTGCAAATGTAGATCCTTTTTCCGGAGATATTTAGGATTCTTATTGTAAATTAACAGGTTTAATATTAGATTTGGTTTGGTCAATAACATGTCTATATGTCTTTGTATTTTATGCATCCACAACAACTTTCTGTTTCAATTTCTGATCATCCTCTAGTTTGTATCCTAGGCATTTTTTCCAATTTTTATCAATATTGATTTCATGGAATTTCCTTCCAAAGTCAGTCCAGGTTATGAGTTTCTCATTAGCATATTCAAGTCCTTTTTCAAGAGAAATACACTTCATTTCTAGTTCAATTTGCATGTGCTTAGCCTTGCACATTCAGTTTGTACTTCTTACATAAAGAGTAACTCAGCTTCTAAATGATCATTTATTTTCATAACTTTTGACATTTCAGTTAAAATCCTAGCATTCTCAAGAGATTGACTTTTAAAGCTAACATGCAAGGATTTTAGAAATGATCTTAACTCAGAAACACTATCAGTATCAAAATCAAAAACAGTTTCAAGTACCTTATTATCAGGAACAACAATCTCATCAACATTGGCCATCAATGCATAGTTCACCTTTTCCTCTTCAGATTCTGAAGAAGAATCCATCCAATCCTTGCTTGATGAGATAAGAGCTTTGGCTTTGGCCTTTTTGTACTCAGTAGAAAAGTGACCCATTCCATCACAGTTGTAGCATTTGACATTTGACTTGTCAAACTTGCTACCTTTGCTTTCCTTATTGTACTTGTCATTACCAGCATTGAAGGTTTTCTTCTAAAAGTTGCCTTGTCTCCTAGCCTTCCTATACTTAAGCTTCTTGAAGCCTTTCACAATCATTGCAACCATTTCCATCATGTTAGAGTCAGTACAGTCACCACCAGTATCAATATTGGCATCAGTATTTGATGATGAGTCATCAGTATTTGACTATTCAACTTTGACTTTTCTCCTAGAAACCTCCATAGCTTTTCCTTTTGATTTTTTTCTACATTCAAGGCAACAGACTTTGCATTGACATTCTTGTTGTTCCTTCTTTATTAAACTTCCAAATCATGGGTTCTCAGCATCCCATAGACTTCATCAAGAGACACAGTTTCCAAGTCATACTGGTGTCTAATGATAGAGGATTGTGTATCCCATTCAGGTAAGGCTCTTAGGAACTTGGTGTTTGAGTCTTCAACTTCATACTCTTTGTCAACCAGAGATAAACTATTCATCAAAGTAAGAAATCTATCATACATATCTGTAAGACTCTCATCAAGTTTAACATCAAACTGTTCATATTCTTGAATCAGTAGTGCTCTTCTATTCTTTTTGATAGACTCCGTTCCTTGGCATTGAGTCTCCAAAGTCTCCCAAATTTCCTTAGCAGTTTTGCATGTTATTACCCTATTAGACATAACAGCATCAAGACTATTGTGCATAATATTTTTCACCTTAGCATCCTTGAGTATCTCAGCTTTTTTTCTGCAGTCCATTCTTTCTTTGTTTTCTGAACATAGTATTCAAGAACATTCCCTATTAATGGGACTAGTTTCTTAAGAACATAAGGTCCATCATAGATCCTATCAAGATAGTCAGGATCAGTGGCCTCCAAATACATCAACATCTTTACCCTCCATGTAGGGTACTCAGACTTTTTGAGGATGGGAATCTTTATACTTCCATACTTGTTTGTCGACATCTTAAGATCGTTTCTGACTAGTAATAATCAGTTTGCTCTGATACCAATTGTTGCCCAGTGATTTACAATTGTAGAAGGGGGTTGAATCAGGGGGTGTTTGGGGAAACTTTTTTCCAGAATAAGTCAACTTATTTTAAGACAAAGTTAGAGATTTCTAACTTTTTCCTGAAAAAAGTTAACTTTTTTTTTTTTGCAACTTATAGAATCTTACACATACATTAAATATTTGTATAAAATTTTTTATCAAAATATGAAATTTTTACCCAAAAATAAATCCATAAGGACTTATTTTAAGTTTGGCCAAACAGGCCAACAATTGTATAAGATTTTCGACTTAAGTAAATAATGAACACAAATATGAAAGATTAACAGCTTTATTATTACTGGTATAAAACTGTTACAAACTCTATCAAGAAATTCTGATGTTCTTAAGAGCTACTAGGTTACAAAATATCTCGTGTAAACGATTACTAATAAGTGAAAACTAAACTATGTTTGTATACATCACACAACTTTTCTATCAATTACAAGATATGCCAAATCAATTAACTACTGTTTACAATACATATCTTTATTGATAGCTACGATCCTATAAAATAGGAACAGATAAATTAATCTTCCTTGATCTCTGAACTGATGTAAATCTTCAAGTAATCCTGATCAACTTCCCATACTGATGTTAATCATGTCTCTGTAATCCTGGAATTCTGATCAGCAATCCTGACATCTATTGAATCATAAACTGACAGGAATAAACGTATTGTATTGGATTAAGAATGAGACAATTATTTTGGTACAAATTTTTTATTTTTTTTGCAAATGTGACAACTAAAAAGAGATTAAGGAAGTATAAAAAAATGGGTTAATTATGAAACTTTTACTTGATTAATAAAGAAATTGTAACAAATTTTCGTCCTGATGTATTAGAATTTAACTTGATCAATAAATTACTATAACATATATATTTTGTCACAGTATATTAAATTTGAATTTTAACATATTTTTATATTAAAATTGTGTAACTTAAACAACACTTATGAAATCCTAATGATTGTGTTACCAGAAAAAGTTTCCTCCTACTGAAATAGTTTTACCCTCTTCTCCCTTTTCTCTCCCATCTTCTCCGGTTCTCCCTCTTCTCAGCCCCTTTTCCGACGGGGCTTCCACCGGTCTTTCCGGTGGAAAGCCCCAAATTCGTTTCTTTATCTTGTTTGGTTTGTTTGTTTCAATAATCTCCATTTGTGGGTAAGGATTTCTATCCTTTAAATTTGTTTTCTGATTTGGTTTTCATTTTCTTAGATCTCAATTCCACGGAGCTCCGGATTCCTCGTTCTTCCCAGTGAGTTTGTTTTCGAAAGTGGTCCGAGTTATCTTGTTCTTGCGGTTTTGTTCCCCAGATCTAAGAATTGTCTGATTTTAGCTTGTATTTAATTTTCGTACTTGTATATTTTCGGCTTGATTTCTCTCCGTCGTGAGAGGTTTGATTTTCTCTCCTTTGTGAGAGTTTGGTTTTTTCGCTTCTTGATTGTAAGCGGGGTCGCAATTTAGTGAAGAAAGTTTGTACGGGATAGCAGTTTTGGTTGATAGCTCAAACGATAGCTCAATCGGGCCAGGATAAAGCGGGTACCAGAAATTCAACGAGGATGCATGAAGTGGGTACTTATTTTTATATACATTAAAATATCGTTTAACTGTCTCTTGATGAGAACAGACGATTGCAATTTCCTGTTTGATCGATTCGATCATTGATATAGATGCCGTATGGCTTTTTATTATTGAATTAACACTTTTGTTCTTAAAAAAAAAAAAAAAAAAGTTTCCTCCTCATAAGAACTTCATTTATAATATTTTTAATGGGTTTCTTAAGAAATTAGGAAACTTAATTAGTTGGCTTGTCGTTATCCAAACTAGAAGTCAGCTATGCATGTATCAGCTATTCACCAATATCTATCATGAATGTTGACAAAAATAGAGAACACGTGTTTTTTTTTTCATTATATAATATATTATGAATGTTATTATTCAAAAAAAATTAGTCAAGCTTCACCAATTTCAATTTTTTCCTCTCAAAGTAGAGGTGTGTAATGATCTATTAAGGCATTTATATATAGGCCATTAAAGAAATGACGAAGATGCATTTGATTGATATGCAAAGAGTTGGACAACTTGACAATGAGGATGGAGTTGACAAAATCGAAGAGTGAAAGCTAGAAAGTCGAATAATTTCTAATTTTCAACATCCACGTATATATTTCTGCGATTGTTGTTTTGATTTAGTTTTTTTTTTTTTTGAAATCTTATTGTTTTGCATCATTTTAAATTAAATCAAAACAAAATCATGCTTTTAAACTAAATCAAAACATGAGTTTGTTTTGATTTAGAGCATCTCCAATGGAGAAGACCCTTAGCTAAAATCACAAATATATTACCATAAATAAATTTTATAAAAATTATGTAAAAAAAACATCACTCCAATGGAACATTACTGTTAGCAAAAAATTTAGATAATCTCTTTTCGTTGGCTATATTTGGCCAACCTCTAGAGACCTATAAGAAAGATTTACATGATCTATTACCTTAAAAAATATAGATTCTATTAATAACAACCTGAAATAATAATAATATGCTATATTTACAATATATACAACATTATAGCCAATATACCACTGGAGTACAATTTCTTACCGCGACAAATTTTATATAATCAATATTTTATTTGATTTAACCAACCATTTTTAACTAATACCATTAAAGATTTTGTTAGTTTGAAATGATGCAAAACTGTACTAAATGATGCCATGTCGGCATGTCGTGAATGAATTGAACATTGAATATGTTTGTTTCTTCTGTAAGGCAAGTTTTCACAAATACATATTTCTCTGTCTTATAATTAATTTTCTTTTTCCAATTTATTAGATATCCCAAAATGGGCCGGGCCTATTATCTCCATTTGTGATTTTACAGCTAGCAAATAGAATATGAGAAAAAGAAACAATTCATGAAACATTACAAAAACAAAGTATATATGTACTCATGATATATAGTCAAGTTTGAAAATCATGTTTACTGCCTATTAATCCAGCTATATCTGTATATATATGGGTAGTATTAATCAATCAGTGTGCTCAACAAGTATATTCAAAGCACATAGAAATATCATACAACATAATAATTTTTGAGTGGGATTAGGTGGCATGTATGTTTATGCAAGGAAGGTTGGTTCTGGTTGTAGTTTACATGTAGCTTTCAGACATTCCATTTTCAAACTCCTCTCCCGGTGGCTTCGCGTAAATACCTGGACTACTCCCAAACCCTATTACGCCACGTCACCATAGTTCCCTCCCCTCTTATAAACCATTCCCACACCCTTCTCTCTTTATATCACAACAACTTTTGTAGCTCACACCAAATCTCTCTCTGTCTCTCTCTCATCTTTCAAACATGCAGAAAATGGAGGGTTTGATTCCATTTGTGTATAGAGCCATAGTGCAATACAAAAATGGTGGGGAAGGCTTCATAGGCCCATTTCTACATGGATCATCGTCACCATCAGCTTCGTACATGAGACTTCCTGCAGCTGAGTTCCAAATCCTTCAACAGGACCGTGGCTTCTCGTCGGCATGCTCGTCGCCTTCCACAACCACCAAAAGAATTGTAACTAAAGTTCAATCACCACCAGCTGGACGTTACTCGGCTTCTTCTCGCCATGCCATCAATTGAACAGAGTTCTATATATATATATGAAAACATCAAGTAAAATCAAGAAGGACGTGTAGAATTAAAATTACATGCTTGCTTAAGGAGGCGTGTAATTTTATGTAATCAAATATGGTGATCGACGACTTGATACGTAAGAAGATAAATACTTCTTCGTTGTTTTAAGTTTAATTATTTGCATTGTTTTTTTTTTTTGCTAAGTTTAGTTTCGACTGTTGCAATAACTAGCAAGGCTGTGGATAACCAAAAGGACCACAGTAGCTTGTACATTTTCTGTGATTTTAGTGTGGAGAAGGAAAGTTTGTGGAAGCTACATGTTGAATTTAAACTTGTAAATATACAAATGTCTGATATGGCCAAAAAGAGGCCATATCAATATTCAATATATTCTAAAGGTTTACTAGCACTAGGTTTTCCAAATGACAATATTTACCCTTACCTTTTTTAAACCTCCTTCTACTTTATGTCCTTTTTTGTAATTCTACTGATAGTCCAATCTCACTTAGATCACCCCACGATCACAAAATACACTTTTTTGTGTGTAAATGATATGGAGTATATGTATCAAGTGATCAACCCAGTATATTTGTTTTGTGTCTACAAATTGTAACTGTTTCCACTTAATTTTAACATTACATTTAAACTAACTTGATAACAGCCTATCTATTCATCAATCACGTTAATTTCAAATTCAAAACAACCTTAACTAGCTATATGATTTTTTTTATAAATTTTATTTTTGTGTTCATTTTATTATAAAATAAAAAGAATATAATTAATTTCTAGCAACTCATAATTAAATTTAAATTGTCATTTCAATACCAAAGATAAGATATATCATAAGTTAATTTTAAAAATGAATTTATATTAATCTAATTCATAATAACATATGTAAAATATCAACTATCATTTACATATTAATTAATGTACCCTTATTTTTTTAAAATGTACTCTTAGTTTTGTTATTTTTTAATTTACATTCCAACTATCATTTATATGATAATTAATGTATCCTTATTTTTTTAAAATTTACCCTTAGTTTTACTATTTTTTAATTTATATTTCATTTATCAGATTAACAACGTTGTTTAAAATAAACTCATATTAATTACAGTCTTAAACTCACTATATGATTTTTTATAAATTTATTTTTATGTTCATTTTTCTTAAAATAAAATGAATTTTATCCATCACTATTTTTTTATGAGAAATTTATCTATACATTTAAACTAACTTGATAACATCCTATTTATGTACTCCTAAGCATAATTGACTCGCTATATGATTTTTTTTTATGGTCATTTTTCTTAAAATAAAATGAATTTTATCCTGCACTAATTTCTTAAGAGAAATTTATCTATACATTTAAACTAATTTGATAACAGCCTATCTATTCATCAATCAAGTTAATTTCAAAATTCAAAATACCCTGTACTCCTAAGCATAATTGACTCGCTATATGATTTTTTTTAAATTTTATTTTTGTGTTCATTTTATCTTAAAATAAAAAGAATATATTTAAATTTCTAGAAACTCATAATTAAATTTAAGTTGTCATTTCAATACCAAAGATAAGATATATCATAAGTTAATTTTAAAAATGAATTTGTATTAATCGTATTCATAATAACAGATGTAAAATATCAACTATCATTTACATATTAATTAATGTACCTTTACTTTTTTAAATGTACCCTTAGTTTTTTTATTTTTTAATTTACATTCCAACTATCATTTATATGATAATTAATGTACCCTTACTTTTTTTTTAAATTTACCCTTAGTTTTATTATTTTTTAATTTACATTCCATTTATCAGATTAACAATGTTGTTTAAAATAAATCCATATTAATTACACTCTTAAACTCGCTATATGATTTTTTATAATTTTATTTTTATATTCATTTTTCTTAAAATAAAATAAATTTTATCCAGCACTAATTTCTTAAGAGAAATTTATCTATAAATATTTTTACGCAAAGCCATGTATACTTTTAGCCAATTGTTTTCTTCAATTGTAGATGCTTTAAGCCAAATACATCATTGGCACGTACACTTCTAGCAAATGTGATTTTTAATATTGTTATTTTTTTTACATTTCATTTATCAGATTAACACCGTTGTTAAAAATGTATCCATATTTTTTTTTGACAAAAAAATGTACCCATACTAATTACACTCTTAAACTCGCTATATAATTTTTTTATAATTTTTTATGTACATTTTATTTAAAGTAAAAATTATACAATTAAAAATCCAGCAAATCATAATTAAATTTAAATTATCATTTTAATACCAAAGATAAGATATATCATAAGTTAATTTTAAAAATAAATTTATATTAACCGTATTTATAAGAACAGATATAAAATATCAACTATCATTTACCTGATAATTAATGTACCCTTAGTTTTCTTATTTTTTAATTTACATTCCATTTATTATATTAAGACCGTTGTTAAAAATATACCCATAATAATTACACTCTTAAATTCGCTAAATGATTTTTTATAAATTTCATTTTTATGTTCAACTTATCTTAAATTAAAAAGAATTTTATCCAACACTTCTCAAAAGAAATTTCTCTATAATTGTTTTTACGCAAAACCACTTGTACTTTTAGCCAATGGTTTCCTGGAGTTGCTGTAAGCCAAATACATCCTTGCCACGTACACTTCTGGCCAATGTATTTTTAGTTTTGTTATTTTTTAATTTATATTTCATTTATCATATTAACACCGTTGTTAAAAATATATCCATATAAATTACACTCTTAAAATCGCTATATGGTTTTTTACAAATTTTATTTTTAAGTTAATTTTATCTTAAAATGAAAAGAGTATAATTAAATTTCTAGCAAATCTTAATTTAATATAAATTGTCATTTTAATACCAAATATAAGATATATCATAAGTTAGTTTTAAAAATGAATTTGCATTAATCATATTCATAAATGTAAAATATCAACTATATAATTAATGTAAGTCAATCATATCGTCAATTACCCGATCCTGTAGTTGATTTTTCCATATAATCCACATTCTCCTCCTATAAAATAGTAGTCTAATATTTCCCCTTTTCCCATCCACTACATGCACATTTTTTTGCACTACTCTTACAGAGTAACCATACTTTTTTTCCCAATAATATATTAATGTATCATGAACATATTTGTTATATGTTTGTAGCATTTCATCATCACACTTATTTTTTTTGTTTCCAGAATCGTACCAACAATGTTCGATCAACTTTCATCTCTCGATATGTCTAGAATATCATGGAAAATAAAAGCAAGAGTTACAAGGATGTGGCCTTCGATCAGTTTCTAACACATCCAATGGAAGTGATGGTATCAAGGATACAATCTCATATTGCTGGATGATAATGTAAATTTCCTTTATGATATAACAATATCTTTGGTTTCATGATTTTTTATTTACTGGATTGTCATGTTCATGCATATTTGTTATGAAGGAGAAGTAAATGGACTTTTTGGCATTGGCATTAGAAAACCTGCACTAGGTGAAGCATCGAGCAAGGGTTGCCGACTTTTTCTTTTTATTGTTGAATAAAAAACATGATTTGAACTATTATCTTTTCATATTTCTTTCCTATTGATTGCATCGAAACCTTTATGTATGCTTTCTTTATAAATATTGATCAAGTTTATTCATATAAAAAATTTATGATTGTTGGTTATAATAATATTTAATCATATATACTTTTACAAATTCAAATTACTAAATTAGTATATACTCGAATTTTTGAAGACCACTTTTTAGTATTTCCTTAATTTAATATTTTTTTCTTTTATACAAATAAATGTATTGATTTTTTTATTTTATAAAAACCTTTAGGTATTATAAAAAAATAAAAAATAATGTTACAGTTGTTCAAACAAATTATTGATTTATAATAATAACGTCAGCAATTGAATCAATTACTTTGCAAAGTACAATATAGTTATTTATATAAAAAAATTAAAAATTTATATTTAAATTCATTTTTATATTAAAAAAATCATTTTATATATTGGAAAAATTCCCCGTGTGCGAAGCACGGGTTATATTGCTAGTATGTTACAAAAGTGAAAATAAATGTTTCTTCAGTGTATCATATTAGCCGTTTTGCTCTTTAATTATACTAGCTTATATCCTGTTTACTTTTAATTTTTTATAATAATTTATTTATACTCTAATATGATATTATAATATTAATTTTAATATGTTATTGAAATAATTTGAACCTTACATCTTTTGTATAAATTAATATGTTGTTGACGGGAATCGAACCTTAGACCGCTGTATATGTTCTATTTGAGTTGATGATGTAACGATTGTGGATGGGGATAATAAAAAATGAGGAATAACCAAAAAAAGGATTAACCAAATTATAAATTATACCCCTTTCGCTTATTATAATATAGTATAGACTAGCTATAACCACGGTTTCTTAATTATATATGTAATAAATTTTATTATATGTTTTAATAATATTTTTATATGATCAATATTTTTAATAATTATTTTTATTTTAGTTTGAAATGTTTATATCAATTTAATTAATAATTTATATGTTTTAAAATTTATATTATAAAATTTTAAATTAAATATGATGTTGGTGGAATTTTTCAATAATTCGATTTTAATATAATTAGCATAGATGATTCTTTAACATATTTTCAGTACTTTAATCTTGTTAACTATTATTCATACGAGGCCTTAATATATATTTATGAAAGAAAAATTATTAAATAATTGCTTAACATTATCGTTATCATTTAAGAGTAATATGATCACATGTTCATAAAAAACACGTGGAAGAATATAATTGTATTATTATTTAGAATATATATTTATTTTCTTAATTAATTATCGGAAGATATATATAGTAAGAAAGCATGTATCTATAACAATATTGAATTTAGTTTATTATTTTTTAAGTAAATTTATTTATCTTGCATTTTAAGTAATATTATAAAAAAATAAGTGTACATATATTTTGAAAGAGAGTGGCAAAAAATTTAAATGATATCTTTTTTATTTAAGTATATATATTTACAATTTGTGTTAGTTTGTGAACGTTTCTAAATTTTATAATATGATATGATGAGTCCCACTCTAGGGAGAACCATCTTACGTGGAGAACCGTGGAGAACCACTTAAAATGCATTAAAATAGTCCTTTATATAAGCCCCTGGCGGGGCCCCTTCACATAAAAGTTTTATAATTCTACCCTCTATCCATTCATCAAAAAAAAAAATTAAAAAAAAACTTTTTAAAAAATTTAAAAAAATGTTGCCACGTCATCATTTTTTGAAAATTTTTTTAATTTTTTTTTTTGTAATTTTTTTTTTATAAATAGATAGAGTATAGAATTATAAGACTTTTTGTGAAGATGCCCCTGCGGGGCCCTTATATATAAAGCAATTATAATGTATTTTAAGTGGTTCTCCACGGTTCTCCACGTAAGAATGTTCTCCATGGAACAATGGCCATGATATGCATGTTTAAGTTTGAATTTGTATATATAATTGTTTATTTTTCTTTGGCTGAGACAGCCCTGTTGACAAGTTCTATAACATCGGCATGTTGAGATTGTTTATCTGTTGTTATATAACATTGACAAACGGCACTGTGCATATCCGCTCAAAATTCCTTTTCCTATAATTTTTGAAGTCATCGATCCATCTGAAGTTAATAACGTTTGATCTTTTCAAATATTGATTATAGTATTATTACCGAACCTCCTTGGCATTTCGAATCGTTACTACTTAAAAATTTGCATAAACCACCTTCATTCACTAACTACTCCCTCCGTCCCGTCCATTTGTTATCGTTTCAAAATGGGGTGTTGACACGCATAAGGTGGATTTTAAGGATAGTCCATAACTTATTTTTAACTTATTTTTGAAAGTTTCTTTTTTTATATAAAAATATAACAATCCTTTTTTATACAAAAAAAAGAAAATTTTAAAAATAAGTTATGGAACTATCCTTAAAATCCATCTTAAAATGCGTGTCAGAAAATATCAGAAAAATGTAAACAAATGGATGGGATAGAAGGAGTACAAACTAAGACACCCCACCTAACCCCTAATATAATCCTTATCTCGTCCCTTTACGTTCACTTGATTCTGTTGTGCATACGTTGTTGGACAAAGTCACGCAATTGTTATATATTTCAGTACTTGAAAACTGTTATATTAAAAATAAAAGATGAGTAGTCTTGACAAACTCATTTCTATTTTTCTATGCATAATTACATTTCGTATCCCGCTGCACATTTCAAAATTCAAAATTTTGTAGTATATTATGTATTAATAGGGTTGTAAATGAGCCGAACCGAGCCGAACTCTTTGTTGGGAATTTTACACTAAACACAACAATGAGGCAGTGATATATATTAATAAACAAGAACAGGTAATTAACCAAATAACGAAACAAAACACGAAGGCATAAACAAGAGTATAATCAGTAACTGTAATTAACAAGAAAAGTAAGAACACTTATCTCTCACAGCAGCTTAAGCCAAGACAACAAGAGAGAAAGAACACAGCTGAGTCACCAAGCCCTACGAGAAGACTTGGCTGTTCTTGAAGAGAATATTGCCCCACTTACGTTGTGATTGGGTTGCAGCAATATCACTTCCAGGATAAAACAGCACCGATCAAAGGGTTCACAAATACACCAGTGATCAACAGCGACCAGCACCTCAGTTCGCCTGAGAACTATGTATTTCTCCTATATGTATCGTGAGAGAACAGAGAAAGAAGAAAACCGAATCGTGTTACAATCCTTAGGATGTATCTCTTACATTAACGTTTATTTATTTCTGTATTGTATATATAATACCAAAAATAAACGTAACTGATACTCCATAAAAGGAAAGTAAATATTCTGATTTAATTGCATTAACTGCATCAGGATTTATTTTCAGTTACATAAGCATCAGGATTTGATGTCCATCAGGATCAGGATTCAGTGCTTTGTCAGGAACTGATATCCATCAGGATTTAGCCCATCAGTATCTGATGTCTGACCAAGTCCATCAGGATTTTACTCCAAGTACTGATCCAAATTTCCATCAGGATTTGATCCAAATACTGACCCAAATTTCTAGTACTATTGTAACAAATAAATCTGAAACCTGTTAAAATAAATCAAAATCTAATTTAAAATCAGTTGCAGATTATGGGCATGAAAACTTCCTCATGGGCATGAAACCTTTCTGACCAACCAAGTATACATTCATGGACATGAAAAACTTTCTCATGGGCATGAAAGGTTTCTGAATATCCCATCTCATTTGATGCCTCTTCATGATCATGAAATATATATCATGGCCATGATTTCCATCTGCAACCTGATTTCAAATCTCCTTCTTTCAACTCAATTTATCTATGGATTCCACTAAGAAAATGTCTTAGATCCAAACATGAAAGTTTAAGTCCTCATTACAAGGAACAACCTCCACTTGTTAGTTTCTGGAAATTACATCAAGAACATATTATAAATATGCCTCAAACTTTCCATTTTCTAACAATCCCCCACGAATCCATACAGAAATTCAAATACATATCTATCCTCATCATGACTTGTTTTTCAGAGTAGGTACCCTTTCGGGTTTGAACCCTCCTAAGTCCTCTACTTCGATGGCTACCGGATTCAGATGGAATGTTTCACCTTGAATCTTTATCCGTTTGGTGTAACCACACTCCATAGACGACGACAAATCAAAGGCTATGGTGCTAATCTACGGCTTTGAGACGTTAATGGTCATGTCTCGATCCTGTTCGTCGAATGCTTCAAGGAATAACCCTTTCCTCTAATTGCGACCACACAATTACATTCGCTTAGCTGGGCATCTCCAGAGATGTACTGCTAGCATCTCGTCATATGACTTGACCCCATTCAGAGTTCAAATAACTCTTGCTATACTGGCAGTTACAGTACCTTTTAGGTTTACAGGGGATAGACTCCAGATACATAAGTATCAATCTATGTAGTTAAAGGTACAACCAATTCACCCTTACAACTTGTTATTACCACATTGAATACACTTTCGAGGGATCTCCTCTCATGTGTATTGGGTTCCCGCTGTAGATGAATTACAATGGGCTATCAGTCCCATCCCCAACCTAGACTTAAGGACTACAGCATGCTCAAGCCCCTTAGTCAAAGGATCAGCTAGGTTTTCTTGAGTTCCAACAAACTCAACAGCAATAATCCTTTCAGACATTAAACCCCTTATAGACTTCAGTCTAACTTGGATATGTCTCTTTGTTTTCACATTATACTTCTTGCTGTTTATCTTGTCGATAGTTGTACGGCTATCACAATGAACAGCAAAAGCAGGAAGTGGACAACTTACTACAGGTAACATTGACATCAGTCCATGTAACCATTCAGCCTCAGTCCCCGTGGCATCTAATGCACACAACTCAGCCTCAAAGGTAGACCGAGTTATAATAGTCTGTCTAGAAGACTTCCAAGACACTGCTCCACCCGCTAGGGTAAACAGGTATCCAGTCACTCCATTGGAACCAGACTTCTTAGCTATCCAACTTGCATCACTATATCCCTCTAGCACTCCAGGAAACCTCCTGTAATGCAAACCAAGATATATGGTGCCTTTCAGATATCTAATCACTCTATCAAGAGCATCCCAATGAGTCTTGTTTGGACAGCTTGTATATCTTGCTCACTTAGACACTGAATATGAAATATCCGGCCTAGTACCATCAGCAAGATACTGCAAACTCCCAATAATCTGAGAATACCTTAACTGAGACACAGGAACTCCTGCACTATTCTTGACAAGGGCAATTTTAGGATCATATGGAGTGCTTGCAATTCTACAATTTGAATAACCATACTTCTCAAGTATAGATTTTTCTATATAATGAGATTGTGACAAGGTTATTCCATCAGTTGACTGAGTCAACTTGATACCAAGAATCACACTAGCCTCTCCCATATCCTTCATTTCAAAATGCCTTTTCAAGAAACTTTTTGTCTCGTTAATAATCTCAATATTGGTTCCAAACAACAAAATATCATCCACATACAGGCATACAATAATACATTCATTTCCTTTAAGCATGTAATAGACACACTTGTCACTTTCATTAACTACAAATTCTGATTCTAAAACAGTTTCATCAAACTTTTTATGCCAGTCTCTTGGAGCTTGTTTTAAGCCATATATAGACTTGATTAACTTACATACTTTCCTTTCATTTCCAGAGGCAACAAATCCCTCAGGCTGATCCATATAAATCTCTTCTTCAAGTTCACCATGAAGAAAAGCTGTCTTTACATCCATTTGATGGATGATAAGACCATGTACAGAAGCCAATGCTATAAGCATTCGGATTGTTGTCATTCTAGCAACTGGAGAGTATGTGTCAAAGTAATCAATGCCTTCCTTTTGCTTAAAGCCCTTAGCTACCAGCCTAGCCTTATACTTATCTATTGAGCCATCAGGATTCATCTTCCTTTTGAAGACCCACTTACATCCTATAGTAGAACACCCAGGAGGTAGATCAACCAACTCCCATGTTCCATTAGAAACAATAGAGTCAATTTCACTTTTTACAGCACCTTTCCAGTACCTAGATTCAGAAGAATCCATGGCCTGTCTGAAAGTTAAAGGTTCATCCTCGATATTGTAAGTGATAAAATCACTTCCAAAATCCTTGACTACCTTAGCACGCTTACTCCTTCTAGGTTCCTCTACTTCATCAGGAATAGAGCTACTATCAGGATCTGCCCCCACATTTGTCATCCTTTCCACATGATCAGGAATGGACCTCGATCTGTGAGTGGGATCATCATCAGGAATATCCTGAGGTATACCAGTCTTCATAGGGTACACATTCTCAAAGAATGTTGCATCACGAAATTCAACTATGGTATTAGCCACTATTCCATCTATGTCAGATTTTAACACTAAAAATCTCATAGCTGTAGTGGTTTCCCTATAGCCCAGAAAGATGCAATCAACAGTTTTCGGTCCTAGTTTCTTCCTCTTGTGTTCAGGGACAAGTACCTTTGCAAGGCACCCCCACACTCGAAGATATTTTAAACTAGTCCTTTTCTCTGACCATAATTCATAAGGTGTCTTGTCCATATGTTTCAGAGGAACTCTATTCAGAATATGGCAAGCCGTATTCAGAGCTTCTCCCCACATGTACTTAGGCAACCCAGAATTAATCAACATACTATTGATCATATCCTTAAAGGTTCTGTTCTTTCGTTCTGCCACCCCATTAGACTCAGGTGTGTATGGTGGAGTTACCTCATGAACTATACCATTGCTCTTGCAAAATTCATTAAACGAGTTACTCGTATACTCACCACCTCTATCTGATCTCAAACGTTTAAGTACTTTACCAGTTTGTGTTTCAGATTCAGTTTTGAACATAATGAATTTATCTAGTGCTTCATCTTTATGTTTAAGCAAATAAACATAACAATATCTACTACAATCATCAATAAAGGTAATGAAATATCTATTATGTTCCTTGGTCAAAACACCACCAAATTCACATATGTCAGTGTGCACTAAATCTAACACATTCGAATCCCTAACCACATTATGAAAGGGTTTCCTAGTTTGTTTAGCAGTCACACATACTTGACATTTAGATTTCTTTTCAATGGCATGTTTTGGAATCAACTCTAAGTTCATCATATTCTTTAGAGCACCAAAATTTAAGTGACCAAGACGTGCGTGCCACAAATCAGATGATTCAACACAATTAACAGAAGGAGCAACATTATTATTAATAAAACTGCCCAAAACAGGCTCAACATTTATTAAAAATAATCCATCAGACAAGTAACCTTTGCCAAAGAATACACCAGTATTTGTAATAACTACTTTATTACATTTCAAAGAAACTTCAAAACCATTCTTAACTAAACAACTTCCACTTATTATATTTCTACGAATATCAGGAACATGGTGCACTCTAGTGAGGGATAGAACACGCCCAGAAGCGAACTTCAGGTCCACGTTTCCTATTCCAAGTACTTGAGCTACACTAGCATTCCCCATCGTCACCGTCATTCCATGAGTCTGTTGATAAGATACAAATAGAGTAATATCAGTACAAATATGTACATTAGCTCCAGTATCAATCAACCATTCATGAGACGAATAAGTGGAAAGAAGTACAGGGTTGTAGGTCACATACCCGTTGTCAGTTTCAGAAGCAACAGCTTCACCAACAACCATGTTAACCATAGACCCACCAGTGGTTGCAAGCACAGTGTTAGCTTGTGCTCCCACAACAGGTTTCTTAGTTTTCTTTTCAGGACAGTCCTTGCTCCAATGACCAACCTGTCCACAAGACCAACATGGTTTGTTTGCCTTTGGTTTCTTAGCCTTGTTCTTGTCCTTAGACTTAGTGTTTTCCTTCTTAGTGACAGACTTTCTTTTCTGTCCTACAGTCACTACATTCACCTTCGAACTCCCAGCATGTTCAGAAGGCATCACATGTCCTTGCTTGGACTTGTGTTGCTCCTGCACAGAGATGTCCAACATCAGGTTTGTCCAAGTGATCTCTCCTTTCTGTCTTTTCAGGGAGAGTGCAAACTCTTCCCAAGACTTAGGGAGTTTTTCAATCACAGACATAACCTGAAACTTTTCAGGTAAGTCCATACCAGACTCCTTCAAAGCATGTACCAACATCTCAAACTCATGCACCTGCTCAGTCATGGATTTAGTATCCACCAGTTTAAAGTCAAGGAACCTAGCCACAGAATACTTTTCCAATCCTTGCGAATCAGTATTATGTGTCTGGTCAAGCTTCTCACATAAGAGCTTAGCAGTGTAGGAGTCAGATGAATAAACATCGAATAGAGTGTTCGCCAAAGCTGCCAGAATTGCAGCCCTAGCCACCCCATCCTTTTCCTCCCACATAGTATAAGCCTTAACAGTTTCGGCTTTCTCCTTAACCACAACTGGTTTCTCATACTGCACCACTGGCCATAGACCCTTTACCGTTAGCCACAGTTTCATCTTTTTCTGCCAACGAGAAAAACCAACACCCCCACTGAATTTATCAGGCATTCCTGACAAATCAATAGGCTGTGGGAAACGGTACGTAGTCCAATCCATGGTGGGTACAGTAACACCAGACCCAGAGCTGGTCTCAACAACAGGAGTTTCAGTTTCGTTAACCATCTTGTTAATTAACAATATATAACACAAATATTCTCTTCAAGATTGTTGGGAATTTTACACTAAACACAACAATGAGGCAGTGATATATATTAATAAACAAGAACAGGTAATTAACCAAATAACGAAACAAAACACGAAGGCATAAACAAGAGTATAATCAGTAACTGTAATTAACAAGAAAAGTAAGAACACTTATCTCTCACAGCAGCTTAAGCCAAGACAACAAGAGAGAAAGAACACAGCTGAGTCACCAAGCCCTACGAGAAGACTTGGCTGTTCTTGAAGAGAATATTGCCCCACTTACGTTGTGATTGGGTTGCAGCAATATCACTTCCAGGATAAAACAGCACCGATCAAAGGGTTCACAAATACACCAGTGATCAACAGCGACCAGCACCTCAGTTCGCCTGAGAACTATGTATTTCTCCTATATGTATCGTGAGAGAACAGAGAAAGAAGAAAACCGAATCGTGTTACAATCCTTAGGATGTATCTCTTACATTAACGTTTATTTATTTCTGTATTGTATATATAATACCAAAAATAAACGTAACTGATACTCCATAAAAGGAAAGTAAATATTCTGATTTAATTGCATTAACTGCATCAGGATTTATTTTCAGTTACATAAGCATCAGGATTTGGTCATCAGTAACATCAGGATTTGATGTCCATCAGGATTAGGATTCAGTGCTTTGTCAGGAACTGATATCCATCAGGATTTAGCCCATCAGTATCTGATGTCTGACCAAGTCCATCAGGATTTTACTCCAAGTACTGATCCAAATTTCCATCAGGATTTGATCCAAATACTGACCCAAATTTCTAGTACTATTGTAACAAATAAATCTGAAACCTGTTAAAATAAATCAATATCTAATTTAAAATCAGTTGCAGATTATGGGCATGAAAACTTCCTCATGGGCATGAAACCTTTCTGACCAACCAAGTATACATTCATGGACATGAAAAACTTTCTCATGGGCATGAAAGGTTTCTGAATATCCCATCTCATTTGATGCCTCTTCATGATCATGAAATATATATCATGGCCATGATTTCCATCTGCAACCTGATTTCAAATCTCCTTCTTTCAACTCAATTTATCTATGGATTCCACTAAGAAAATGTCTTAGATCCAAACATGAAAGTTTAAGTCCTCATTACAAGGAACAACCTCCACTTGTTAGTTTCTGGAAATTACATCAAGAACATATTATAAATATGCCTCAAACTTTCCATTTTCTAACACTCTTGATTGTTCGTGTATCAGCTCGTTAAAAATATATTGAACTCGAACTCGAGCTCGAACTTCTATCGAACCAATATTTTTGTTTGTGTATCGATTCATTAACAAAAATATTATTCACGATCACGAACATATTCACGAACTGTTCACGAACATGTTCGCAAACTATTTCCCAACATATCTCACAATCTACTAGTCACGAAAGTCTCATGAATACCAACTCAACATCTTATGAATGCTGCTTATGATCTCATATTTACGAACATTTAAACAATTTCTAATTTTTTTTATAGCATTGAAATAATAATAAAAAAGTAAGCGATAAAACCTCGAAAACCGAAAACATATTTTTCGGAGTCAAATTTAGATCAAAATTAGTTAATACACAATCATCTAACGTTGTCATTTACAATGTAACATATGTTATAATATAATTATTTATAATAAAATAATTATAATAAAATAATGTATAAATTTAACAAAAGAAAATAATAAATAGACAAAATAAACTAACACATTATTTCGTAAATATTCACGTATATATTCACATATGAATTGGCTGCATATACTTCTTTTTTTTTGATAATTATACACATTCACACACCCACCTATATATTATTTCGATCTAATCCGATTTTACTAACATATTATTTCGTTAATATATGTTCACGAGTATATATATCGAGTTTGTACATGAACTCATTCATGAACCTTATTAACGAGCTTGTTCATGAACTTTATAATCAAACTTGTTCACGAACCTTCGAGCCGAACTATGTCGTGTTCAAGTTCAACTCATTTACTAGACGAACCTTAAAATCGTGTTCATGTTCGACTCGTTTTCAAATCGAACTGAACTCGAATCAAATTTTTCTCGAACCGAACACCTAACTTTTCGTGAACGTATCGATTCATTTACAGCCCTACATGTACAGTTTATTTGATCACCCCCTCTCCAAGTATGTATCTATCAAAATTAAATTAATATTTACAATTTTTTTTATATGTGTAGTATATCTTGAGATATAATATAAAATGTATATTTTAAAATGTTTGAGACCTGAACAACTTTTTTCCCAAAATAGATGGGTCTTCTTTCTCTAAAAAACTGTTTCTAGATTACAAACACTTCTTAGGAAAAGTATTTAAAAATTGCTTTTTAACTTTATCGCACATTTTTCCCAATGGTATATGCAACCGCAATCTAAAACAGGACCTAAATTATATCAAATATTTAAAAACAATTGAAGCATATTTATATGGATTTCATTTGCATCGTTATTGGTTGTACATTTATTTTGTTTTGATTGATTATTAAATGATATGGATGATTTTTCTTCTTTTATTTATTGAATTCTGAAATTGTTTTGATTAATTCTTGAACGGCATAAATATATGGTTCTCTTTTTTGGGTGATGAATTGAAATCTTTCTTCTTCTTCTTTTTTTTCATTTTGATTTTGGTTCTAATACAGTTGGATTACTGTTTTGTTCCTCTAATTTTGTTTGGGTCAAAAACAATTACCCCAAAGGTGGTCGGATGAAATAATGCTAACCGGAGATGAAAATTTGATTTGGTAGTTAAAATAAATGCGAGAGTAGTCGGATGGATGAGATAAAAAGTGAATTACATGATATCCGATCATTTATCAAATCATCATGAATAGCAGCATGCATTATAAGTACAGGTCCTAACAATTTGCAACGGTGGAAATTAAAGAGCTTACATTATCTAATCTTCATCTCCTAAGAATCAATTGAAGAGTGTTACATAGATGATCGACTTACTACCACCTTACTTGTTTTCATAGAACAGGATAAATGTTGGGTCCATGTGATTTAAATGAATACTAGTCCCTGGCTAGGAGAATGATACGAGGTCGATCTGTCTGTCTGAATAAACAGAAATTTTAATATTAGCACCGGTAAATCTTCGACACAAGTTTGTAAGTGTGTACGCTATGAGTTGTTGGGAAACTCAAATCATATGCTTGGATATACATTGGCTTTGGATCTTGTAGCTGCAACTTGATATGGATTTTTCGATGCAAAAGCACTAGTAGTGCATGTACATGAATTGTATCATGAATGTTAGGTTTCCCAAGTACTGCAGAATGATCTAACATCAAGTTGCGAAAACCCAGTCATGGGTGCCTCAACACCTTATTTTTTAGCCTCTCCCAACACGTGGGACTTCTTTTCTTGTCTAATACTACAATTCTTGCCTTTTCTTCTCTAAATACTTAAGCCAACATTGTTACATATTTGCATGTCTGCACAGCAATTATCATCTGGGTAAGTATTTACCGTGACAGGAAATTGCCTAATGCCGGGCTTTAATTTTGACAGTGAAGACTTGAATTCGATCGTTAGTACTTCTTGAACTCAATCAAGCATTTTTATTTGATGAAAGAAATTCAGGTGGGTTCAACTTTTCATTAAAATTATACTTTATGAGCCTTGGTTTCTCTATTAGCCATGCATTAAAGAAAGATGTTAGTAGCTAGGTCTCGGTAACATCCAAAAAACTCGGTTCATTCAGTACACGCATCCAAGTTTTTGGCATCTAAGTTTTTGGCAACTTTGAGTCGATAGATCGAACTCAAATTGGATAACTAAAAACTCGATTAGACTCCATTCTACCTAGCTAACACAGATAAACTGAACCTGGCAATGAAGGTTATTGACAGATGCATCGTGTTGTGACAATATTTACTACTAATCAGTGACAAATCTCTATTGACAGCTACGTCGCAAAGCCCATTAAAATATAATATACATTATATAATTACCTTTTTAACTTCTAATGATCTCATTCCAACATTCTGTCCCAGTAGTGCATGTTACCGACAAAATATCATATCCACATCCCAAAATGTCTGGAGATAACATATGTGTATATATATCGCTGAGCATGCTATCTTCCTGGAAAAATGTTGCAAAAGCCTAAATAATTGAACTCTATTTATTCATTGTACTAATCTTTCAGCCCTCGCTAATTGACTTGCATTCACAATCACCACTAGTCATAACTATGCTTCTCCTTATAATACTTCTGCTACCATATCCACCCTACTCAAACGCTGCAATCCAATGTGGAGATTGCGGCCAAACCAAGGTCCCTTACCCACTTAGCACCAGCCCTAGCTGCGGGAACCCGGCACACAAAGTTCGGTGCACTGCAGGCACATTGTGGCTTGATGCATTAAATGGCTCATCGTATATGATCACATCTATCAACCCTCAGGGTCAAACAATGACTATTCGACCAGCACCCCTCATCCCCAATACATGCTTGAGCACAGATCTCGTCTACCAGGGAATACAATTGGATCCGATGGGGGCATTCAACACTACAAGCAGTAATACAATATTACTACTGAATTGCACTGACAATATGTTGCATTTACAAGCACCAATAAATTGTTCATCAACTAGTATCTGTCACACCTACATTAAGTACACAAAATTAGCGACCCCTTGCACTGGATCGCCCATATGTTGTGATTTTCGAACCGGCGGTTCACAAACTGCTTATGTGATCAGAATTCATGGGCAAGGGTGCATGGCTTACCAGAGTTTTGTTAATTTGGATGCAACTTTGCCAGTTGCGAAGTGGCCTGAGCCAGGGGTGGAGGTCGAGTGGACATCACCGCAAGAACCAGTCTGCAATTCTCCAGCAGATTGTCAGATTTTGCTAAATTCCAAGTGCCAACCAAACCAGAAGAATGGTGGACAAAAAAGATGCTTCTGTAATGCTGGTCGTAGCTGGGACCCAGTTTATGGTCGTTGTAAAAGTGAGTAACATATTTCTCTTATCCTTCAAATCTCATTGACAAGGGAATATCAACCAGTATTTCGGGAGTACTTAATGGACCAACATACAATTTGGCACAGTATTATCACACGAAATTATAAGATAATCATAGGAATCTTTTCTGTCATCTGATTTCTTACTCGGTCATCTCTGCATCACCTGATTTCTTCACTAGTAATATCACAAATTTCGGGCATAGAGTATGAAAAGAATATCTATGGGAACTAACAATCCTCAAGGTCAAGCACACTTTACCTAGTCATATGAACCCTGGAAATATGAAGATTGTCAAATTATCTTCTAGTCTTGAACTTATAAAGCTAGATAGCCATATATCTAGTTTTACCATTAAAATATTTGCAGGCAGCACAGTATGTGCTCAAATCCAGAGTAGTCCATCTACACAACCCCTAAGACTATATATATAACATGAGAGACGAGCTAAAGAACCTGGGGCCTGTAATTTATATTCATGCTAGGTTCTTTAGCTGATTATCAACATTCCTCAAGTTCTTCAAAAACATGTTAATTGTGATCATTGTTTCGATCCGACCATATAAGTAGTGTACAGAGCTTTAAACTATGATATTTGTGTGTTTAACACACTCAGGGACTCCTAGTAACATTGAGTCTAAAGCTGTTCGACAATGTACTATTCAGATTTTGTAATAATAATGATGATGATAATACTAGGACAGTACTCCTGTATCATGCATACTTCATATATTAAGTGTTTTAAGACTCGACTTTTCCAGTTTCCCTAAACAATCACGCTACGAACAGGTCAACCAGTCTATGCATGCTGCATAATAGTGCTACTATGATGATGTCCTGATGCTAATTTTTTCTATGTAATGCATCATATCCAATCTACTTACTCACTTTTTTCTTTCTGCAGAGTGCAACAAAAAGAGTTGCAAAGTTCATAAAAGCCAAATGCCCGCTATTGTAGGTATGCATGCTCTCACTCTCTCTACTATAAAATTTTAAATGTGGAGAGCTAAGGGTTAACAATGCTCCTTCAGTCCCAAAAAAGCTGGCTACGATTGACTTTAAGTCAAATTGAGTAGACTTTGACCAAAAAAGAAATATTTGCACTAAAATAATCTTATGAATTCGATACTTGTATCTTGTAGTAGATTAATTGTGGTTCTTTACAAGGTTCATTTTATTATTTATTGTTTAAGATCTAGCATAATTGATTTGCATAACGCAAATGATTATTAGACCAAAAGAAGGCAAAAGAGTCAGTTTTATGAGAGGAAAGAAGTAGTTTGTAAGATTTAAACAATTTTGAAGGGGGTGGGGGAGGCCTTAAAGATGCTGGATAGAATTTGTAACCTTCACAACTGAAAATTTGCAGGTGCATTAGGTTCTGTCCTCCTTTTAATCTTAGGCAGCATTCTTGTCTACAAACGTCTTCGTCATGTGAAGCGCACAGCACGAAAAAATTTAGCCAAGGAACGCCAAGAGATCTTAAACGCAAACAGCAATGGAAAGTCCGCAAAGATCTTCAACGACAAAGAACTACGAAAAGCAACAAACAATTTTTCAAAAGAGAACCTTCTTGGAACCGGTGGCTTTGGTGAAGTCTTCAAGGGCACTCTTGAAGATGGAACCTTCATAGCTGTCAAACGTGCCAAGCCCGGGAATACCAAAGGTGTGGATCAAGTCCTCAACGAGGTTCGAATCCTCTGTCAAGTCAACCACAGAAATCTAGTACGACTCCTTGGATGTTGTGTTGAGCTTGAGCAGCCACTCTTAATCTATGAGTACATACCAAATGGAACACTGTTTGAGCACCTCCATGGATTCCGCCTACGCAAGTTGGAACCTCTTAGCTGGCAGAGACGGCTCACCATTGCTCAACAAACTGCAGAAGGTCTTTCGTATCTCCACTCCTCTGCTGTGCAGCCTATTTACCACCGTGATGTTAAATCAAGCAACATTTTACTTGATGAGAAGCTGGATGCAAAAGTTTCTGATTTTGGGCTTTCTAGGCTGGTAGAGACAAGTGAGAGTGATTGCAGTCATATCTACACATCTGCTCAAGGAACCTTAGGATATCTTGACCCGGAATACTACCTAAACCTTCAACTGACTGATAGGAGTGATGTTTATAGCTTTGGGGTAGTCTTATTGGAGCTTCTGACCTCTAACAAGGCCATAGATTTCAACAGAGAAGAAGAAAATGTAAACCTGGTTGTTTACATGAAGAAGATAATGTATGAAGAGAGACTTGTGGATGTTATTGATCCAGCACTTACAAATGGAGCTACGAAGGTAGAGCTAGAGACTATGAAGGCACTCGGAGATTTGGCAGCTGCATGTTTGGATGAACGCAGGCAGAATCGGCCTTCAATGAAAGAAGTAGCTGAAGAGATAGAGTATATTATCAGTATTGTTTTAGGTGAGGCTTCTAAGACATAGTTATGTTGTAATGGCACAATAATGGTATTGTGGCCACTTACTAACCTTAATCAACGCAACTTTGGAAAGATGTTTAATATTTTTGTACTTGTTTGAGTTGAATAGTTTAGATAGAATTATCTTCACTTAAGCCAAGGCATTCAAAAATGGGAACTGTGCTATTACGCCAACCTAAAAGGCTAAGATTAAAATTTCAACCATTTTGCCATCAAACGCAAAACTCAAATGTTAACAACCAGAAGCTCAAAAATTTTGCTCTAACCAAATTTTTGCCTCTACCCAAAACGATTTCTTATATACATTTTGCATGCACATTTGTACCTCTACTCAAAACGATTTCTTACACCAAGAGACCAACTTTTCTGGTGTGGGGCTTACTACCTTTGATTTATTTGGACATCCTTTGGGTGAATTATTTTGCACCTTGAAATCTTTGGAGAATGGTGAATAAAGTAACACTTCAAAACTGAATATAATATCCTTGTCAGTATAATGGCAGAAGTAAGAACTGAATGTCCATAAAAACATAACTTCAAAGAGATTTATGTTCTAGTCAATTGTATTTGGATGAGTTACCCAAAGGCAGATCGTTTCAAGTGATTTGGAGACCTAGGCAAATTAAAGTAATCGGATTGAAAGCCCGGTGATAGGCTATAAACAGCCAAGGCCCAATTATGAGCCCCAAAGCTACAAGCAAACCAGTCCATGAGAATAAGAGCAGCCCAGCCCAGACTAGTGGGCCCCGGGCCCGGAGCCACCACCACGTGGCTGGGTCCCCACCCCAGACTAGGGGACCCCAGATTGATGGCAGTCAGCACACGTGGCACCCCACCTCGGCTGACATCGCCCACACTAGGCGCTGACTAATACTAAACGACAAGAGGGGGAACGCACCAAGTCATGCTCACAACAACGTTGCCACACTCCAGTCAACGGTCCCCCCAGACAAGGCCACGTGTCCTACATCCCGGGAATTCAGCGGCCTGTCCCCCAGATCCAACGATCAAAAGTATAAGGTAACCTACCCCTAAACCCTAGGCCTAGGGCTATAAATACCCCTAGGAAATAGGGTTTAGGGGTTAGACATTATTACACACCAACACACATTTATTACCATTGTGATACTCTACTTGATTATTATCTTCCAAAGCCAACTCTTATTCTCACGCCGGAGGCACCTCGGGGCCAAACCCCCCCTCCGGTGTTGTTTTGCAGACACCCCACTACAGCTACACCACTTCCGAGGCAGGAGTTGGCGAGGAAGTACCCGATCAAGTTTCAGAGTTATCACCCGGAACTCTGGAATAAGGTGAAGAATGATTGTTGTACAGAAAAAACTGAAAACTCGAGGTCGTGTGAATAAATGTTAAAAGAGGGAAAATTACGAAACTGGACTTTCAAATACTTTTGTAACTGGGGACCCTTTTCCTAGGCATGAGTCTCAGCACTTAGTGGGATATTGGCTAACCAGTCAGGTAAGACTGTAATGTTCATGATGCAGATATGGTGGTACATATTCCTTGGGATATTTGTCATTACTGACTAAATATGATGTAAAGTAATATACGGTTCTCACAGTTCTCAACGAATATGCACCACCATATTACAGATATGGTGGTGCATATTCGTTGGGATATTGGCTAAGTAATATTTGGTTCTCACATTACAGATATGGTGCTGCATATTCGTTGGGATATTGGCTTAAGTAATATTTGGTTCTCACAGTTCTCTGATTCTCATCTGAACCTCACCCAGTAAATATATCATGTAATTCAGTTAAGTACAGTAAATCACAGAATTAACCAGAAGAAATAGATAAAGGATTCTTTTTAATTTTAAATATAAATTGATATAGTGTACCCACGAAAATAGACATGCTTAAAAGGATGCCTCAGATTGCATGAATGTGAGATCTTTGAAATCCATTAGCAAGAGATTACTAGGGTCAGTTCATATGTAGAGAAGTAAAGACAATTAAAGCAGCATAAAATATGATGAAATCAAAATGAAAAGTATGATAAGGAAGCACATGAACTAGATCTAAGATTTTCACCAAAAAAAACTAGTCAATATGATTAGAAAAAACACATCTAAAACAAAGGTTAAATTTCTTAAGGATAAAATGTATACTGGAGAATAAGCACACACTATGTAACGTTTGGGATGGTAAATTAAGCATGATTCACACTGATGCTAAGATCCAAAACATTACATGGGAAGATACAGCAGTAAGTAACCAAGTAGCGAAAGCCAGAGCAATGGAGAGGTCATATCTGCCACAGGGGATATTCAAACGAACCTTGCAAAAATCCAAGTCTTTTGCATATAAAACCGCAATCCCTGCTGATGAGCATGCAGCTGCAAGTGATAAAGTAGCAGTCACCTGCATGTTATAAAAGCACTAAGATTACAGATTATGCAGAATTGACACTTGAAACCACATTTCACCGCTAACATGTACTTGAAAGGATTAAGGGAGAAGGGCTGAGAGGCAAATAAGCATCCTAACATTGATGAGGGAGACTCATTAAGCATCTGGGTGGCTCCTCGCATGGAATCATGCAAAGGATCCCCATAGATAATATAGTAAAAACGAGATTTCAAGGGATTAGTTGTATACCCAATCACCAACGACAAAAAGGCTGACTAGGACTGGATTTTGAAGGTCTCTCTTTATTCTTAAAGCATAAACATCAAGGCATGCAAGACCAAAGCTCCATAACACTTGAAGCCCCATTGACGCAATTAAATAGCTGTGTCAAATCAGATCTTGTCAGAGCGAAGGAATAAAGGATTATATCTATGATACCAATAAAGAATATGTTTGAGAAATTGATTAAAAAGAAAGCAAGTCAGGCATGATCTATTGACGCATGACAAGAAAAAGTAGAGGCCAAAGTGCTGCTGGATGTGACCACAGATGTAACAAACCAGCACTGATGCAAAAGAAGGCACAAAATCTTTCCGATTTCCCCACCTATCACTCTGTCTCTTCTCAAAAACCCTAACACCTCACAGCGACCCTAGACTTGACATGTTCTTTTAGCGTCTTAAGAGGGAGAAAATATAGGCCAATAATATCGAATAGAAGACCATATCTGGGACCTTTATGCAGTAGGAAAAGCAAAATTTTTCAAGATAGGTTTCTTAAGGCCATAATACTCACTTCCTTCTGTAAAGATAAAAGCATTTTCACTCAATAATGTGAAAGAAAGGCATTTCTAAACTTTTGGTGTACATCAAATCGATTGCTACAAGCATTAAATTTGTATAGCTTGTTTAGATTACTATTAATTATGGACTAAGTACATATCCAAAAGTTTCATGAAGAGTCCAAGTCTCCATGACCAGACGCAAACTACCTAAAATATAAATAAAGTGAGGATATTTAAATGTCTTTTTCAAAATTAAAACACATACATGCTCGCCTTATAATCCCAAAGATGCTACAATGCTCTACGCTTGAAAAAAAAAATAACTATCAACGCTGAGTAGTATCAACGAATTTTCAAATAACATCAATTTCCATTTTTTATAAATTAAGGATCAGTCCAGAAGGTTCTAGGCTTTGTTTAGATAGAAACAAGATTGGCCAAGTTATTACAGCAGTAAATCAATTTTGCTATAAGATTACAAGCTTTTTATTTTAAAAGATCTACAAGTAAATAAATATCATCCACCATTCTCCAAATAACCTCATATAAGCAAGGGTCCTGGTCCCTGACAAATGTCAAGGACCAGTTTTTTAAAAATCTATTCTTCTACCATTGGATCAACCGTCCAATGGCCAATTAAAAGAAATTTCACGAGATGTCGTGCATTTTTTCATCGGTGCTTGGCTGTCAATGGAAATTTTCCGCCAAGATGCATAATTTACGAAATTGCCATTACTTTGTCTATGGAAAATTTCCGCGGATAGGCTAAAACTAAATCCATATAATTAGACAATCTGTATGCTTCATAGAATGAGGATATTTTCCTTCCTTTCATTATTATTAGTTTTCTGTACAACATGGTATCTAATTTTCTGTACAACATGCCACAAACCCACAATTATTAATAAGTTCTTCTACATCAGCTAAGAGTTTAGTCAGCTCGACACATAAGATAGTGGTGAATTCTCATTTCTCAATATGTAAAGTCAACATAATTGATTCTAAAGGGAAAGCCCTAAGATAGTGGTATCAAGTGCTAGCCCTTTAAACATGAATGTCTCTAAAACCAATAAAGGAATGGTTAAATGTGACATGTTTACTGTTCACATTACAGTATACGCGGCAATACTTTTACAGAAAGGTAAAGGATCCGCTAAACAGTGAACACATACTTGAGCTCAACTTCCAAAGAAAGCCTACTTGTGGGTGTTCATAAAAATAAGCAGCTAATTGTATCTATCTATAACGCAGGCAAGCAGTTTTTCAAACAAACAATACTAGGTCATCAGGAAATATTACTCAACCCTTACTGCATTCGACCAAACCATACCCGAAAACATCTAATATATCATATTTGAATACTAAATAAAGGTAAAATCTTGCACACAAATTCTAAAACTAACATCTTAAACCAATTAAACTAGAAACCCCATTCAAGAACAAAGCCCAAAAATAGAAAAACATACCAGAAAGCAGTGTAATTAGAGAATCCTTTGGCAGAAACCATGACTCCAATGGAGGCAGCAGCACACAAAAACTGACCAATCCTCAACAACAACCCACTCACCATTCCAGGACTCCCAATCAGCTCTTTCATTTCTAATCTCTATATCACATTCGCCTTTGCAAATCAAAAAGTAACACAAAACAAGATCCTAATAAACACCCAAGATTTTGTTCATCCCCCCACTATTAAATCAACACATACAAAATCTGTATGTTTGTAAACATTATACAAAGACCCAAGATCTGGGTTGTTATGAATGAGAGTAGATCAGCCAAAATAACCCTCAACCAAAAGACCTATTTGGGTTATTGAAAAACCCCAGAAGATTAGTTCTTGATGATTTTTTAATTTACTCCATTATTTAGTAGTAGGAGTAATGGTTAGTGAAGCTCTAATTATTAATAAATGGAAATATACTACTAGTATTCGGTGTTGTAAAAAGCGGGAATCGGACTTAATCGGTAGAGGCACTGTCCAGGGATTAATCGGGGATTAATCGGGTATTTGAGGATTAATCGGAATGATTAATCAAATAATCGGATTATTAATCAGTTCGGTAACCCATGGAACAGGGATTAATCGGTGATTAATCGTGATTAATCACCGATTTTTAGAACAGAGCCAGTATTAATTAACGGTTTTATTACCCTTTTTAGCCTTGCTTTCTTCCGACAAAAGCTGAGAGTCCTACGTGGATATTGTTGTTAATGCTTGTAGTTTAACGACTTATGTTTGGATTTGTCTCGTGTGATTCGGATTTGAGTCTGCTTCGCAGCCGTTTAATGTGCCACGTCATAATATTAATCCTACGGTTCAAACTTCAAAGTAGGACTAGACCTCACATAATTAGTATATTACGTAGTACTAGCTTATAACCCGTCCAAAGCACGGGTTGCTTTTTATTTTCTGTTTTTAAATTCTATTTGTTATATTAAAATAAAATAGAATAAAATAATATGTGATTAAGTTTTTTATTTTTACTTTTTGACTATTATAATGAATTTTATTTTTAATATGTTATTAATGATATGCGAATCTTAATTTCTGTAAGAATATTTTTTTCATATGATATATAAAGAGTTTGGTTAATTTGGCTTAAAAAATTGGAGTTTTTTCAAAATAACACAAATTGCATTAGTTTTTTTTTCAAAAATACGACTTGTAGCCTTTGCAATCTTTTTTTCCAAATGCATGCAACCTCAGCAACCTTTGTTTTGCAACATTTGAAACCAAAGAATCGTAGTTTTGTAAATAGTGTCAACAAATTGGGTTGTTTTGTAAATATCAACTATACTTGAAATTGTAAGCATTTTTTAATTATAATTTAGTTAAATTTGGTTTTTTTATTTTAATTTAATTTATATTAAATAATAGTAAAGGAAGAAGGGTGATGGCCCTAAATGCCCACCTCCCAAAATAAATGGTCCAAAATACCAATTTTCGGACTACATGGCCCTAAATACCCACGGGACATGCATGTGGGAAAGGAGTGTCCGGACACTCCTATGACACATGCGTGTCATTAACAAACTGCATCTGGTGCTCGTGAAAACAAGCCGGGACACGCATGTTGATCATGCGTGTATTGGAACACGCATGTACAACTTGCGTGTCGTAAGTAATTGTTCATCGTCTTCTACATCTCGCCGGAGACGAGTTTTCGAAGAAAACTTTGACCAATTGTTTCACCCCCTGCAAGCATCGAACAATAGCATACGATATATCAAATCGATCGTATTCTTCTCCTCTACATGTCTATGTTCTTCTTTTTTCGTTTTGTTTGCCGGAATGATAAACCCCAAAACCAATCTCATTTCCCGATCCATTTTCCAAACATCTTGTACACGCCCCTGCGGGGCCAAAACTCACAAATCAGTCGTGGATAAATGGAGAAGCAGGTTTGGGCATCCTTTTGATGCCCTCAAAAGGACTGGAGGTGGCCGGAATCAGGAAAACGACCCATGGCGATTTTCAGGCGATTTTTGCGTCGTCTGAGCTCCGGAGTCGTTTGTGTGATAATGACGTCATATGACGTCATCACGCATTCTCGTCATGCGTGACCCCTGATACGCATGTGAGAAATGCGTATCACAGGTCACGCATGACCAGAATGCGTGACCCGTCGGTAAATATGGCCATTGCTCCCGCATATCAGCATTTCGGGCCATGTCCCCCCAAATCTTGGCATTTTGGGCATTTTCTCAAGGAAGAAATTGTTATTAGAAGGAAAGTTTTTAAGCAAATTAAGCATAGATATATAAATACTTAGATGTTTGCATAATATTTATGTAGGTTTGTTTTTTCTTATGCTTTTTTTTTGGGAATTTTGCAATTTTTTTCTTCCTTTTTCTTCTTTATAGAATTTTTCTCGTTTTTTCTCCATTTTTTTTTCTTATTCTTTCTTGTGAAATTGAAGTTATTCAATTTGTAACTTTGTATCATAGTTATGTTGTTGAAAGGAGAGGACATTATAATGACCAATTAATATTATATCATTAGAACGTGTTGGCAACATGTTGTATTAAATCACTGTGAACAAAGTAATTAGTCCATTTTTTATTATCCATTCATATTTTTTTCTTTTAATTTCTTTAATGTAGATATGTATGCATTGAATTTTAAGTGAGTAATTCATTTTTTAATTGTAGAAACCATTTTATTTATATTTGATTATAACAATGAATTAGAATTTTATCTAAAATTATGTTTTGGTTATTTTATTTAAAATTTTTCATTTTAAATTTATTCATTTAAAGTGTATTGCGTATGTGTTTTTGTTCCAGAATAACTAAATAGAAGAGTGGATGAAAAGAAACATTTGGCAAAGGCAAAGATGCCACAGCATCAGTTCCTCTATTCTCATCTCTGGCTGTTAATATTACAGTCACCCCTGCTGCTGCTAGTTGCCTCACTGTGTCAAATCCAATCCCCTTGTTTGCTTCTGTCACCACTGCATACCATTCTTTAAACAAATTTTGACACAATTTCCTGATTGTTGGTTGGATTTGAAGCTGATGGCTACGACTGAGCCTCATATTTAAATTATGATATGTTAACAGCTATTTGGGTAGACTTATCTGTATCTAATGTATTCTAAGTTTCAAACACATCCTGAATATCATATTCTAACAGTTCTATGACTTTTGAAGATGAATTTGGAGAACTCTACTAAAAATTTAATAACAAATCTGAAATATACATTGTTGATAGTGTATTAAGTTGAAGTGAGTGTATTTATGTTTTATTAGAAAGTACAAATGAACTAATATTATGAATGAAGGAAAATTAGACCAAACATAAGAAAGCAAAACAGGTGTCTCAAAAAATTAAATTAAGAAAGTAATCCATCCATTGAACAAGATAGAGATGGTCTTCCTCTGATGTCTCCAAGTCGGCCATAATAGAATAGATAGGCTACTAAGTTTTTGTTTTTTCAATCTATTTTCACTACACACACACACACACAGAGTATTAGAAGAACTTTTCAGTTATAAATGATTGGACAAAGGAGGAAATTGGATCATTTAAATTTCTGACAAAAGAAACTTATATCATGTAATTATGATTAAGCAGTAGAGGTAAGAAGAAAGGACCAAGGAGCTATATTTTCTGGATGATCACTTTATTTCATACTCACAAATTAGCTAGCGGAATCTCTATAACTTTAATTTGATCTTCTCCGACCACTTGAAAATATCATAATGAACTTTATCGCCTCCAATGTCTTCTCTTGTTCCCCCTGTGTTTGGAGTCACTTCTGCATATTGATGAAAATCTCCTAAACTTTTTAAATTTTTTCTTTCTTCAAAAGCTTGATGTCATATAGTGGTATTCATTGTTTCATTAGCTGTAGCAGTTGGTTAGCAAGCAATTGGGGATGATTCTGCAAGTACCTTTATGTTTAAATATAGACTTTTCCTGCAATTTTCTGGTTATTTTTTGTTTTTTCTATTCTTAATTTGCATTTTCCAGTAAACTTTAGATTTGTTGCATCCTACTTGTTTTCTTTTGAGGAAATTTTAGTTGAGTTTTTTGTTATTTTTTTGTGCATAATAATTTTTTTTCTTTATTACTCTGCAGTTTTGATGTTTTCTGCAGTTTTGAAACCTGGTAGTCTTAAGTGAGCGTGGTTGGATTTGATTTGTGTATAAGGATTAGTATATAAGAATACTGTTAATGAAAGGTTCTGCAGGATCTGCTTAATCCTTCCATGCTAACAGCATTGGAATTAAATATGAGAATGGATTTGCCATTTTTTTAGCTTTAGTGATGATCCCCATTGCAGTCGGTTTATTCTCTTCCTTTCTGATTTTTCTCCAAATTTCTGCAATAATTTCAGTACTTATCTTTTATTGCAGTCATGAAGCTTTTGTTTTTTGCTGACACGTGAATTATAATTTTTATAGTACTGAACCAACATTTAATTAAGGATAACCTAGCTTCAAATACAATATGATTGTAAAAGAATTTGATTTGTCTTATATATAGTTTAGGCCTTCGTAGTTTTTGAAGCTAATGACCTTATGCATATGGTCACTTGGTTGCTGCAGTTATGAGTATAGTTTAATTATTTGCTCTACGTATATAGTATAATGTACACACCAACACAGAGAGAAGTACTTTTTCAGTTATAAATTATTGGACAAAGGAGGAAACTGGATCATCTAAATTTCTGATTGCCTCCAATCTTCTCCTGTCGCCCCTGCTGCTACTCGTATAATATCTTCAATAAATGCGAAATTCCCCATTATATCAACATGAGCACCACTTTGGGTTCCCCTGCCTTCCAGAAGAAAATCATAGCAGGCTTAGAATAAAACAAAAACATCCGATTAAAAACGTAAATCAGTAGGCTTAGAACAAAACCAAGAATAAAACAAAAACATCAGATTAAAAACGTAAATCAGTAGGCTTAGAACAAAACCAAGTTTTGCAGGTAAGCTGAATAAATAGGGTTTAAAGAGAATGTGCCAACCAATACACTACCATGGTCTGCCCAGATATATTTTATAAAAGAAGCACCACAATCGAAATTATAACTGAATAAACCATTAGTTTAAAGATCAAAGTTTGACCAGGGATAGGAATAAATAGAAATCTTAGATATTAAATCCTACTAAATCTACTAATAGCTACTTCCAAAAATAATAATAATCCTGGTTTCCTAATTGGAGGTGCCAAATAGCACTTATGTTTATTTCTTAATAAAGCATAAAAAAGCATAGAACGTCTTAATAACAATTGTTATTTTTGACGTTTGTTGTTCTGTTTCACAGCTTTTTTTCTTCACAACAGACGATGTTGGGGTGCTTTGATCTCCATTGTCTTCATTGGCAGTAGTATCATCACTTTGTGCTACTTCTGAAACAATTATGGAATTGTTCTCTGCTGGAAAATCAGGTAGCTTTCTCTTATTCACCGGAGGAGATTATGAGGATTTCTTGGTTTGATCATCCAGTTGTCATTTGGGAGTGTCAGCATCAGGTTTAAGAGTATCAGATTTTGTAGTATTGACTTCTTCTATTTCAGTAACTGTGTAGCCTTCTAGCTTCTTAACAGTGTTGTAGAATGTAAGTTTCAACTTAAACATGTAAGTCTTTCCCAACACGTTATTCAAGACTGGGGGAATCATATTTGGGCTCGCATTCTGTTGCACAAATATAAAATTGATTTATTAATATAAGAGCGCAGAGTATTCAGATATTGCAAATTGTAAATGTTAAAACTTAGATTAATACCTGATCATTATTGAGTATATGTTGTGCCGAGACATTAAGCAACTTCATGACATGTCTATCAAATATTACGAAGGTTGTATCTGAAGTTGAATCCTGAATTGCTAGTGTGACTCGATATCTAGGAATTGGTTTTGTTTCACCCACACAATGGTTGCATTCTTGCACCTCATTCATTTTTTTGTTGCACCTATGGCAAGCAATGTAGTACCATCCATATTCTGGAATTAAGCCAGTCACAGTTGCTTCAACATAGAATTGAAGATGATGCATAGGAATTAAATCAGGTCTTTGCAATAATTAGGGTTATGAATCATGAAATTTAAAAATGTCATGACTTACGGTTGCTCCAACTGGTAATTGTGCATTAAATAATTATTGATCTATTGTAACAATGTCAATATTCGAAGAGACTTTCTGCATTGGATTGTTGATAACTGGTGCAATAGTCGGTATTTTGTTGTCTTTCATTTTTGGATTTTCACGCAGTGTCATGACAGCTGAGTCGTCAATATTGAAAAAGTATTGTGTCGAGCTGCTTGACCACAATACTATTTCTCCTACAAAGGAAAACAATAGTTGGAAGATAGTATCATAGATTATGTCAATCATAAAAACTGTGAATATTGTAATGTTTTTAAAACTTACCATTAACAGATTTGGTGGAGACACCTGTTACAATGACAAAGACATCGGGCTTCTTATACTCATTCTCCAACTTAAGAAAATTATATGCCTGATGCTCCCATAGTGTGATTTTTATTGTGTCGTCCCTAAAGCAAAATTAAACATATTACAACAAATGAATACATGCAGATAATAAAATTTTATTTGAATGGCGTGCAAATATCTTACAAAATAAATATGGCAAACATGTATCAAATACAAACCTGTCATTTGCTAGAACAATATCCAATGCTTTTTTGCCACTGGGTTTCGTTTGTATATGTGTAAACCCTATCAACTTACCAACAACATCTAACAAATAATATATATGTTAGTTTCGTATAATACCATATGTGAATCAAGTACATGAGTGCATGAAAGAGTTAAAAAAAAGATCAACAATAAAGCATAATTAGGTGTAGTTACCCATTAGAGTTATAACTTCTCCTAGTCTTGTTCTTGCCTCTTGAAACTTCTTCAACTCAAGTGATCATAGGTATATCAGTCGCGTCATCAACTTTTCTGGAAACTGTCTTCCTATGAAATTTGATAATGATTTCTCCAGGCACGGGTCTATAGGTATCGAGTGCACATTCTACAGTGAACTTTGAAATCATATAGACACTTCCAAGCTTCAACTTTTTCTCGTATTCTGCTATCAGTGCAAATGGTAGTGGTCCTGCCTGGATTTGAGTCCCCTAAAACATTTGTTTTTTTATATATATAATTTACACAAGTTAGTTATTGTGTATATAATTCAATATATTATTTAATATCGAAAAATACACAAAAAATGTATAGAATGAAACAACCTTTTCATCTATAATAATATAGGTTTTGTTTAAGATAGTCTCAGTTCCTTGCTTCTTACCTTCGCATTCTCTAGTAATTCGAACTTTGATGAAGCATGTCCCCTGATCATCAAGGCTTAAATCCTTCAATGGTGTGTATGCCTCCATGATGCTGCATATTAAGGAAAAGCAAAATAATTTTGAACATATAAACAGGACAAATATAAACAGAGTGCATGAACAGGATATTCGACTAACTACCTGAATAGTTGTAGCTGTGGGAATTTTTTTGTTTGTTGTAGTGTATTGATAGCAGCAGCCTCACGACTTATATAGGAAATTGGTAAGACGGGGATAAGTATGTTATATGTTTTTTATTAGTATTAAAATACAATCGATAGAGTTGCATTTGGTTCGAATAATGTTACTAAGTTGTAAAATTTTATTCTATAATCTAACTGTAATTGTTAAGAATTTGAACTTTATCTATCTTTTGATTCAAACAATTACAATTACATTTAATATCTAACACATGATTCTTAAGCGTTTTTGTAGGTATCTTCTTATTTTTGTAAATTTAGATTTAAATTTAATGCAATAAATTTAGATGAGGGGTTTACAATTGAATTGTAACACCCCCAGATCCGGGATCAGGGATCTGGTCGTTACGGTCTCAATTTCCATCCACAAAACCAACATAATTTAAATTACAACCTTGTGACCCAAAACAACAACATAAAACACACCGGTTATAGTCCCAGAGATGAAATCAGAGTAACTACCGAATATTATTAATCACAAGCTTGAGTTCTTACAACCCAAGAGAATTACAATTAACTATCACATACTCTTTGCCATCCATTTATATGCGTCATATAGTAAATACATTTGATACTCAAATGCTAACAACTAGCCTACCAATAGCTTCCTCTGCAGCAATAGTAGCTATGACCTCAGCGGTTAACCCTTTTGACGGATGTCACCTGTTTGCGCCGAGTACGCCTTGTGCGGGCCATCTGATCTAGCTATTGTTGTGATATAAATAAATAAAGCAAGGGTGAGCAATAGCCCACCAAAAGTAATATATGACTGAACAATGATATATATATATATATATATATATATATATATATATATATATATATATATATATATATATATATATATATATATATATATAGCAAGTCAACAATATCGTTGAAACCATATGGCATGCATTTACGAAGATAGTGCCAGTATAATGTAAATGATGAAGTTACAAGGTAACTAAAAAATATATTTTGTGGAAATATCTGCTATGCCAAAGATAAGCATGATATCATCATTATCATTAAGATGGAACTTGTAGGAAAAATATTGCAATTCCAGTCTAAAACACTTTTTAAACCTGCCAACACAGATGGTGTTGCGGAAGAATTCCAATTTTGAAAAGTGAACTAATAGGGGAGCATTGCTGCGCCAGATGCTCTAACGTTTACGATGATCAGTCGTATGTCACGCATCTCATCAGTCGTTCTCTACATGTAGAAGGTAGCTCCGACGGATTTACTTGTCGACCGCCCTCTGGAACTCCTCGGCCAACGGTTGGGCCATTGCTGGGCCGGCGCCACTCGGCCACTTACGCATCTCCTAGTTCATTTAACATCCATAAATCTGAAACGTAAAGTTCGTTCCCCTTTCCCCAAGTATAATACTTGTTGATAAGACTCCACAAAGTAGTCGTATCTAGTTGAAAAGGAAAATTCACCAATATTTTCGAAGTTGCTGCTTGTTAATGGATACCAACTTGTTCCAACACTCTTAACCCTCGAATAATGAGTGGGTACACAAGATTCATTAAATAATAGCAACTAAGTTGCGAGTGAAAAGAATAGTTTCAAACAATTTATGACCGGGAAGTCAACAAGATAAATAACATTTCTCAAGTAAGGTTCCCTTATAATTTGAGAGATCGAATTGAATGAAGAATAGAGCTTCTGAGAACCTTCCTTGATAAGATAATATTAATAATAAGGCTCTGAAATAATTTACATAATATTCGAAGGTCGAGGGTAATATTCGAATGGAGTAAATCATTTTAAAACGAGTTAAAATAATTAAATAAATATTCAAGGAATATTGATTAAGTCATAAATATTTAAAGAATATTTTAATATTGCTCAAAATAAATCTCAAATAAATATTCATAATAATATTCATTGAACGAATAATGAATATTCAAATTAATAATACTTATTGGAGAGATAATTATCAAATGGATATTCGGGGTAATATTCATTGAATAAACACTACGCCATAAATGGGCTATCGTTACATATTTTTCATGAATGTTGCTAGAATATGTTACCTTAGCATGTTACTTTGGACCTAATATAACATTTTGTTTTTTGTGTTACCTTAGCCACAAACAAGATGTTACCTTAGCTTTAAAGTGTTGGATGTTAGCAACATACATGATATGTTACCTTAGATCATTAATAAACTCAATTTTGAATTTTTTAACCAAAAAATAATTTAATTATTTAAAAATCACATTCACCTTTATAATATTTGATTTTTTTTAAAAGTAAGAGTTTACCAATCGAATGAGATTTTTTTTCTGAATATCAAGATATTAAATTGTTATTATTTTTAGGTTCTATTTATTTATTAAATAATATACAATACATATTATAAAAAACAAAATCAAAAAATAGAAAAATAATTGCAAAATCTGGAAAAAAGAGGATGCACGGTTCCCAGTGAAATGTTTAGCGGCCAATTATCCCGCCTGTGTGAAATCTTTACACTTAAACAAAATAAACCTCACTCTCTCAATCTCAGTCTCAGTCTCTCCCCCCCTCTCTCTCTCTCGTAAACCTCTCTTTCCTCTCTAAATAAGTTTGAGGCTTCAAATTATGTTGCTCAATTGAATATACCCCTCGGTTTGAGGCTTCAAATTTGGGTTTCTTCAATTTAGGGCTTCGATTCGGAATTTCAATTAGGGCTTTTACTTCAAGGTAAATATGGGGCTTTATTTGGAGTTTATGATGATTAACTTGTTTATAATTTATTTCTTTTTACTGATTAACTTGTCTTTCTTGTTCCTATAGTGAAGACCCTTCTTTACCCTGTAGCCGTTGTAAATGGTCTTGTCAGTGACATGGGGCGATTTGTTAAAAATTTACAACTTGACATGGGGCTTCCCAGTGCCTGACCTACAGTGATTGGAGGTTTGTTTGATAAATATCTGTTTATGCATACGCCAAAGCAGTTTAATCTTATATTGCACAACTTGATTCATTCTGTGTCTCTGCTGAACAATTCACTTACATTCCGTGTCTCCAGTTTGTAGTGATTGTTTTCTGAATTATAAAGTATAAAAATTGAACTGGTAAGTTGTTTTAGATTCTATATATTATATACTTGTTCACCAAGTACTATTTAGTATTTTGATAGGCTGCCTTTAAAATTTTATTTTTCTGTGCTTTTCGTCAAATTTGTGTGTACTTCAGTTCATCCTCAAGGTAAAAGTTTGACTTGTTCATGTTTCCGAGAGTAGTACAACTTTTCTTTAGTCTCTATTATCAACTATACCTTCACTGCAAGATTAATAGATGCAGGTGATACCCGGTTTACATGCTGCTAAAGTGCTAACTGCTTATATAATGTGTCTGTTAGTGTGTATGAAATAAATAATTTTTGGCATGATCCTGAATAATCATGTCAAAATCGATCCTGCAGGCATTTGTAAATATCGTTCTGACATTGTGCGATGCTGGGGATTCTATAGTTATGTTTGCACCATACTATTTCGATGCATATATGTCATTCCAGATGACAGGTGTCACTAATATTCTTGTTGGTCCTGGTGATCCAGAGACACTTCACCCAGATGCAGGTGAGAAGGTTAAATAGCATGTTTAATTTATAGTACATTAAATACTACAGCTTTTGAAAATGGAAATTGGTGTTAATGACGTTTTACTTAAATCCTGTGTAATGGTGTTCATGGCCTGCCATTTACCATTGCATCAGACATTAAAGGTTTTTGTTACATCTGTTTCATAGGGAAGTTTTTTTTTTTTTGAATTATATCCAATTCCATCTATAGAGTTTTAATAATGCTCAATTTTTTTTGTAATACTTTTGCTTCCTTGGTCAGTCCCTCGTTACTGGGTTCAGCTGTCCACAATGGAAAGAAACAAAGTATCTTATATGTTAAGAATTTATCAGGGTTCATATGTTATTACATTTGTACACGCTTTGGAGATCTAATTTAGATATATAAATAAGAAGTCTCTCTTAATATTCAGAATAACATGATAAGAGTACTTATAGACTTGTAATAATAAAAACTGATCTCTGTAAATAATAAAAAAAACCTGGACTACATATACACAGACTAGAACCAGGCCATTACTGATCTATGTAGATAATTAATTTTGTGTCATTACATTCCTTGTCAATTGAATTTGTAAAACACTGAACTCATGCCAACACCTGCAATTATGTTTGGTTAATGGCATGTATATATGCCAACACATACATAATATTTATTTAATTATTTTGTCCCAATAGAGTACTGAAATGTGGTAATTGCTTTTGAAATATATATAGACAAGTGTGTACTTGTGTACTTGCATGCAAGTGATCGTATACATTCTTCTAAGTGGGGTGCCTCCATTTTGGGCTGGTAAGGCATATGTATATTTATCAGATCTTAACTTACAAGCAACTACAAGATAAAAGACTTGTTTTGTCAGAATGAATTTCAGAAATTAACAGGATGGCCTTAAAGAGTCGTATATATATTATTCAATTTTTTGTGTTGGTGGGACAGATTATTAAACATCAGGAGCAAAAACACAGTACAGAGTATGAGTGTTACTTGTTAATTGAATTCTGAATTCTCTTCAAATGAACACTGATATGTTATCTATACGTTGCTTGTATTGTGATAAAGGGAAAATTCATTTTTATCGTGCCGTCCAGGCCCAAGAAAATAGAAAGGCGTCCATCATAACTTAGTGACAGCTCCTTAGTGGTGTTATCTAGGTATTGGTTTTGCATTGTCTATCTACTGCACATTATATATGTTGGTCTCTGTTGTCATTGTCGTTCTGGTACCCTACTATGCCATGGATCCTGATACCCCCATCTCCTCGGCCTGTTCTAGTCATGGACTTGAGTGGGCATTGTAAGTAGATGTTTGGTACTTTAATAAATGAGATTATTGGTAGTTAGTGATTGTTCTCTAGTATTTGAGCAATCAATTAAATTCCTAATCTTTCCCCTCTTATTTCTTTAAGCCATGGATTTGTTTACATTACAGGTATATTGTAACTGTGGGAGCTTGTACTACTCTCTGTTCAACATTGATCTGGCCCTTTCTTTAAATTGTACGTCTTGAGTGCTGATAAATTCCTTCATGCTACATGTGTTATGTTTTCCATTGTAATATGATTGATCATAATAGTGTGTAGAGATTCTTTTTATTTGCAAAAATAAATATTTAATTCCTAGAATGTTAATCATGATGCTTAATCCTGTTCTTAGCACTTTGCTATCATCTAAATGTAATTTTGGGCCTTCACTTACTTTCTTAATGTGTAAAATTAATCTTTTTGTTTCGCTGATGTAGTATCTTTTTTTTGCTTCAAAAATCAGGTAGTCCTGTTCTTGGCTATCTAAATGTCGGCATCTTGATTTGGCAGGTATATCTGAGAATCATCAATATTCCATAAATACTTAATGACGTTCATATTTTATAGTTATAATTATTATTAGCTTTCATTTGCTATCTGATAAGTTTGGCATCATTTTGTTGTAAATTTACCAAGTCTTTATGGATGTAATTAGGTGTTGGATTCTCTGTTTTCGATTATTGTCCTCTTTTGTTCCAAAAGGAAATTAAATCAAGTCCCACTTCATTGATTACTTTCAACTGCGTTACTTCTTCGTGTAGTTGATCAATTCACTCTAAAATGCAATTTTTTTTGTAAATGTGGTGAAAAAAATGTTAAGTTTTACAAGTAACAGTAAAAGAGAAAGAAACAGTAAGATGACAAGTAAGGAGAGTCAACAGAGTCTCATATCAATTGCAAGACATAAGCTAGTAATCTTGGATGTATCTGGTTGATGTCTGGACTAAATTTAATACTAGAAAATGTCACTAGTAAGCCTGGGTAAAAAATTAGGAGTAGTCTTATCCCAAGGAGTTGTAAGTCTCTGTAAACAAACATTGTCGAAGGATTTGAAAAACTTCAAATTATCTTCTAATATCAAGTTCCCATTCCTTTCCATTGTCTTTATAGTCCTCTTTTAACTGCCTGTTTAGGCTTGAAAAATTGCCTCTGCTTCAAAGTATAAATAAGATGAAATTATAAGCTGTTGGAATGTACTACATAATTGTGACTGGATGTTTGTACAGAAATATGCACTGGCTCAATAGTATGAAATCTGAGCTAAAACAAAGATTCTGAGATGTTTTTGAGAAGTTGGACATTGATATATGTACAGGATTTGCTGGATTTGTGCCCTGCAAACATGGAAAATTATGAGCAGAAGCTGCAGAATTTTTACACAGAGCATTATTCGGAAAGTAGCTATAAGTTTCCAGATTCTCTAAACTTTGTTAATGAATTTTTTTTCTCATGTGTGTTGAAGATATATGTATGCAGAATTTTTTTTTCTTGTAATGACTTTCTACTGGTAGGGAAAAAATTAATTACGAATTATGAATTATGTAATGTGTTGGATTATGAATTATGTAATGTGTTGGATTTGGAATGAACAAGATATTTAAGTTGGGATGTAAAATATGTATGTACAGTTTCTTTCAAATTTTTCTAGAAAAGATGTTACATTAGCTAATGGAAATGTTGCTATATAAAAACTAATGTAACAAAAAAAATGTTGCACTAGGTCAAATAATGTTGCCAACAAAAGTGGATCAAAAAGTGGGGCCCACAGTGGGGACCATAGTAGTCCCCATTGTGGGTCCCACTATTTTAAAAAAAATCTAGGTCTCTAAGGTAACATATATATTAAGTTACCGTAGACCTCACTTTTGTTGCTATAGCAAGCTAAGGTGACATAAAACTGCATGTTACCTTAGGGATCAAAAATGTTACCTTAGACACCTAAGGCAACATGCTGAGAGCTATCACCAGAAAAATGTTACCTTAGCTACTTTATGGGCCTAAGGTAACATATAATGGGCCTAAGGTAACATTTTTTTTGTGTTACCGTAGGCTGTTTATGGTGTAGTGAAATAATGAATATTCAACTTAATAATATTTATTGAAGAAATGCTTATCGAATGAATATTCGAAATAATATTCAATAATTGAATCGACTTTAAATGAATATCGAAGATAATATTCATCAACTAAAGCAAGCTCAAGTGAATATTTAAAATAATATTTATTGACTAACTTGAGTCCGAATGAATGTTCAAAATAATTGTAACACCCCCAGATCCGGGGTCAGGGATCCGGTCATTACGGTCTCAATTTCCATCCACAAAACCAACATAAAATAGATTACAACCTTGTGACCCAAAACAACAATATACAACACACCCGTTATAGTCCTAGAGATGAAATCAGAGTAATTACCAAACATTATTAATCGCAAGATTGAGTTCTTACAACCAAAAGAATTTCAATATAACCTTTACATACTCTTTGCCATCCATTTGTATGAGTCATATAATAAATACATTTGGTACTCAAATGCTAACAACTAGCCTACCAATAGCTTCCTCTTCAGCAATGGTAGCTAAGACCTCAACGGTTAACCCTCTGACAGCCGTCACCTGCTTGCGCCAAGTGCGCCTTGTGCGGGTCATCTGATCTAGCTATTGTTGTGATATAATAATAAAACAAGGGTGAGCAATAGCCCACCAAAAAGAATATAAATGACAGTGATAATATATAACAGTTCAAAATATCTTTGAAACCATATGCCATGCATTAACGAAAAGAGTGCCAGTATTATGTAAATGATGAAGTTACAAGGTAACTCGAAATATAACTTTGTGGGAATATCTGCTATGCCAAATAAGCAAGATAGCATTATTTATCATAAAAGAGGAACTTGCAGAAAAATATTGCAATTCTAGATTCAATCATTTTTTCACCCTGCCAACACCATTAGTGTTGCAGAAAATTTCCACCTTAATAAATGAACTAATTCTGGAGCATTGACGCGCCAGGAGACATAACATTCACGATGATCAGTCGCAGGTTATGCTCCCCACTTTTTGTTCTCTACATGTAGAAGGAAGTACCGACGGGTTTACTTGTCTACCGCCCTCTGGAACCCCCCGACCAACGGTTGGGCCATTGCTGGATCGGCGCCACTCGATCACTTACGCGGCTCCTAGTTCTCATAACATCCATAACTCTGAAACATAAGGTTCGTCCCCCTTTCCCCAAGTATAATACTTGTTGATAAGACTTCACAAAGTAGTCGTATCTAGTTGGAAAGGAAAATTTCACCAATATTTCCCAAGTCGCTGCTTGTTAATGGATACTAACTTGTTCCAACAGTCTTACCCCTCGAATGATGAGAGGGTACACAAGGATTCAATAAGCAAATAGCAACCGAGTTGCGAATGAAAACAATAGTTTCAAAGAATTTATGACCGGGTAGTCTACAAGATAAATAACATTTCTCAAGTAAGGTTCCCTTATAATCTGAGAGATAGAATAGAATGAAGAATAGAGTTTCTGAGAACCTTCCTTGATAAGATAATATTGATAATAAGACTCAGACATAATCTATATAATATTTGAGGGTCGAAGATGATATTCGAAGGAAGTAAATCATTTTTAAAACGAGTTAGGAGAATTAAATAAATATTTCCAATAATATTTATTAAGTAAAAAATATTGAAGGAATAATCTTAATATAAATATTACTCGGAATCATCCTCGAATAAATATCCACAAATGATATTATTAAATAATTAATGAATATTTAACTTAATAATACTTATCAAATAAATAAAACTCGAATAAATATGTGAAATAATATTCACTAAATAAATAATGAATATCCAAATTAATAATAATTAATCAATTCAATATGACTCGAATGAGTATTCGAAATAATATTCACTGAATAAATAGTGAATATTCAAATTAATAATAATATTTATTGAAGAAATAATTATCAAATGGATATTTGAGGTAATATTCATTGAATAAGTAATGAATATTCACTTAATAATACTAATTGAAGAAATAATTATCAAATGAATATTCGAAATAGTATTCAATAATTGAATCGACTTTCAACAGATATTGAAAATAATATTCATTGAATAAAGCAAGCTCAAGTGAATATTTAAAATAATATTTATTGAATAATTTAAGTTCGAATAAATATTCAAAATAATATTCATAAATAATCCCAAAGGAATATACAAATAGTATTCATCAGATAAATACTGGAAAAATATTCCCTTAAATATTTTTCCCTGAAAATAATCTCAATATATCAAAAAAATACCGACTCCCAGTCTATATTCGAAGTATGAGATGCATATTGTTATTCCCAGATTACACACTTGTATAATTGTAGAAGGGGGGGTTGAATACAATTCTTGATAGTTATAAAATTTCTGATAAAAACCACAGAAATCTATAAAGAAATAATTGCTGAATAGAAATAGTTCACAACCACATAAAAAATCAGGTGGTTGAATGTACCACCTGAGACTTTTATTCGAAGAAAACCCTTTGATACAAATGTACACAGCTTCTGTGTTTACAACTCTTTGCTTCTAAAGATATTCAAGAAACCCTAAGCAAATATGTATGTTTTCTTACTATCTAAAGAGTTGCTACACTTGGTTATATATCCCAAGTTTACAAGTGCTACAGGAATAAGATAATATTAATCTAATTCAAGTTGACTTGCTACTCCACTCCAAATCCACATGTAGCCGAAAGGTTGTCCTTGTGAACAGATATGTCCCCTGCACCTTTCTTGTATGTACTGTGTAAATGGAATGCTTCTTTCTTCTGTGTTTCCAAAGTATGGCTGCCATATTGCTTTTTATACCTACTATCAACCCATGTGATCTGTCAGTCAAACCTGTCCTTATCAACTGCTAATTCCTAGCATAGGATAAAGTGACAATGATTATCCATTGATGTTGTGCCTACTTATCCGTTGATGGTAGTTTGAGCTGTATCCGTTGATCGAGTAGATTTGAGTTGTATCCGTTGATAGAGCCCTGTTCTCATCCGTTGATACATTTTCACTTAGACAGAATTACATAGCATAGCTTATTTACAATTGGCTACCCTATTCTGCCTATCCATTGATGGTCAACATGACTCTGAATAAAGACACTATCAACTGATAAATAGAGATATTGCAGTATGCTACAAAACCTCATCCGTTGATGAGCTACCTGTCAACGGATAGAGTTATAAGGTCTTATCCGTTGACAGTTACAAAACTTGACTTATACAATTTTGCTTGAATGTTAAGTTATCATCAACTACAACATATTCCTAACAATCTCCCCCAATTTATACTTGATGGCTATAAAGCATAAATTCAGAACCTTGATGATAACAAAACATTCCTAACGATATATACACACTTCAGTATGCAAACATTGTATTAAGCTACAAAAATTAAAAACAGAAAGCTTTAAGAAACTTATCAGAGATGTGCTCCTTTAGATTGAGCAGATTAATGAGGTTTCCTCTCTCTGGTTGGCTGCACCCTTGACTTTCCTTCCTTGGCAGAGTTGGACTCAATTTGCACTTGAAGTTGCCTATAGAAGGTATCTTCTTCAACAACCTTTGGATTTAGCTTTAGTTGTAACCATCTCAGGTAGTCAGAACTAGCCTTTGACAGTTGGTCTTCTAACCTGAAGAATCTCCTAGTGCCCTCATCATCCCTGAACTCCATCATCCAAAAGGGTTGAATGTGGATTTTCTGTCCATTATAAGGGATCTTCATTTTCTTTGGTAGACTTGAGGGTGAGTTCCATTCTCTCCTTATTTCTTCTATTCTGCTAATTATCTCCCTTCTGGCTATCTCAGAGAACCCTGTGTGTCTCTTGAATGCTGAGAACACTCTGGTCAGTGTATGATAATTTTCTCCAAGAACCTTCTTTAGTGGCCATGTCCTCTGACTTCCTCCCTTGTAGACAAACACTAATCTCTCAGGCTGATTCTTGTACTTGTCAATTCCTCTTACTTCTGACAATTCATCCAAATATAGATTCATGTCAGAGTATTCTTCAATTTCTGCCTGATAGATAAAGTCTTCTTTGTTTTCCAAGATTGGTTGTTTGACAATGGCAGGTACCCTAGCAACTTGAACTGGTCCCTTTGAAAGTTGCTTCTTTGGAGCCCTTTTCTTCTGTTTTGGATTTAGCAAGAATGAAGGAACTTCAATTGAATCAAAATTCACTGGTTCCTCTTTAGGCCTTATGGGGTCACCATGAAAGTTTACAGTTGGGTCGATTACTGTTGCAGACATAGGTACTGGTGAACCAATTGTTTCTTTTTCTGGAGGGGGTTCTGGAGAAAGAACCCTCTTGGTTTTAGCTTTCCTTCTTCTAGGTTTGATTTTGGGAACTTCCTCAGGTTCCTTCATTTCAACCTCTACCTCATCCATTAACTCTTGAGCTAGCCTGGCTTGCTTCTCTTCTGAGTTTTCATGTTGATTTTCTGTACTTGGATGGGCTTCCCTTTGGATTCTGGAGACTTCTTCTCTTTTAGCTTCCACAAATCTAGGATGACTGTTGGATATATTTAATACTTTTCCATTCCTCATGATTACAGCCATCCAATCTCTTACACTCTTATTTGTCTGAACTTTGAACTCCATAATTGTTTTTCCCATTAGCTTTTCTTCATCATTCTTGGGAAAGAAGCTTGTTCTTCCCATTTTCCTTTGGTGGTGAGTAGGCTCTGGTTTTGATAGCTGGTTCAAATTCTTTGACAAATGATGGCTCAGCATCATAGAATGTAGGAGCCACAACCCTTGGAGTGAGCACCTTCATGATTGTGGTTGATATTGTTGGAGCAGAAGATTGAGCATTAAGGAACAGAGATGATGCAATTGATTCATTGATCATCCTCTCTGTCCTTAGAATTCTGTCATTAGCCTCCTTGTTTATCTTTTCCAAAGCTTCTATCCTGGCTTGCCTTTCACCATCTGAGATGTCTTCTAAGCTTTGAATCTCAGGCAAAGCCACTTGTTTCTTCACAGGGGAAGCCTTTATCTCAAACTCTGTTGGATTGACCACTACAATTGGCTGTTGCTCCCCCTCAATATGTGCTATCTCACTACTGGTAGCTTGAAATTGGCCAGTAGATGTTGCAGCCTCTTCTGTGCTTGTTCCTATTTTCTCCCCCTTTTTGTTAGCATCAAGGGTTGGGGTTGAAGCTGCAAGTAGCATTTCCAGTAGTTGAGTTTGTTTTGTTTGATTGGCAATGATGGTGTGCAATTGAGATTCCATACTATCCACCCTTGAGGAAAGAAGCTGAACAGACTTAGCCAGGCTATCTTCTTTGAGAAGTTTGCTAGAAAGCACCTTCTGAGTGGTAGTAGGAGCTAGTGCCTCAATCCTGGCATCTAGTGCTATTTTCATATCTCTAATTGCAGACTGGACCTCCTCTTGCTGTGTTCTTTGAATAACAGATTGCATCTTTTGTAATTTCAGGGAGGCCATTACTTGCTCAAGAACAGTCTTTCTCTGTGGTTCTGCAGTTTGGTGCTCAGCCTTAGCAGATTGGTATTGCTTCATGATTTCCACATTGAGATGCCCAAGTTCAGTGGCATTGGAAAACATCCATCCTGGAGTTTCATCTTCATTTATGTCTTCACCATCTGAACTTTGACTGTCATAACTGCCAAACTCTTCACTTCCAGCATTTGGAGACAGGGTTTGTAAAGCTTCTTTTGCTCTTTGAAGAGATTCTGAGGTGTGCACTAGGTGCATTGCCTCCTCTGCCTCCACATTGCCCTGCTGTGCCATGACTTGATAGGCAGAAACAGGATGAGTAAAGGTTTCAGGATCCAAAGAGATGGAGTCAATAACTGACTGATATTCTTGTCTAAATTCCATCTCTTTGGAAGCTTCATTAACCTCCATTAACTCACTTGCAATGGCTGATTCTTCCTGCCTTATTTCTCCTGTAGTCCCTTCTCTTCTCTCCTCTCATCTCTCTTTTCTTGCATCAGGGGATCCCCCTGGCTCACACCTCTCACACCCTCACCTTCACCTACTAAGGTGGAACTCTCTAGCTCTCCTTTTGCCTGACCGGAAGAAATGGTCAGCCTCTCATTGATTTTCTCTCCTTTTGCCTGCTCACAAGGCAGCCTCTCACTCCCTTCCCTCATTCCTAAAAGTGTTTCAATTACTACAAACTCCTCCACAGTTGACATAGGAATGTCACATTTTGCAGTGGTAGAGAGAGTTGTCAACGGATAAGGTGTATCCGTTGATGTAGTAGTTATTGCTGTCAACGGATAGTTAGTTGAAGACATATCCGTTGATGGAGAAACACTTGTCAACGGATGAAGGATATCCGTTGATGAAGGTAAACGAGTATCCGTTGAAGTGAAAACCAACACGGAATCTGTGGTGATTGATTTTAAGGAAGAGGCCACAGATAGTGTTGTGAATTCAGGAATGGAAGATTGATGGCCCAACAAATCATCTAAAAGAGGATGACCACCAATTGTTGAGTGGGGCTTCTCCATGAATTTTAAAGATGGAGAATCAGGAATTGATGTAGATATCATATCCACATCCAGAGATGGAGTTGGTGATGGTGGATCAAAATGTGTATCGATTTGAAGGTTAAGATCAAGGGGCTGTGACTCCACATTTATTGAAGTCACATCAAACTGAATTTGAGAAGGTATAGTTTGCTGTACAGTGTGTGCACCCTGTGATTCCCCAATGGTTTTGGATTTTACCCTTCTACCATAGGTTTTTGAGGGAGAGCTATCTGTGTCCCTTGCCCTTTTGTGTTGTGTTCCTGAAATGGAACTCAAATTAGTAGTCACACCCTGTTGAGAGGATGTAACTAGAAATTGGCTTGTAGGTTCATTAACAGTCTTTTGAGAGACTGAAATGTTGGTTGCACTTGCCTTACCTTCCTTATCCTTAGGGCTTCTTTGATGTTCACCCTGTCCCTCACCACTCACTACCACCTTCACACTCCCCTCAAGAGCTTTGGTAGTTTTTGCAACAGATGCCTTTTGAGAGACACCTGAGGTTTGTCTTTTAGATTGTGGTTTAGGAACTTTGGATTTGGTCACTTTGGTAGGAGCCTGTTTGGTCACAGTCACAGACTCCATTGTGACACTAGAAGGCAAAGAAATTTGGGGGTTGGAGATAGGAATTTCAGGGTTGGAAACAGTTACCTGAACAATTGGTAGATATACCAATTGTACTTCTGCATTTAGGTTCATTCGAATCAAATCACTTAAGACTCTCTTCTCCTGAACAAAACAATTGAACTTGCTATCCGGGTTAGCAATGGATAGCTCATTCTCAGATACATGCAGTGCTAGGAGCATTAAAAATCTAGCAAAATAAACATTCTTGCCCCTAGTTTCCTTTTTACCTAATTTAGCTGCTATCTCATACATGACTAGTGTGCCAAAATTATAGAATTTATCAGTTAAAAGCATACATAGCATAACTAGCATGGAGTTGGTAACAGCATCAAAGTTACTAATCTTGACAGAAAAAGTTTTAATGAAGGCATCACAAAGATAACTCCATTCCTTAACCATACCTTTCCTAACAATTTTCCCTAAGTTCTCAGTACTAAGGGTATAATTTATGGAATTAAGCATGGTAACAATTTCAGCATTACTGGGTTCCTTCAGACAGTTATTCTCAGGCAATTTTAAACAAGCAGTTAACACATCAGAATTAACTACATAATTTTTACCCTTTAAAGAAAAAGCAAGTGTACCGTCTGTGCCATTGTACTCAGCAGATGCCCACATCTCTTCGATAACCTCATGGATTAGAGGAGTGGTGGCAGTCATAGCATATGACAGTTTGCATTTCTTCACGAAATTCATCATGGTGTGATATGCTTCTGGAGCGTTCACAGTATCAACAAAGGCCGCGAAATTGTTCTTCTCATAGGTAAACCCGGTGGAAGACATCATCTTAACAATAGGCGCCATTGGAGTGTTTGAGCTTTTGTTGCAGAGAGAGATTTAGTGAAGAAGATGCAGTTAACTAATGAGACTCTTGAAAATGAATAAAGGTGAAATGTGAGAATACAAAACAGCCTTTTATATATTCCAAGAATTAAAAATGAAATAATTAAGAGTAATTACCCCATTGGTCAAAAGTAACTGTCAGACAATAAATAAAAAGAAAAGAAGTACAGCCGTGACTAATTATACACGTTTATCAACGGCTATATAAAAAGAATATGTATATCAACGGATAAAGATTGGACGGTTGAGAAAACAGTTTATCCATCGATGACGTGGACAACCTGTTATCCGTTGACATACGAAAATCTAGTAATGTGTTTACACTACCAACGGATAAAAGGATATCCGTTGATAAGCAAATTTTGCCTTAGACAAAATTTCTGCTAAGAGTTATTCTGAGAGTTTTTAATTCTCAAGTAAATCAAAACACATTTCTAGCTGCAATACAGTATTATTAGATACCACTAGGAATTATAAAAAATTAAGCATACCTAGTTCACTTACCAACCTTGTGAATGAAGATTCATCAAGAGGCTTGGTGAAGATATCTGCAAGCTGCATTTCACTTGGCACAAAGTGCATTTCTACTGTACCATTCATCACATGCTCTCTGATGAAATGGTATTTGATGTCAATATGCTTGGTTCTCGAATGTTGCACTGGATTTTCTGTGATGGCAATAGCACTAGTGTTGTCACAGAAAATTGGAATCTTCTCAACTTTTAGACCATAGTCAATAAGTTGATTCCTCATCCAAAGAATCTGTGCACAACAACTTCCAGCTGCAATGTACTCAGCTTCGGCTGTAGAAGTGGAGACTGAGTTCTGTTTCTTACTGAACCATGACACAAGCCTATTCCCTAGAAACTGACAGGAGCCTGTAGTACTTTTCCTATCAATTCTGCAACCTGCATAGTCTGCATCTGAATAGCCAATTAGATCAAAGCCAGAATCTCTTGGGTACCAAATGCCAAGGTTTGGTGTTCCCTTGAGATACCTGAAAATTCTCTTAATAGCAATCAAGTGAGACTCTCTAGGGTCAGCTTGAAATCTAGCACAAAGACATGTGGAAAACATTATATCAGGTCTACTAGCTGTTAGATATAGAAGTGAGCCTACCATGCCTCTATAGCTTGAGATGTCCACAGATTTTTCCTTAGTATTCAACTCAAGCTTAGTTGCAGTGGCCATAGGTGTTTTTGCAGAGGCACAATCCATTAAGTCAAATTTCTTTAAGAGATCATAAATATATTTTGTTTGACTTATGAAAATTCCCTTATTAACTTGCTTTACTTGTAAGCCAAGAAAGTAAGTTAATTCACCCATCATGCTCATTTCATACCTACTTTGCATAAGTTTGGCAAACCTTTTACAAAGCTTCTCATCTGTAGACCCAAAAATAATATCATCTACATAGATTTGAACAAGTATTGAAGAACCATTGACATTTCTATGAAATAAAGTTTTATCTACTGTACCTCTAGTGAAGTGATTCTCCAAAAGAAATTGAGATAAAGTGTCATACCAGGCTCTTGGTGCTTGCTTCAAACCATAAAGTGCTTTCAAGAGAAGATATACATAATCTGGAAATTCTGGATCTTCAAAGCCAGGAGGTTGATGGACATATACCTCTTCTTCTAGTTCCCCATTTAAAAAGGCACTTTTAACATCCATCTGATAGACTTTGAAGTTGGCATGTGCTGCATAGGCTAGGAAAATTCTGATGGCCTCAAGTCTTGCCACTGGTGCAAAAGTTTCATCAAAATCTATTCCTTCTTCTTGAGAATAGCCCTTTGCCACTAATCTAGCTTTATTCCTCACAATTATGCCATTTTCATCAGTCTTATTCTTGAGAACCCATTTGGTACCTATGATACCTCTATCATCAGGTTTGGGCACAAGCTTCCATACTTTATTTCTCTCAAATTGGTTTAGCTCTTCTTGCATTGCTAAGACCCAATCTGGATCTAGAAGAGCATCCTCCACTTTCTTAGGTTCCTCTTGAGACAGGAAACTACTGTATAGGCATTCTTCTTGTGTGGCTCTCCTAGTTTGGACTCTTGAGTTTGAGTCACCAATGATTAACTCAAAAGGATGATCTCTGGTCCATTTTCTTGAAGGTGGAAGGTTTGATCTAGATGAGGTTGCTTCATCTACGTGAGTATGATATTGTTGATTGGATATTGAGTTTTGACTTTGAGAAACTCCCCCTGAGTTTGTTGTCCTTGAGGAATTATGAAGTTGACTGTCAACAGAAGCATCATTTTGTCTATCAACGGATGCTCCATTTTGCCTGTCGACGGATACATGAGAATGTCTGTCAACGGATGCATCTGATGATCTAGTATGACTGTCAACGGATGCTTCATTTCCAGTGTTAGCATCACTTCTAGTTGGACCAACAGCTCTAGGTGAATTTCCAAGGTCATGATCTTCATTTTCCTCATCATCATCAATGTACATTCTTCCTTCTACCTCATTTTCAAATCTCAACTTTTCATGGAAGCCTTCATCATTCAGACCTAGAATCTTTTGATCATCAAACACAACATGTACAGATTCCATGACAATGTTGGTTCTTAAATTGTAGACTCTATAGGCTTTCCCTGCTGCATACCCAACAAAGATAGCTTCATCTGCCTTTGCTTCAAATTTGCCCAAGTTATCTCCATGATTCCTTAGCACAAAACACTTACATCCAAAGACATGGAGAAAAGCTAACGTTGGTTTCTTGTTGGTGAATAAGTGGTAAGGAGTCATTCCTCTAGCTTGATTGATCAAGGAAATATTCTGAGTGAAGCAGGCAGTGCTGACAGCTTCAGCCCAGAAATATGTTGGCAATCTTGATTCACTTAACATTGTTCTAGCTGCTTCAATGAGAGTTCTGTTTTTCCTTTCAACAACCCCATTTTGTTGAGGTGTTCTAGCAGCAGAAAACTCATGGAAAATTCCATTCTCTTCACAGAAAATATTCATTGTGGAATTTTTGAATTCAGTGCCATTGTCACTCCTGATTCTTTGTACTTTTACTTCAGAACCATTGTTTACTTGTCTGAGATGATTGATGATGATTTCACTTGCACAATCTTTGGAGTGCAGGAAGAAAGTCCATGTAAACTTAGAGAAATCATCCACAATCACCAGACAGTATTTCTTCTTTGAGATGGACATGACATTTACTGGACCAAATAAGTCCATATGCAGCAATTGAAGGGGCTTAACAATAGATGACTCTGTCTTGCTCTTGAAGGATGATTTCTTTTGCTTCCCTAATTGGCAGGCATCACACAGTCCATCTTTGATGAACTCCAATTGAGGGATTCCTCTAGCAAGATCCTTTCTTACCAAATCATTCATTACTTTAAAATTCAAATGAGACAGCTTTTTATGCCATAGCCAACTCTCATCCTTGCTTGCTTTGCTGAAGAGACAAGTAATGGATTCTGAGCATACTGAGTTGAAGTCAGCTATGTAAACATTTCCTTTTCTAAAGCCTGTCAGAACCACATTGTTGTTTTTCTTGGTAGAAACAACACAGGCTTCTTTAGTGAACTTTACTTCATAGTCTTTGTCACAAATCTGACTGACACTCAGCAAATTGTGCTTCAAACCTTCAACTAAAGCCACTTCTTCAATGATGACATTGTCCTTTGTAATCAAGCCATATCCCTTAGTATAACCTTTGCTGTCATCTCCAAAGGTAATCCTAGGGCCAGCTTCCTCCTTGAACTCTGTGAGCAGGGTTGAATCTCCTGTCATATGCCTAGAACATCCACTGTCTAGGTACCATAGATTCCTCTTATTTCCCTGATTGCTAGCTGAACTTGCTTCCTGCTCAGAATCAGCCATTAATGCAAGGTTGACAAACTCAGCATCATCATCAGAATGATTTCCATCAGCAGCCCAATCATACTCTTGGGTCATGAATGCCTTTCCTTTCTGTCTGAGAAGATCAAAATATTTCTTCTTGTAGTCAACAGTTTCAGTTGGCTTTCCTTTATTCTCAGATCTAGGCTTCCTGCATTCACTTATCATGTGACCAGCAATACCACAATTGTAGCATTTAATTTTGGATTTATCCACATAATTGCTTGTAGAAAAATCCTTGTTAAATGGCTTGGCCACCCCAGAGTTTCTTCTGAATTTTAGCTTAGAGAATCTCCTAGATAGAAAGGATAAATGCTCATCTATCTCATCCAATTCATCCTGCTGTAGGACACTCATTTCTTCAGACACCTTTTCCTTGCTTTTGCTTGATTCTGTTCTACCTTCACAAACCTCCCTGTTTGGTGTAGATTTAGCAGCTTCAGTCCTCTTTTCCTCCTTCTGCTCCAAGTTGGCAACAAGTGCAACTGACCCACTTTTCTTTTGGACCTTCTCAATTTCTTCATCCTGCTCCATTTCTAGTTCATATGTCTTTAAAGTTCCATAGAGTCTTTCAAGAGTAAATGACTTGTACTCTTGAGTGTTTCTTAGAGAAACAGTCATAGGCTTCCACTCTTTGGGCAGTGATCTCAGAAATTTGAGATTAGAATCTTTCACTTGGTAGATTCTTCCATACAGTTTCAAGCCATTCAGTAGCTTTTGAAATCTACTAAATGTATCATTCAATGTCTCTCCATTCTTGAAATGGAAGTGCTCATACTGTTGGATCAGTAGTTGCATCTTGTTTTCCCTTACCTGTTCTGTACCTTCACAAAGGGTTTGAACAATGTCCCATACTTCCTTGGCGGTAGTACAGTTGATAACATTGTCAACCATGTCTGTTTCTAAGCCATTAAACAGAATATTCATGGTCTTTTTGTCCTTGTGAACTTCTGCAATATCCTCAGCGCTCCATTCAGAAACAGGTTTTGGGATGTACGTGTCTGGTGCATCTGCAGCAAGACCAACTCTTGAAGCAGCCTTCATTGGAACATGAGGACCCTTCTCAATGCAATCTACAAAACCTACATCAATAGACATGAGATGTAGACGCATTTTTACTTTCCAGTGAAAGTAATTTTCCCTATCAAGAACCGGTATCTTCACTCCATAATCCTTCTTAGACATGTTGAAAGTGTGTTGATCTTTAAACTTCAAATATATTAGAAGCTTGCTCTGATACCAATTGTTATTCCCAGATTACACACTTGTATAATTGTAGAAGGGGGGGTTGAATACAATTCTTGATAGTTATAAAATTTCTGATAAAAACCACAGAAATCTATAAAGAAATAATTGCTGAATAGAAATAGTTCACAACCACATAAAAAATTAGGTGGTTGAATGTACCACCTGAGACTTTTATTCGAAGAAAACCCTGTGATACAAATGTACACAGCTTCTGTGTTTACAACTCTTTGCTTCTAAAGATATTCAAGAAACCCTAAGCAAATATGTATGTTTTCTTATTATCTAAAGAGTTGCTACACTTGGTTATATATCCCAAGTTTACAAGTGCTACAGGAATAAGATAATATTAATCTAATTCAAGTTGACTTGCTACTCCACTCCAAATCCACATGTAGCCGAAAGGTTGTCCTTGTGAACAGATATGTCCCCTGCACCTTTCTTGTATGTACTGTGTAAATGGAATGCTTCTTTCTTCTGTGTTTCCAAAGTATGGCTGCCATATTGCTTTTTATACCTACTATCAACCCATGTGATCTGTCAGTCAAACCTGTCCTTATCAACTGCTAATTCCTAGCATAGGATAAAGTGACAATGATTATCCATTGATGTTGTGCCTACTTATCCGTTGATGGTAGTTTGAGCTGTATCCGTTGATCGAGTAGATTTGAGTTGTATCCGTTGATAGAGCCCTGTTCTCATCCGTTGATACATTTTCACTTAGACAGAATTACATAGCATAGCTTATTTACAATTGGCTACCCTATTCTGCCTATCCATTGATGGTCAACATGACTCTGAATAAAGACACTATCAACTGATAAATAGAGATATTGCAGTATGCTACAAAACCTCATCCGTTGATGAGCTACCTGTCAACGGATAGAGTTATAAGGTCTTATCCGTTGACAGTTACAAAACTTGACTTATACAATTTTGCTTGAATGTTAAGTTATCATCAACTACAACATATTCCTAACACATATGCCCTTCTCTAAGGGTCTTAGAATATCCGGCTTATAGCTGGTATATCATATCTAGTCTATAAGCCAATATCAATTCAAGGAAAAAGTATCACAATATGACTTGAAAGTAGGCATGCATGCTATGGCATATGTATCAGAAAACAACATATATATATTATCACAACAACAGTTCCAAAGTATTGGAAACTTGCCTGGTAATCCTGTAGGGGTAGTGTGCCTCGGTTCAATCCGGTGATCTATCAATAGTCACAATATCCGAGGTTAATCACTTAATATTTCGAAAGGCTAAGTATGCACTTTACTTATACTAAAACACGTTTTCAAATTATCTCGATATTCACCCTCTAGTGTAACTCTTATTAACACCAATATAATCCGATACTTGCTCGTTATTAAGGCATGTCATTACACTTACACTTGGTATATACTTAAGTCGTATAAGTTATAAGGTCGGTCATTTACGAACCAAGATTATACAAAGACTCCCGTTTTCTAAGTGATTCACCAAAGCTATAACCAAGTATGCTTTTAGGGGTTCGTTCGTGCTTAACCTTGATTCGAACATTTTTATAAAATCGGAAAATGATCCATTTAACATGAGGTTTTCTCCTACACCATCCTTATGATCTCTAATATTTAATTACCAAGATTTGCCACTGGATTACATATTTTACAGAGGTTCAATTTCTGCTACGAACTCTCATTTACGGTTTCGAACCACTTTTACGATTTTGACCATAACTCCTAACCGTAAGTCCGTTTGCTTCGATTCTTGCGCCAAAACGATCTATGACTCGAGATCTACAAGGGTATGTTACATTCTTAACCAGATTAGACACTATGACCGACTGTGATGCGTAGTTTTCAAGTTTTAACGAAATTTTGGCATTACGACGGCTATAAATCGAACGTTTCCAAATTTTTAAATAACGATCAAACATCAACCAAGCCACATCGGGCATACATACTCTATAATCAATCCATAAGCATCTGATTTCACCATCATATGCGCCATTTTACTTAGATCAACTAAACCACTAATTAATCATGCTTAATATAACATCATAATCGTACTAATCTCTAAACTACCAAGAACAATCACAAAACTCAAAGTATGATCTAGGGTTTATGAGAGTTATACCATCCTTGGAGGATGTAGAGACCTTACTAAGCCTTGATTAGTCTTTAGAACACCTTAACCAAGCTTAAACTAACAAGAATCATCAAGAATATAATTAGAGATTTTCGGAGTTTCTAAAACCCAGCTGAAAGATCATGAAAAACGAGGGCCTTACCGAGGTTTTATTATAACACCCCCGGATCTGGGGTCAGGGATCTGGTCGTTACGGTCTCAATTTCCATCCACAAAACCAACATAAATTAAATTACAACCTTGTTGTAACACCCCCAGATCCAGGGTCAGGGATCTGGTCGTTACGGTCTCAATATCCATCCATAAAACCAATATAATTTAAATTACAACCTTGTGACCCAAAACAACAGCATAAAACACACCCGTTATAGTCCCAGAGATGAAAACAGAGTAACCATCAATATTATTAATCATAAGTTTGAGTTCTTACGACCCAAAGAATTACAATTTTACAATTTACATGCTCTTTGCCATCCATTGATATATGCCATATATATAAATACATTTGGTGCACAAATGCTAACAACTAGCCTACCAGAGGCTGCATCCTCAACAATGGTAACTATGACCTCCGCGATTAATCCTCTGACGGCTAACACCTGCTATGTTGAGTGCGCCTTGCGCGGCCATCTGATCTAGCTGTTGTTGTGATATAGATAAATAAAGCAAGGGTGAGCAATAGCCCACCTAAAAGAATGTAACTGAACAGTAATAATATGTAACAGCTCAAAATATCTTTGAAACCATATGCCATGCATTAACGATGTAGTACCAATATAAGGTATGAGATGAAGTTACAAGGTAACTCAAAATATATTTGTTTTGAATAAATATCTGCTATGTCAAAGATGAGCCAGATATTATCAACTTTTCATAATAGAGGAACTTGCAGGAAGAATATTGCAATTCCAATTCAAACACTTTTCAAACCTGCCAATAATGATAAGGTTGCAGGAAATTTCCAACATTAAGAGATGAACTAATACTGGAGTTTGACGCACCAGGAGACATAGCATTTACACGATGATCAGTCGCATGTTATGCTCCCCACCTCTTGTTTACTACATGTAAAAGGAAGCACCGACGGATTTACTTGTCTACCGCCCTCTGGAACCCCCCGGCCAACGGTTGGGCCATTTGCTGGACCGGCGCCACTGGGTCACTTACGCATCTCCTAGTTCATTTCACATCCATAAATTTGAAACGTGAAGTTCCTCCCCCTTTCCCCAAGTATATTACTTGTTGATAGGACTCCACAAAGTAGTCGTATCTAGTTGGAAAGGAAAAATCACCAATATTTCCCAAGCTGATGCTTGTTAATGGATATAAACTTGTTCCATCAATTCTTACCCCTCGAGCGTTGAGGAGGTAACCAAACAGACTCATATCGATGCTTGAAAGAATCAAGATGTGAGTGACAAGATAGTTTTAGCAAGTATAGGACCGGGCAGCCCAATAAATAACATCTCTCAAGTGAGGTCCCCTTATATACGTTTGGAAGTTGAGCGAGTATTTAAATCTTCTTTAAGATAGATTTAAATAAAAATAGAGTTTTGGAAACCTCCCCTTGATAAAAATAGTCATAAACTACTCCAAAATATTTTACACCATATCTGAAGGTGACATATAATCTTTGAATAATAATATGAATCATTATAAAAGAACTTAAAAGGATTTAAATAAATATTCCAAGAATATTTATTAACTCAATATTAATTAAGGAATATGAATAAATCATAATATTACTCGTAAGTAATCCTCAAATGAATATTTAGAATTATTTACTAAATAACTCTCTTCTTTATATGAATATTCCAGATAATATTCATTAATTAAATAAACTCAAATAAATGTTTAAGATAATGTTCACTAAATAAATCCAATCTTAAATGGATATTTGAAAATAATAATGTTTATTGGTGAAATAAACATCCCTTGGATATTTGATATAATATTCATTAAATTAATAATGAATATTCAACTTAAAAATGATATTTATTGATGAAATAATTGTCGACAGAATACTTGAGACAATAATGAATATTCAATCTTAATAATATTTATCGAAGAAATGATTATCGAATGAATATTCGAAATTATGTTCAATAATTGAATCGACTTTAAATGAATGTCGAAGATAATATTTATCGTCTCAAGGGAATATTCAAAATAATATTTATCGATGAACTGGAGTTCGAATCAATGTTCAACTAATATTTATAAAATAAGTAGAGATTGAATGAATATTCGAAATAATATTCATTTAAATAAATAAGGCTCGAATGAACATTAAAATAATATTCATTAAATAAATAAACTCGAATGAATATTCAAAATAATATTTATCGAAGAAATAAGAATGAATATTCTCTAAGTAAATAACTTAACTGAGGGTTCGAAATAATATTCGAATATTAAATCGACTTTAGATAAATATTAAAGATAATGTTCATCGAATAATTAAATATCTGATGAATAACCCGAATAATATTTATCAAATAATTTCAAAGGAATATCTCAATAATATTCGCCAGATAATAAATGGGAAATATTTACTTAATTATTTTCCTCTGAAAATAATGTCAATATATCAAGAAATAACGACTCCCGGTCTATAATCAAGGAATGAGGTTCAGATACCCTTCGTTTAAGGGTCTTATAAATTTCCGGCTTATAACTGATATAATAACTATCTAGCTCATAAGCCAACAATAGTTCAGGGAACAAGTATATCAATATGACTTTGAAAGTAGGCATGCGTGCTATGGCATATGTATAACAGAAAGCATACATATATATATACTCACAACAACAGTCTTTTAAAAAGGATTTGAAACTTGCCTGGGAATCGAGTGCGGGTAGGGGTAGTGGTAGCGTGTCCCGGGTCAGCCTGATGATCTATAAATAGCCAAGGCATTCGGGATTAATCACTTAACACCTTTCAAAAGGTTAAGTATAAACTTAACTTAAATCGAAACACGTTTTCAAGTCGTTTCGTTATACCCCTCTAATTCACTCTTATTATTGCTTTTATTACCCGACACTTGTTCGTTACTAAAGCATGACATTACACTTAAATATGGTAAGTATTTAAATCGTATAAGTTTTAAAGTCGAAATATTAGACCTCGATATTTATCGATCGTTTTCTAAGTGGTTTACCGAAGTTATAACCAAGTACACCTCTTAGGGGTACCTTCGTACTTAACCATGATTCGAACATTTTTATAAAATCGGAAAACGATCCATTCGACATGTGGTCTTCTCCCACACCTTCATTTTTACCTCTAATATTTAATTATCTAGATTCGACACTGTGATACTTATTTTACACGGTTCAATTTCAATTACGAATTCGCATTCTCGGTTTCGAACCACTTTTACGAATTTATTCATAACTCCTAAACCGTAAGTCCGTTTCATGCGATCTTTATATCAAAACGAAGCTTGTAACATGATCTAGCTAATCATGGCATAAGTCGAAGCTATGCAGTGAGTTTTATCTACTGTCAAGTTCAGATTTTAAGACTAAACGAAAATCGGGCATTACGACGGCTATAAATCGAACGTTTCAAAATTACTATCAACCAAACCAAGCCACACCGGGCATCCATAACACTTATACACATGGTTATTATCTCAAAAAGTCCAGGAGCACCATGCTTTACTACCATATGCATCATATTACATAAATCACTAAACCACTAACTAAACATGCTTATAACATCACCATAATCATAACTAAACTAAGATCATCAAGAACATGCTAAAAACTCAAAGTGAGATCTAGGGTTTCAAATGGTTATACCTTCCTTGGAGTATGTAGAGACATATCTAAGCCTTGTATAGTCCTTGTATACCCTTAACCAAGCTTAGATCATCCAAGAAATCAAGAAAATCAAAGTTAGTTTCTAAGAGTTACTATTCATCATTACTTTTGTAAAAATCATAGAAAATCGAAAACTAAGAATTTGGCTCTCAAATTTTTACCACATCTTGGCCTCTTCATAAGCTTTGTTTTGAGTCCTATATCATCAAATTTGAAGCTTCCTAGCTATGGTTTTGAGCCCTCTTTCTCCACTGGATAGAAACTGGTCAGATTTGTTTCCCCAACTTTGAGCATGGATTTGAGTAGGCTACACTCATTAGAATGCCATGAAATTTTGAGCGAATATTTACAATGGAGCTAGTGGAGAGGCTTTGGTTAAAATTTGGTGATTTTATCATGGATATAAATGGAGATATGAATTTTTCTTTCTCCCTTGTTTCTGCTGGACAGTTTGGTTGTTCTTGAGAGAATTTGATATTTTGTTGTGTTGGTTGCTTCCAATAATGCATAAAGTGACTTGTTGTAGATAATATCTCCTCCATGCTACTTTATTAAAGTGATGATGCAAGGGATGATGTCAAATGGAGGGACAAGTGTTGAATTGTTGTGGTGGAAAGGAAATGGATGCTAAGTACTTGTTTGCTTCTAAGTATTCTAGTTAGTAATGCAACTAGCTAGTTCCTAGATATTTTCCTTGATAGCACATGCATGCATCTTGACTCTCTGCTTGCTCTTTTGTCCGGTTATTACTCCTTTTCATTGATCGTTCGGAGGAATATCTCAAGGATTTCTAGTTAGGGTTTTACCGGAAACCTTCTTAATATTTCTACTATAATTCTCAATCCTCCTTTATAATTCTTGCATTTAAATTCCTTAAATCCTCTTAATAAATCCTTAAGTCTTTCAGTGTCCAGGGAAATCTCGGAGAAAATAAAAGTGCTATTTTTCTGAATCCGATATCATTTACATACACTTATTTCGCCCCTGGATCACTAATACGAACTCAGAAATCCGTTCCGAATACCGGGTATAACATTATTATAATAATATTCCAAATTCCACCAAAATCACTATTCATCACTTATTTTTATTTAATTCTTATAATTAGGAAAATGAACCTGGTTCACCCTCGAGTGTTCCTTAACCTTTTTACGGAACCGCTGGGCTTATAATAGATATTGATTTGGATGTCATGAGGGTATCTATTTCTCTCTAGGGAATCTTATCTTAACTTTCTAGGAGATAGATTATTCTAATCTAAGTTATCACCCAATAGCATCCCTCAGGACATATAACCTTGGAATATATATATATCCTTCCATTATTCATTCATTAAAGCCAGTATTACATTGTAGTTGTAACCACTATTCACTCTTACATCAATACATAATAAAAAGTTTTAATTCTACCCAAAAATCTGGGTTCTTACAGTCTCCCCTCCTTAAAAGGATTCCGTCCCGGAATCAAGTAGAAGACAATTGGGTACTTGTTGGTTATTTCGCTTTCCAATTCTCTGGTCGATCCTTACACATTCCAATCTTTCTAAAGCACATCGTACTGGTGTTACAATACACCCTTTATCCGTTCTACCAATTCTTTGATACTTTCGCATGACACATTATCCGGTATACGCTCTTGTCCGGTCTTATACTATTAACCTTATTGGTACGTGCAGTGACTTCGGTATCACTAAGGTGCTACGAATTCCGGAGATAACCTCACTCGTAATTTTTGCAATTCCTGATCGCTTTAATCTTCGCAATCTCGATGTATATATATTTAGGTGGAAAAATTTATCGAGAGATCACTGTGATCAATGAACATTTGTTATATTGCATAGCTAGTACAGAAGGGGGCCAGCCTTTAGTACTTGACAAGCAATTAAACAATTAATGGCATTCCACTTAGACTCCTATCACACAGACAGAGAGTCACGTAGTATTACCTCCCCTCCTTAAAGGGTTGTTCTTCTCAATTTAGAAGAAGATAAATAAGGGAGAAGAAAAGAACGAATTCCAAAGAATCATATAAGAAAGTTTTCATGATTGTCAAAATATCATACTTAGAATTTACCTCTGAACTATAGAGGTTTATTAGAGAAGAAAAATAATCATATTCGTATCAAATTCCACTTTTTCGTAATCTCACATATCACATGTCCTTGCTGCTCTGTCCATCATTCTATGGACCTATACTCTTGCTTGATATTAGCACCACTTACTTTTGGAAAATCCTTCAACCTCTCAGGTTAAAATCTTGGATTTCTCGCTTGACATTATTATTACTGGCATTTCACGCCACGAAACTGGATCTTTCATATTCATAATACTAACACTATCAGGTTGTCATTCCGAGTGCTCATTAGGAAAACCCATTCATCACTCCATTCATAACATTCCTTGCTTCACATTCCATAATTATTTCCCAATCTTTTCTTTATCAATCACATCCTTCATATTGTCTAATTCTTATTTACTCTTGTTGTTTAACTCTATCGTCATCTCAATGTTGAGACACTCGCCACCTTTACTCAATACGTGTTACACGTTTGGGGTCGAATTTTCCTTTGTTCAACCGTCTAGATTTCACTTTCTCATTCCATGAGTCTCTTTATTTCTCAATCAACTATTCCATATTTCCTCGGATTTTCCAAACTTAAAAGGAGTCAATTTGTATGTCATTCATGCTCCTAATTCTAACTTTCCGTTTTGGCCAATACCCTTACCTTGCCAATTCCATACTTCTCTCGCTTCATTACTGGAGATTCTCATGAGTACGCCTATCTGACTCTCTTATTAATTCCCAATTCTATTTCCATCTCTATCAGTCTCTTGTTTTTATTTCTACCATAATCATTTATGAACCATCATAACCTAATTCTTCATTTCAAATATCCCGTCGTTCCAGAAATTACACCATCCGAAACAAACCTGGATGATTTCTCTAATTTAGATTCAATTCGACATTTCCACAGTCGTTACCACCTAATTTCTCAGAAGGATCACCATCGCTTATCGTTTACGCAGTGATTGAATAACTAAACGTACGAGTTTCATAATTGTCAATTCAAGATCCTCTAGGAAAACAAAATAATCACTATTCCCTATCCATAGGGAATGTTTCCTGAACTTGACGTAGATATTACATGAAGCAGATAAAATTGCAGGAAAGCTTCCAGCATCGCAGCTGGAACAGGCTGGTGAGATTATTAATCATATTTCTCCGGTAGAAGACTAAAAGCTTAGCAGTTTGCTTAATCGCTTGCCAACCTCATAATTCTCTATCTTGTTTGCACAGAAATACACCAACATAAACTTGCTTGTCATTCATCATCGTGCCATTTGGCTTATCAGTATTTGTACCCTCTGTTTCTGGTTATCTACTACCAATTCCTTGTTACTTAACTTTCCCCCACTCTTTCCAAAGGAAAGGCGAGTCTCTTGGGGGATTTGGTCTGGCATGTCGTAGAGCCTTATAATGTCGGTAATGTGCTGCAGAAAAAAAATCAGGAATCGAATGTTTACTTAAACTATCCTTATAGTTAATCCTCATACCATCATCAGGGGAACGTAAATTCCTTCATCACATTCTGACCTTCAATGTCCTTCTTACTATCATTCTATCTCTTTAGTATGAGCATATATACTTACTTCCTTATACTTAAAGTGTCGGCCACCTCATTGGCCTTTCCTGAATATAATAATTTTTTAGATCAATGTTTTTCGGATCTATTCCAACTCAGGATGGAAGCATTTTCCCTTAAATTCTGCTGAATGAGAGAAAACATATATCAATCTTTTCCAAAAGTCATTGCTTCTACCTTTCTGGTGTGAACTTTACCACAGGTACTCCCAATCATACCTATGATATTTCCTTACTTAACTCCCTTCTTGTTTTAGAATAATCTCAACCTTATTGGTTCAATCTATACTTTTTCATGGTTTCACACATGCTCCATCTGTCCTTATTGTTACTATGTCAAACATTCCTTACCAAACTTCCCTTTTTAAGTTCAGAATATTACCTCTTCCCTTATAAGGTTTCTTAGGTCATCCTCATCATTCCTCCTGTATCTTCTGGGTACAGGGTATATCAAACATCATCAATCAATTCTATGATAATTCTGTCTATGTTCTTTTTAAGACTCCTTGTCATAAATCCTTATAGGTTCTTTATACTTTGGTCGATTCAACTTATATCGTCTGATTTCACAATGTCTTTATTTGGGGTGATGCTATCCTTTGTGCATCCCCCAAGGTTCGTCTTAATCTAAGGACATTCTATCCTCAATTCTATTTTCAAGGAATACTTACATCCTGTACTTGGCAATTCAATCATATATCCTTAATAAGGGTTTCTTTTCAATCCCGCTCATCTTGATAATCTATAGGTAGCTTAATTCTAACCTCTTCTTTTAAATGAATGTCAGTCTATATGACCTTCCAAAAGACAACCTATGTCTATCTGTTTCTCTTACAGAACTTGGTAATGGTAGCAAGGATGTTCTGGAAGATATTGGTCGTGTTCAACGTGAATCTCTTAGTGCCTAATGCTCCTCTTGAGGACACTAAGTTTCAGATACATTTATGCCTCATACTGCACCATCTTTGACAATCTTCGTAACTCTTCGTTGGTCACTATCCTCAATCCTAATACATTCATGGTATTTATAAAATCCATCATCATGTATCCCAATTCATTTTACATCAAAAGTTCTCGCGGTTGGTGCTTGGTTAGAAGCAACCCCGCTTTGTCCTTTCATTACTGGTCTAGCCACTTGTAATCCTTTGTGACTTGGCCTCAACTGGCCATACTAAAATATGTAAGTTTAGGGGTTGGCTAATAGCATTACTTTTCTAGCAATTGCTGGCATAGTACCTTCTTCTTTGATACCTTTTGATCTTCTCAAAATTTTACTCCATATAAGTCTCAATCGACTTCTCGGTACCATGTCCGGTCACCTTTTCCTTTACTTTTATTCTTTCAGCTATTCTTATCAATTTCACGTGCCACAAAAGCTTAACACTTATGGCATAACAACCTTTTCATTTAAGTCAATCCCGAAATTTCTCAGTCCGGCTTGTTTTTTAATTACATTTCCCTTTTTCCGTCAAATCTCAACTTCATAATTTTATCCCTACATTCAACTGTAATAATCGGGATCTGTCTACCAACCTGTATAGCGGCTACCTTACCCCATCCACAGGGTTCGCTCCAATTTCCACTCTTTCCGGTGACGTCTTCTGATAATCAGAAAGACAAGGTTTGCCAAATTTGTTGAAGTTCTTCCCAGAATTAGGGAAATTTCAGTCAATCTATCCACCCACTGGTAACATTAAGAAGATCCATTTCGATAACTGAAGAATATTTCTAGGAACATCCAAGTGGGTGGAACCATAAACAGTTATAATAACGAAATGATTGACATAAAGTTGGGAGTCTATCCATTGGAAAGGAACTAATGATATACATCCCATAAAAGGAAAATCAAAGTTCCACGCTGAAACATGCCACATCTTCCCGGTACATATTCGTCCTAATAGTCGATACTACCGAATACCAGTCTAACTAACAGCTAGTCTTAGAAGGACCACTACCGTCAAAATTAGTCATTACACAAAATTGGCACTATCAAGGCTATCCGAATCTGGTGAACCATGCTGTCCGAATACATCCGCAATCACCCTACCGTGTTACACAAGCATAGCACCTAAACCTGCACGAGGTGCATCCTAATAAATTTCCAAAATTTTTCCTTCCTCCATTAGATAACGCCAATGATGGGTCGTCACCAATTTTATCTTTAGCTCCATGGAGATTTCTCCCCATTTATCTTGTACATTCAAACTTTTAGTCTTACAATTAAGTTGAGTTATGGGACTACACTTTCTGTAAAGTCCTGAGCAAATCTTTGGTAATACCTTGTGAATTTTTTATGAAATATCTCACCTTTGCCAGTGTGGTTGGCCTATCTCCATTTGAAACTGTCTTTAACTTGGTAGGGCCGACCAACACTACTCTTATTGATCATGTGTCCTATTGCTGGACTTCATTTTGCCAAAACTCTTATTTCGAGAACATGTCCTACACCTGTTCTTTCAGGTTGCACCTAAAAGCATTCTCAATTACATCTCAACCACTGCTCGCCTTGCCTAATCCATTTATGATTCAGTGTCAGAATAAACTTAAGGTAACTACCATAATCCATTCAAGGAAAAGAAAGAATTTAATATTCCTTTGAATCACATGCATCTAATGTTTCTGGTTTATCATTCACGAAATGGAGCTAAACTTATACTTGGTTCCTGACGATAGCCTCATTACTAGTTTATCACAGACTTACTGGTCTTCTCCTCTTGTAGGTTCTGAGATCATTGTCTCGCTTACTACTTCCTTATATACTTTATCCAATCATACCATCACCTTCCAATGTCTTTATTTTCTAAGTTGATCCATTCATAAAATGAACATTTCCCTGAACCAAACCACCTCATCAATCCCAGTTTGATTTTATAACCTATGAAATCTGCCTTCTCATGGCGAATTACCATTAACAATATTCACATTAATCCATTTATCACATGATATGGCACTTGTTGCCTCTATCTCAACTGCTCCTGAAGACTTTGCTCCCTGTCCTCTATCTGTGTCTTTGATAATCATGTGCCACCCTAACTCTTTTCTCATTAATCTGTAGGTCTCTAAGGATCTTTATCTATCCCCATATAAGACCTTAAGTAATCTTTCCAATTCGTCTTAATTGTCGGTACTTCATTCGGCATTCTGGTTATAAATCCAATATGCATCTTTAGTTCTTTTAGTAATATCTCAGCTCTTTACGCTCACTGCTCTGAGCATTATACCTTAACTCTTACAGTCTTTTGGGCTACAACTCTCATTCCCTCAGGGGTAACTCCTTATCCTCAATAGGATTCCCTTCTTCTGCTGGAACCCTTTCCGGGTCCTTAGTAGGGTACTCTATCGAATTCACAATCCTATGGTCAACATACCATAAAGCATCATCGTGCTGCTGCTCGTACACCTCAAGGTCTATCGCCTTACTAGTCGGTACGAGAACGAGCTTAAGTTACTATCATGATACTTAGTAGTTCCCATAAGGGTTTTATAAGTCAATACTACATTAAGTAGTCCGACTATGAACTTGGCAAGAGTTCATATTATCTTAATGAATTTATTGTTTTAACGTCGCATCATCTCTGGGATATATAACGCTCTCTCTGATACCATTTCTGTAACACCCCCAGATCCAGGGTCAGGGATCTGGTCGTTACGGTCTCAATATCCATCCATAAAACCAATATAATTTAAATTACAACCTTGTGACCCAAAACAACAGCATAAAACACACCCGTTATAGTCCCAGAGATGAAAACAGAGTAACCATCAATATTATTAATCATAAGTTTGAGTTCTTACGACCCAAAGAATTACAATTTTACAATTTACATGCTCTTTGCCATCCATTGGTATATGCCATATATATAAATACATTTGGTGCACAAATGCTAACAACTAGCCTACCAGAGGCTGCATCCTCAGCAATGGTAACTATGACCTCCGCGATTAATCCTCTGACGGCTAACACCTGCTATGCTGAGTGCGCCTTGCGCGGCCATCTGATCTAGCTGTTGTTGTGATATAGATAAATAAAGCAAGGGTGAGCAATAGCCCACCTAAAAGAATGTAACTGAACAGTAATAATATGTAACAGTTCAAAATATCTTTGAAACCATATGCCATGCATTAACGATGTAGTACCAATATAAGGTATGAGATGAAGTTACAAGGTAACTCAAAATATATTTGTTTTGAATAAATATCTGCTATGTCAAAGATAAGCCAGATATTATCAACTTTTCATAATAGAGGAACTTGCAGGAAGAATATTGCAATTCCAATTCAAACACTTTTCAAACCTGCCAATAATGATAAGGTTGCAGGAAATTTCCAACATTAAGAGATGAACTAATACTGGAGTTTGACGCGCCAGGAGACATAGCATTTACACGATGATCAGTCGCATGTTATGCTCCCCACCTCTTGTTTACTACATGTAAAAGGAAGCACCGACGGATTTACTTGTCTACCGCCCTCTGGAACCCCCCGGCCAACGGTTGGGCCATTTGCTGGACCGGCGCCACTGGGTCACTTACGCATCTCCTAGAATCATTATAAAAGAACTTAAAAGGATTTAAATAAATATTCCAAGAATATTTATTAACTCAATATTAATTAAGGAATATGAATAAATCATAATATTACTCGTAAGTAATCCTCGAATGAATATTTAGAATTATTTACTAAATAACTCTCTTCTTTATATGAATATTCCAGATAATATTCATTAATTAAATAAACTCAAATAAATGTTTAAAATAATGTTCACTAAATAAATCCAATCTTAAATGGATATTTGAAAATAATAATGTTTATTGGTGAAATAAACATCCCTTGGATATTTGATATAATATTCATTAAATTAATAATGAATATTCAACTTAAAAATGATATTTATTGATGAAATAATTGTCGACTGAATACTTGAGACAATAATGAATATTCAATCTTAATAATATTTATCGAAGAAATGATTATCGAATGAATATTCGAAATTATGTTCAATAATTGAATCGACTTTAAATGAATGTCGAAGATAATATTTATCGTCTCAAGGGAATATTCAAAATAATATTTATCGATGAACTGGAGTTCGAATCAATGTTCAACTAATATTTATAAAATAAGTAGAGATTGAATGAATATTCGAAATAATATTCATTTAAATAAATAAGGCTCGAATGAACATTAAAATAATATTCATTAAATAAATAAACTCGAATGAATATTCAAAATAATATTTATCGAAGAAATAAGAATGAATATTCTCTAAGTAAATAACTTAACTGAGGGTTCGAAATAATATTCGAATATTAAATCGACTTTAGATAAATATTAAAGATAATGTTCATCGAATAATTAAATATCTGATGAATAACCCGAATAATATTTATCAAATAATCTCAAAGGAATATCTCAATAATATTCGCCAGATAATAAATGGGAAATATTTACTTAATTATTTTCCTCTGAAAATAATGTCAATATATCAAGAAATAACGACTCCCGGTCTATAATCAAGGAATGAGGTTCAGATACCCTTCGTTTAAGGGTCTTATAAATTTCCGGCTTATAACTGATATAATAACTATATAGCTCATAAGCCAACAATAGTTCAGGGAACAAGTATATCAATATGACTTTGAAAGTAGGCATGCGTGCTATGGCATATGTATAACAGAAAGCATACATATATATATATACTCACAACAACAGTCTTTTAAAAAGGATTTGAAACTTGCCTGGGAATCGAGTGCGGGTAGGGGTAGTGGTAGCGTGTCCCGGGTCAGCCTGATGATCTATAAATAGCCAAGGCATTCGGGATTAATCACTTAACACCTTTCAAAAGGTTAAGTATAAACTTAACTTAAATCGAAACACGTTTTCAAGTCATTTCGTTATACCCCTCTAATTCACTCTTATTATTGCTTTTATTACCCGACACTTGTTCGTTACTAAAGCATGACATTACACTTACATATGGTAAGTATTTAAATCGTATAAGTTTTAAAGTCGAAATATTAGACCTCGGTATTTATCGATCGTTTTCTAAGTGGTTTACCGAAGTTATAACCAAGTACACCTCTTAGGGGTACCTTCGTACTTAACCATGATTCGAACATTTTTATAAAATCGGAAAACGATCCATTCGACATGTGGTCTTCTCCCACACCTTCATTTTTACCTCTAATATTTAATTATCTAGATTCGTCACTGTGATACTTATTTTACACGGTTCAATTTCAATTACGAATTCGCATTCTCGGTTTCGAACCACTTTTACGAATTTATTCATAACTCCTAAACCGTAAGTCCGTTTCATGCGATCTTTATATCAAAACGAAGATTGTAACATGATCTAGCTAATCATGGCATAAGTCGAAGCTATGCAGTGAGTTTTATCTACTGTCAAGTTCGGATTTTAAGACTAAACGAAAATCGGGCATTACAACGGCTATAAATCGAACGTTTCAAAATTACTATCAACCAAACCAAGCCACACCGGGCATCCATAACACTTATACACATGGTTATTATCTCAAAAAGTCCAGGAGCACCATGCTTTACTACCATATGCATCATATTACATAAATTACTAAAACACTAACTAAACATGCTTATAACATCACCATAATCATAACTAAACTAAGATCATCAAGAACATGCTAAAAACTCAAAGTGAGATCTAGGGTTTCAAATGGTTATACCTTCCTTGGAGTATGTAGAGACATATCTAAGCCTTGTATAGTCCTTGTATACCCTTAACCAAGCTTAGATCATCCAAGAAATCAAGAAAATCAAAGTTAGTTTCTAAGAGTTACTATTCATCATTACTTTTGTAAAAATCATAGAAAATCGAAAACTAAGAATTTGGCTCTCAAATTTTTACCACATCTTGGCCTCTTCATAAGCTTTGTTTTGAGTCCTATATCATCAAATTTGAAGCTTCCTAGCTATGGTTTTGAGCCCTCTTTCTCCACTGGATAGAAACTGGTCAGATTTGTTTCACCAACTTTGAGCATGGATTTGATTAGGCTACACTCATTAGAATGCCATGAAATTTTGAGCGAATATTGACAATGGAGTGGAGAGGCTTTGGTTAAAATTTGGTGATTTTATCATGGATATAAATGGAGATATGAATTTTTCTTTCTCCCTTGTTTCTGCTGGACAGTTTGGTTGTTCTTGAGAGAATTTGATATTTTGTTGTGTTGGTTGCTTCCAATAATGCATAAAGTGACTTGTTGTAGATAATATCTCCTCCATGCTACTTTATTAAAGTGATGATGCAAGGGATGATGTCAAATGGAGGGACAAGTGTTGAATTGTTGTGGTGGAAAGGAAATGGATGCTAAGTACTTGTTTGCTTCTAAGTATTCTAGTTAGTAATGCAACTAGCTAGTTCCTAGATATTTTCCTTGATAGCACATGCATGCATCTTGACTCTCTGCTTGCTCTTTTGTCCGGTTATTACTCCTTTTCATTGATCGTTCGGAGGAATATCTCAAGGATTTCTAGTTAGGGTTTTACCGGAAACCTTCTTAATATTTCTACTATAATTCTCAATCCTCATTTATAATTCTTGCATTTAAATTCCTTAAATCCTCTTAATAAATCCTTAAGTCTTTCAGTGTCCAGGGAAATCTCGGAGAAAATAAAAGTGCTATTTTTCTGAATCCGATATCATTTACATACACTTATTTCGCCCCTGGATCACTAATACGAACTCAGAAATCTGTTCCGAATACCGGGTATAACATTATTATAATAATATTCCAAATTCCACCAAAATCACTATTCATCACTTATTTTTATTTAATTCCTATAATTAGGAAAATGAACCTGGTTCACCCTCGAGTGTTCCTTAACCTTTTTACGGAACCGCTGGGCTTATAATAGATATTGATTTGGATGTCATGAGGGTATCTATTTCTATCTAGGGAATCTTATCTTAACTTTCTAGGAGATAGATTATTCTAATCTAAGTTATCACCCAATAGCATCCCTCAGGACATATAACCTTGGAATATATATATATCCTTCCATTATTCATTCATTAAAGCCAGTATTACATTGTAGTTGTAACCACTATTCACTCTTACATCAATACATAATAAAAAGTTTTAATTCTACCCAAAAATCTGGGTTCTTACACTTGTGACCCAAACAACAACATAAAACACACCCGTTATAGTCCCAAAGATGAAATCAGAGTAATTACAAAATATTATTATTCACAAGATTGAGTTCTTACAACCCAAAAGATTTACAATTTAACCATTACATACTATTTGCCATCCATTTGTATATGTCATATAATAAATACATTTGATACTCAAATGCTAACAACTAGCCTACAAATAGCTTCCTCTTCAGCAATGGTAGCTAAGACCTCAGCGGTTAACCCTCTGACGGCTGCCACCTACTTGCACCAAGTGCGCCTTGTGCGGGTCATCTGATCTAGTTGTTGTTGTGATATAATACATAAAGCAAGGGTGAACAATAGCCCACCAAAAGGAATATATGACTGAACAATAATATATATATATATATATATATATATATATATATATATATCAATTCAACAATAATGTTGAAACCATATGTCATGCATTTACGAAGATAGTACTAGTGGAATGTAAAGGATGAAGTTACAAGGTAACTCAAAAATATATTTCTGTGGAAGTATCTGCTATGTCAAAGGTAAGCAAGATATCATCATTTATCATAAAAGAGGAAATTGCAGAAAATATTGCAATTCCAGATTCAGTCACTTTTTCACCTGCCAACACCGATAGTGTTGCAGAAAATTCCAATTTGACGAATGAACTAATTCTAGAGCTTTGACGCGCCAGGAGACATAACATTCACGATGATCAGTCGCAGGTTATGCTCCCCACTTTTGTTCTCTACATGTAGAAGGAAGCATCGACGGATTTACTTGTCTACCGCCCTCTGGAACCCCCCGGCCAACGGTTGGGCCATTGCTGGACCGGCGCCACTCGGCCACTTACGCGGCTCCTAGTTCGTATAACATCCATAACTCTGAAACATAAAGTTCGTCCCCCTTTCCCCAAGTATAATACTTGTTGATAAGACTCCACAAGGTTGTCGTATCTAGTTGGAAATGAAAATTCACCAATATTTCCCAAACTACTATTTGTTAATGGATACCAACTTGTTCCAACACTCTTACTCCTCGAATGATGAGTGGTTACACAAGACTCAATGAATGATAGCAATCAAGTTGCGAGTGAAAAGAATAGTCTCAAAGAATTTATGACCGGGAAGTCAACAAGATAAATAACATTTCTCAAGCAAGGTTCCCTTATAATTTGGAAGATGGATTTGAATGAAGAATATAATTATGAGAACCTTTCTTGATAGAATAATATTAATTAGGCTCAGAATAATTTACATAATACTCGAAGGTCGAAGGTAATATTTGAGTGAAATAAATCATTTTTAAACGAGTCAGAAGAATTAAATAAATATTCCAAAGAATATTTATTAAATCAAAAATAATCCTAATATAAAATATTACTCGGAATAATCCTCGAATAAAGATTCACAAATAATATTGATTAAATAATTACTGAATATTTAAATAACTAGTACTTACCAAATAAATAAAACTTGGATGAATATTCGAAATAATATTCACTGAATAAATAGTGAACATTCGAATTAATAATACTTAGGGAAGGAGTAATTATCAAATGAAGGTTCGAAATAATTTTCATTAAATAAATAATGACTATTCGGATTAATAATACTGATTGAAGGAATAATCACCAATTGAATATTCGATAATTGAATCGACTTTAAATGAATTTTAAAGATAATATTCATCGACTAAAGAAAGCTCAAGTGAATATTTAAAAAAATATTTATCAAATAACTTGAGTTCGAATCAATGTTCAAAATAATATTTATAAAATAAATAGGGTTTGAATGAATATTCGAAATAATATTCATTGAATAAATAACTTGAATGGGGGTTCGAATTAATATTCGAATATTAAATCAACTTTAGATGAATATTAACGATAATATTCATCGAATAAATAAATCTCGAATGAATATTCAAAATAATATTCATAAATGATCTCAAAGGAATATTCCAATAATATTTGTCAGATAATTAATGGAAAATATTTACTTAAATATTTTCCTCTGAAAATAATCTCAGTATATCAAGAAATACCGACTCCCGGTCTACATTCAAAGAATGAGATTCAGATGCCCTTCACTTAAGGGTCTTAGAACTATCCGGCTTATAACAGATACGTTATCTATCTAGCTTATAAGCTATCAATGAATCGGGGAAAAAGTATCACAATATACTTCTGAAAGTAGGCATGCATGCTATGGCATATGTATAACAGAAAGCATATATATATTCACAACAACAGCCTTTAAAAGGATTTGAAACTTGCCTGGTAGTTGGGTCGAGGTAGGGGTAGTGTGTCCCGGGTTTGCTCGGTGATCTATAAATAGTCACAATATCCGAGGTTAATCACTTAACACTTTTAAAAAAGCTAAGCATAAACTTCAACTTAAGCTAAAACTCGTTTCTAAGTTATCTCGTTCTATACCCTTTAGTGTAACTCTTTTTATCACCGATACGATCCGACATTTGTTCGTTATTAGGACATGTCATCATACTTACACTTGGTATATACCTAAGTCGTATAAGTTCTAAGGTCGATCGTTTACGAACCAAGATTATACCTCAAGGTTTATCGCTCGCTTTCTAAGTGATTTACCAAAGTTATAACCAAGTGTACTTTTAAGGGGTTTGTTCGCGCTTAACCTTGATTCGAACATTTTTATAAAATCGGAAAACGATCCGTTTGACATGAGGTTTTCTCTCACACCTTCCTTTTTATCTCCAGTATTTAATTACCATGATTTGTCACTGCATAACTCTTTTTAAGAAGGTTCAATTTTAGTTACGAACTTGCGTTTATGGTTTCGAACCACTTTTACGAATTTAACCATAACTCCTAAACCGTAAGTCCGTTTGACGTGATCTTTATATCAAAACGAAGATTATAACATAATATATCTTATAATGGCAGAATATGAAACTGGACAGTGAGTTAAAGCTACTTTCAAACACGATTTCTTAAGGTTAACGAAATTTCGACATTACGACGGCTATAAATCGGACATTTCCAAATTTATTTCAACACAACCAAGCCACTGATGAGTCTCTTAAAAGAACAAGGGCTGGGAGTGTTTACGTGACCATGGTGGTTGATCTTGTGCCATCATATGAGCCTGTGGAGATCATGATTGATGCTTTGGGATTTGAAGTTGATTCTGGTGGGAAGTCATATTCTATTTCCTGTGTCGTGTGGGACGATACAAAATAGAATTGTTACTTATTATATAATTATATATTATATATATTTGGATTGCAAGTTTTTACCTTTCACTTGAAAGGGTTTTTCTTGCTTTAAGCACTTAGGATTTTATTTTTCAAGTTGGATCAGGCTTTTGATGGGTTTCCTAGTTGGGTTCAGGTATTGGCTAAATTCCTAGCTGATATTGAATTTATTTTAGATTCCTATCTGAATAAGGGTTGAATAAGGTTATTTATGTAGCCTATAAATACTCTTGTCTTGTAATATTTTGGGACAAGATTTTGATAATAAAATTTTGGCTATTTGCTAGCTTTGAGAATCGAATTCAGGAGTGAATTCAGAGTTTGAGTTTTGATTCTCCATTCGGAGATTCAGAGTTGGAGTTTTGTTTCTCCTTCCTCGGAGATTCAGATTTTTGAGATTTGTTTCTCCATCTTTGGAGATTCAGAGTTTAATTAATATCTATCATTATTACATATTATCATAAACACATCACGTTCCGTATCAGCCACACCGGGCATACCATCAATCTTACACACATAATACTCATCTTTAACAGTTCAAGAACATCTCTCATATCCATCATTTGAATTATGGTTTTATAACTACTAAAACTACTACATAATCTCATAAACATGCTTGTACTAACATCATCATCGTATATCATCTAAAACCACCAAAACTTAAAGTCAAAGCTAGGGTTTCAAGAGATGATTACCTTCCTTGGAGTGTGGGTAAGCCTTAATAAATCTTGATTAGTCCTTAGAACTCCTTAACAACCTTAAACTAACAAGAATCATCAAGAATATAATTAGAGGTTTTCGGATCTGCTAAACCCCAGTTGAAAGAACATGAAAAACGAGGGCCTTACCGAGCTCTTCTGATCAAGACTTCTGAAGGAGAGTTGTAGAGGATCTTAATACCTTTCCATCAAGCTAAAGAACATAAAATTTCGTTAAGAAATAAAGGAGATATGGCCGTTTGAAAATCGTCACAGAAACTGTCAAACAATCTGAACAGTTCGGTTTCTTCTCTTGGGGAGGGGATTTGACTAGGCTACACTCATTAGATTGCCATGACATTTTGAGCGAATATTACCCATGGAGTGGAGAAGCTATGGTTAAAATTTGGTGATTTTATCATGGATAGAAATGGAGATATGAATTTTCTTCCTTGTGGGTGTTCTGCTGGGCAGTTTGTGGAGAATGAGAGAAATGGAGTTTCTAGCTTGTCTCTTGCTTGGTTGCTTTGACAATAATGCATAAAGTGAATTGCTATTGATAATATCTCATCTTAAAGTTGCTTTAATAAACGTATGATGCAATGGATGATGTTTTTAGAGAGACATGTGTTGATTTATTGTGGTAAGATGAGTAGTATAGGCTAAGTACTTGGTTGATTCTCTTATGGTTCTAGTTACTCTTGTAACTACATGGTTGCTAGATATTTTCTACTTGCACATGCATGCATCTTACTTTCCTGCTTGTTTCCTTGTCCGGTTATTGTTCAATTTGATTGATCGTTCGGAGGATCAATTGTTTCTAGTTAGGGTTTTACCGGAAACCTCCTTAATATATATACTATCATTCTCAAACCTCCTTTATAATTCTTGCATTTAAATTCCTTAAATCCTTTCAATAAATCCTTAAGTCTTTCAGTGTCCAGGGAATTCCCAGAGAAAATAAAAGTGCTAATTTTCTGAATCCGATATCGTTTACATACACTTATCTCGCCCCTGGATCATGAATACGAACTCAGAAATCCGTTCTGAATACTTCTATATAGCGTCTTCTAATAATATTCTCATTTCCCACCAAAAACACTATTCATTCCTTATTCTCTCTGTCAGAGCTGAATTTATGTTTCCGCTGACTTGTCCTCAGCGAGCGAGGAACAAGCTTCGGTAGCTCCTGCAAGGAGAAGAATGCGAGGGTGTGGACCCCTGATTCACCTCCGGTGTGAGAATCAGTAAATATGTGGTGGAGACGTAAACGTAAAGCCTTATGTAAATCAATGTGTCTCAGAGTGTGTGATTGTGTCTTTTTCACCTGGCAGTGGAGTATATTTATATTGTGCTCCAGAGTAATGCCGTTGGATGATCTTTGATTCTCAGTTATGGAGGGTATTGAATGCTTAAGCGTTACACTGACAACGGTCATCAATTATTTTGGCGTCTTTCGGTTGGGTCGAGCAAGGGGCTTGGCCTTTGTATATAATTCCACGAGCAATAAGCCCAAAGGCTTATTGGATTGGGCCTCATTTGCTTTATTATAATCGGGCCCCCTGACATGTCCCCGGGCTTCGGTCGGTTTGGAGATGAGACCGAAGTCCACTTCTGACCGAAGAGTTCAATCGATCGGTACGGGCGCGTCTTTTGAGGTGACAGTTGTGTTCAATTTATATCTCTTTTGTTTAAACGGTTCTCCACGTGTCATCATCTGAGATAGGGATATTGAACCGTATGTTCATCTCAGCCGTCCATCTTTGTATATATATATTTGAGCCTTGGTAACTTGCTTGCTCTATTTGCTCTCTGGATTTTCTTTGTGTGAACTCTCGGAGCAATCAACGGTGTCTTATTCTTCCGGCATTGATTCTTATCTTCAGCAAGCGTCTTTAACAAGTAAGTTTGTACTTTCTCGCTTTTTGCCATCTTTAATGTATATGCAAACATTTATTCTTTCTCGAGAGATGTTTTTGATTTACTGAGTAATTTCGTCGGAACCCTTCGTCCCTGCTCCTTAATTCTGCTCGTGACCCAAGAACTTCCTTCGTTGGACCTTTTATTTCCTCTTAGATTTGTCGTTAGTCTGTTTATACTCGGGGATTTCCTTCGGCTTTGTAGTCTACTTATTTGCTTTTCTTTTCCTTCTTGTCCCCGAGTATTGGACTAACGACTATTTGCCTTCTTTTCCAGATTCAGAATGTCAACACCTGAGCCAAGTCCTTCGGGTCACGCTGTGGGCCATGTCCCCGTTTTACTCTTTGGGGATAGTACCGAATACCCTACTGCGAATATGTCCTCTGCTTTGGGGCAGGACGATATAAATGCCTTGGAGAGCAGATATGACTTTCCAGAGGGTTTCCGATGTATTCTTCCCGATGGCACAGATCGTATATATGACACTCCGGGCGTGTCGATCGGAGATCAACCCGAGGAGACCGTTGTTGGTATATCAGAAATTGCCTTTTATTGTGGCCTTCAATTCCCCTTGTTGCCCCTTGTGAAGGTTCTTCTAAGGGAGATGGGTATAGCGATCGGTCAACTTGATCCGAACGGTTTCATTCATATGAACACCTTTCAGTACCGATGTTTACAGCATGAAGTGCCTCCTTTATCAGTTCTCTTCTGGCATCATTACGATTTCCGAAAGAATGCCAAATCCCCGGGTTTTTACAACATTACCCGAAGAACAGGTCGTTCCGAGTGGGCGGCCACCAATTCCAGCAATAAAAAGATGCACAGCCATTGGTGCTACGTTGTCGGACCTGCCCTCCCCAGGTTTTCAGAATGGAGGGAAGTTGATCCGTCCGAAAGAGTAAGGCTAAAGGCTCTTTCGGATGACGAAAAACTTCTGTATTGGAAGCTCAATACCCCTTTGGAGCCCGAAAACAAACTTCCTTTAGCCACTACCCGAGATGGACTTGGCTAAAGAATATGATGGGTACTTCTAATGTCTTTATTTTTCTGTCTTGTACATTTTTTTCATTAACTGACTTTTGTTTTGTTGTTTCAGTGTCTGCGGCAGCTGATATGAGGAGAAGGGCGACCGAAAGGAAGGCTTCTCTTGCTAGTGGTTCCGGAGGTTCTTCTTCGGCCCCGTCTACCATCATTCCCCTTGCGGTGAAAACGCCTATGGTTGAGGCCTCACCGATGCAGACCGAACAGGTACAGACTTCGGCTGGCGCTATTATGATTGCAGCTCTTAAGGAGCTTCCTATTGCGGAAGGGAGTGTCCCCGAGAAGAAGAGGAGGACTGAAGATGCACTTCCGGTTTTAAAGACCTACCGATCTTCTTGGGGGGTAGTGGATACTGATTATTATGGCGTTCCTGCCCCGAAGCCTGCGAAGGAACTATGCCAGGATTTGTGTAGTTCCTTCATCCTACCAGCCGATCGGCTTGTATATGACGAAGCTCCAATTGTGGAAGCTTGTGAAAACATGCTGGGGCATCTTAGCTTGGTACGTTTTTCTTTAGTGATTAGTTATCTCCTTGTTATTTCCCGATTTGGTATTAAGATTTTCGTGTGACACTTTTCCAGGCGGTTCCTTGGGCCGCAGCTGTGACGGCGAAGGTTAAGGACCAGGCTGTCATCATTCGGGGTCTTAAGGCCGAAGTTGATTCCTCAAAAGCCAAAGTTGATCCTTTGGAAAGTCGGGTAAAAGAGCTGGAGGAGATTTCGGCCAGATCCCAAGAGAAAGAGGCCCTACTTCTTCAAGAGAAAAGTGACCCGCTTCTTCGGAATGAGGTCTTGGTCGGGGAGAAGCAGAAATGGATCGAAGCCAAGGAGGCCGACCGATTGGAGCTGCGCCGTTTAAAGAAAGAATTGAAGAAGGCGAGGAAGATCATCTCCCGATCCGAAGATAGGGTTTTTCTATAGGATATGATGATGCTGTCATCGCTGCTCACCAGGCTGGACTTGATTACAAGCAGATTCTTTTTAACCCTGATGATGATCCAATTCTTCGGCCTGCAGCCCCGGATGTGCCCTTGGTTGTCTCTTCTGATCCCGATTCAGAATAATTTTAACTTTGTAATGAACTTGTGCCTTCGGGCTTGTTATGTAACTCTGCCTCCGGGCTTTGTAATATTTTTGTGTTTAAATTGATGCCTTCGGGAAATGGATATATTTGGTGGTACCTTTCGAAAGCTAAGTAATTTGCTTTTAAATAGTTTGTCTTTTGCTTTATGATCGTAAAGTTGTCTCCAAACGACTCTTCGTCTGATAATAATTTTCCAAATAATCTTCCGAATGAATCACATTTAAGATAACTTGTATTATCCCAAGTGAACTTTGACCTGTAAATTTTAACTTCGGCCTTTTTTCGATCCGTAGACTTACTCTTATACTTGAAGTAGTTTTAACTCTCAATTTGAATCACATCGAAGTTTTTCCTTGGAGTAATCTTCAGAATCTCTGTATTTCAGAATCTTCACTTTTGATAACTTCCAGAACTGAGTTTTTTCTTTTTTCGGAATTTTCATTTCTTCAGGTCGAGACCTCTTCGGATCGCCGTACCCGGTGTTGTCCCCAAGTCGCAGTTTTGGCCGAAGGTCTTGTCTTTCGGCTTCGGGCGATTTCTGCCTCCCGAAGACCTTTCGGGCGAACTACGGATTGGATTTGGGTCTTGGTGAATACTTTTCCTTTTTTGAAGTCGTACCCGGTGTTGCCCCCAAGTCGCAGTTTTTTTTTTGAACATCGAGGCTCTTGGTATTTCCCTCCCAGTTAATGGCAATTTGACCGTTCCTCTTTTTAGCGGACACGTGTCTTTATCTCAGGAGGGGTTTTGTAGCGGCATTTCATCTGGACCGTTGATTTTTCTTTATAAGTATAGAGAAAGTAACTATAACCTTCAATCACGTCCCAGATTTTTCTTCTTTTCTTGTAACCAGCACAAGAACTCCCGTTGATCTTTATATATATATTTTTTTCGTCTTCTCGCAAATAATCAGTAAGTTTGAATATTTTCAGATCTTCTGATTCTGCGTTTAAACTCTTTTCTTTTTGAATATTTGTACCATCTAATGTTTCTTTCTTTCTTTCAGTGTCAAGTCGTTCTGAAATAAGGAAGAGGGCAGAGGAAAGACGTGCCCAGAAAAAGAAGATCTCTGGTACTGGCTCTTCTTCTGCCTTACCTTCTCCGGCTTTGAGCAATGTCTCGGAGAAGAAAGGCAAGGTGGAGGCTCACGGGACAAACTCCTATCGGCCTTCATGGTCTGTTATGGAGTCAGATTCCTTTGGGTCCCCTGCTTCAACTTCTTCGAAGAAGGTAGGTGGAGACCTTTGCCAGGCCTTTATTCTGCCGAAGGACCGCTCTTTGTATGAACTGGCGGATCCGGTCGAAGCTACTGCCAATCTCTTGGGGCATCTTTCACTGGTAAGGAATATTTTGTTGCGGAGTCATTCCTCTGGTTCTTCATATGATTTTATAATCGGATTTTTTTTCAGGCAACACCTTGGGCTGCTTCCGTATCAAACAAGGTGAAGGATCAGGACCTTCTGCTCTATAACCAGGGAAGACAGATCAGGGAGACGATTCCTTCATTGGAGAAGGAAATCGTGGAGTTGAAGTGCCATCTTGCCTCCATTCGGGCCCAGAATGCCGATCTCATTCGGGAGAATGAGGACTTGTGGGCTCATAATGATAAGATGATGTCCGATACGGAGGGTCTACTTGGCTGGATGGAAACTTGAAAGAAGAAGCTAGGCCAAATGCATTCCGATCTGGATGATGCAGATGTAGCTCTTTAGTTTCATTCCCAATGTATTTTTCCGCCTTCGGGCCTTTTTGTAATCTCTCTTTTTTTTATAATGAAATTACAACCATCGGGCATTTTTTTTTTGTCAATATTCAAGTTACTTTCCTTTTCCTATGCATATGCAATCTTCGGATTCTTAATTTTCACTTGTTTTTCGTGAATTTTCATTCCTTCGGGTCGGGATCTTTTCGGATCGCCGTACCCGGATTTTTGTAACTTTTTGGCCATCCTCTTTGAGGTTTTTCGGCCATGTAGTTCCTACACTCGAAGTAATATTCGGAAACTCGAAGTATCTCGTAAGTTTTCCTTACTTCGGAGTAATTTTTGGAAATTTATTCGGATCGGGCCGCTTCGGGCTTCGATGCCTTTGTGTTTTTGCCGAAGGTACTCGAAGTAATATTCGGGGATTCGAAGTATTTCGAGATTCCCATTACTGAGTTTTTTCTTTTTTCGGAATTTTCATTTCTTCGGGTCGGGACCTCTTCGGATCGCCGTACCCGGTGTTGCCCCCAAGTCGCACTTTTGGCCGAAGGTCTTGTCTTTCGGTTTCGGGCGATTTCTGCCTCCCGAAGACCTTTCGGGCGAACTGTGACTTGTATTTGGGAATTTTAGTACCCAGATAAGTTGAATTGTAGCCATTCGGGTCAATTAGTCGATGAAAACGTAAATGGGACAAACAATCGAGCTTTTATTGATAATCAAATTGACTTTACATAGTAAATAAGCAATTGAATTATTCCGTTAAAAAGCTTACTGATAAAATCTCCTCAGTCGGGAGGCGTGCCATGTGTTTTTAATCGGACTTCCATCCAGTTCGGTCAGTTTGTAAGTCCCTGGTCGAACGACTTGGATGATCACATAGGGTCCTTCCCAGTTCGGCTGAAGCTTTCCTTGTTTGCTTGGCATAGAAGTTGTCAACTCTCGAAGGACTAGGTCCCTGACTTTGAAGGACCTCTTTCTCACTCCTGAGTCATAGTATTGAGCAGTTTGCTGTAGGTACTTGACATTTCTCAGGTGGGCTGCTTCTCGGGCTTCTTCCAATAAGTCTGTATTGGCTCGGAGGCCCAACTCGTTTGTTTCAAGGTTGAAAACTTCGCTTCGGTAAGATTCTAGGCCGACCTCCACTGGGACCATTGCATCGGTACCATATGCCAAACTGAATGGAGTCTCTCCGGTCGAAGACCTTTGTGTGGTGCGATAAGCCCACAGTACATAGGGCAATTCTTCAGCCCATAACCCTTTGGCTTTCTCGAGCCTCTTCTTTATCCCATCAAAGATGACTATATTTGCGGCTTCTACCGCGTCATTCCCTTGTGGGTGACCGACCGAACTGAATTTCTGTTGGATACCGAAGAAGGCTAGGAATTCCCTGAATTTCTTTCCGACGAACTGTGTCCCGTTATCCGATATACAGATTTTGGGAATCCCGAATCTGACAATCACTTGTTCCAACATAAACTTTTTGGCGGCTTCCTCGGTAATGGAGGACAAAGGGCGTGCTTCTACCCACTTGGTCATGTAATCGATTGCCACTATACAATATTTGGCTTGTTTGGTGCTTGTAGGTAGAATTCCGACAATGTCCACGACCCACATTACGAAAGGAATAGGATTTAAGACAGAAGCCATTTCTTCGGGAGGCTGTTTCGGAACATTGCTGAAGAGTTGGCATTGCCTGCATTTCTTTGCATAACTCAGTGCATCGGCTCGCAAGGTTGGCCAAAAAAATCCTTGTCTTAGAATTTTAAAGGCCAGTGAATGGCCTGCCAAGTGCTCCCCACATATTCCCTCGTGAACCGCTTCTAGAGCTGTTTTTTGTTCTTCAGGAGTCAAGCATCTTAGTAATGGTTCGGTAACCGATCTTTGGTACATTTTTCCTATTATGACAGTATACTTGGTGGCCCGATTTCTGATTTTTTGGGCCTCGGTCTTTTCCAACGGCAGTGTTCCTTTTTCTAGGAATAGGCGTATTGGAGTCATCCAATCTATCCCCTGGTGGATCTCGAAACAGACCTTTTTATCGATGGAGGACATTTTCACTTCTGTCAGGTAGATCGAGCTGGTGAGGTTTTGGGTGTCGGCCGAGGCCAAACGAGATAAGGCATCTGCTCGGCTGTTGTTTTCCCTGGCCACAGTGGTCAATTCAAAGGATTCGAACGAAAGAAAGCTTGCTTTTACTTTGGCTGCATAGGCTTTGGTTCGGGCGTCCCTTTGTTCATATTCTCCTGAAAAATGTTTTACCACCAGCATTGAATCGCTGAATGCCCGAAGGTGTCTGACTTCTAGGTTTTTTGCTAAGTTCATCCCAGCCAGAAGTGCTTCGTACCCGGCTTCGTTATTGGTTAAGGAGAAAGTGAATCGGATGGCCTAACAAATTTCGAAACCTTCGGGACTTATAAGAATCAGGCCTGCTCCGCATTTGCTCCCAGCCACCGATCCATCCACAAACAATTTCCACTTGCCAGGGGTTTGGATCAGTTTTTCCTCCACTTGTACCCCTTCTGAACCGGCGAATGAACACTCTACTATGAAATCCGCTAGGGCTTGTGCTTTTATCTCGGTTCTCGGCACATACTCCAGGTCGAATTCCCCTAACTCGATGGCCCAGGCAACAACCCTGCTTGAAGCCTCGGATCTTTGTAATATCTTTTTTAGTGGTTGATCGGTCGTGACCTGTATCGTTCTCCCCTGGAAATAATGTCTCAGTTTTCTTGAGGCTATGACCAACCCGTAAGCAAATTTTTCGGCATTCGGGTATCTGGTTTCTGCTTCCCTGAGCATGTGGCTAATGTAGAAAACTGGATATTGGTTTCCATTGTGTTGTTTGACTAAGACGGCCCCCAACGTCCGATCATTCACGGCCAAATACAGTTGTAAGGTTTCTTGTGGGTCTGGTCTCATTAGCAACGGAGCCTTCGTTAGATACTCCTTGATGTCTTCGAAAGCTTTTCCGCATCGTGGACCCCATGAGAAACTCTTCGTACCCTTTAATACTTCGAAGAAAGGCAAAGCTTTATCGGCCGATTTGGAGATGAATCTTCTTAGGGCAGCCAATCTTCCTGTCAGTCTTTGAATGTCCCGAATTGTTTTCGGAGTTTCCATGTCGATTATTGCTCTTATCTTTTCTGGGTTGGCTTCAATGCCCCGAGCACTCACCATATATCCTAGGAACTTGCCGCTGAATACCCCGAACGTACACTTATTCGGGTTGATCCGCATGTTATTTCTCCTCAGGGTCTGGAAGCACTCTCTTAGATCATCGCCGTGATCCCGAAATAGAGACTTCACTATCATGTCGTCCACGTAACATTCCATATTTCTGCCGATCTGATTGCTAAAAACCTTGTTGATCATCTTCTGAAAGGTGGCCCCCACGTTCTTTAAACCGAAAGGCATGACAATGAAAGCGTATGTTCCTTTTGGAGTAATGAATGCTGTTTTGGGGATGTCTTCAGATTTCATAGCGATTTGATGGTAACCAGAGAAGGCGTCTAGGAAGCTCAGGATTTCATATCCCGAAGTAGCATCAATAAGCTGGTCAATATTGGGAAGTGGATAGTGGTCTTTTGGACAGGCGAGATTGAGATCGGTGTAATCGACGCACATCCTCCATTTGCCGTTGGCTTTTTTGACCACTACCACATTGGCCAACCATTCGGGGTACTTGATTTCTTCGATAAATTCTGCTTCCAAGAGTTTTTCTACCTCTGTCTGAATCACCTTTTGTCTTTCCATGGCGAAATTTCTTTTCTTCTGTTTGACTGGTTTGGCCCCTTCTTTCACATTTAAACTATGCTGAGCAATGCCTGGGTCAAGTCCGGGCATGTCCGGGCATGTCCTCGGGTCCCCATGCAAACACATCATGATATTCTCGGATTACTGCTATCACTTTCGCCTTCAGATCTTCAGTCATGTTTTTCCCGATGCGGATCATCCGTCCCGAAACCCCTGCATATAATTCTACCTCTTCGATCTCTATCGCTGGTTCGGCTATCGGGTTTGAGAGATCGGCTCCAAACTTTTCCAGCTCAATATTCATCGAGTGATGGATGGTATCTGTCCGATCATTGAGGCATCTTTTCTTGCTGCCCCCGTCTTCGGTTCCGTCCTCGGATTTGTCAAGGTCTTCCAACATAATGATTCTTGCGGCTTTTTGGTCTCCTTTCATTTCACCGATACCATGATCGGTAGGGAACTTCATCTTTAAGTGCGGTATGGAAGCTATAGCTTGAAAAGCTGTCAAGGTGGGTCGTCCGAGGATGCCATTGTAGGGGCTGTCGACTTTGACGACATAGAATTTCACTTGCTTTTCCATAGTGCATGGGGGTTTGCCCAATAACAGAGACAGGGTGATAGTTCCCTCGATAGGGACTGGTGTGTTGCCAAATCCGTATAGTGGGGGCTCGTTGCAAGATTCCAGCTGTTCTCCCCCCAGATTCATTTTTTCATAGGTTCGGTGATACAGAATGTTGACCGAACTACCTCCATCAATCAATACCTTCCATATCTTATTCTGCCCGATGACCGGATTTACTACCAGAGGGTCCTCATGGGGCTAGATGACGTCCTCGTAATCCTCTTCGGTAAACATTATGGATTGTGGCTGTTTGCCCTGGGTAGTATGTTGATACAGATTGTAGATTTGTCGGGCATACCTCTTCTTGGCCGTTTTGCTACATCGGTCAAGTATTGTGCCTCCCATGATCGTTCTTACCTCCCCTCTGTAACGAGGGGCTTCTTCTCTTTCCCTTTGCCTAGGGTTTTCATTTTCTTCGTTCCGATCTCTGGGTTCCTTCGGACCCGAATCATTTTTTGGCTCTAGACGATCCCTTAAATCTTTAACAAACTGATTTAGGTCGCCTATTTTTACCATTCTTTCTATCAACCTCTTTAGATGGAAACATTCGTCTGTGTTGTGACCCTTGTCCTGGTGATAATCACAGTATTTGTTCCCGTTCTTCTTGTGGTCAGGCACCCTTAACTTTGCCGGTCTTCAGAAATCGGGTCTGCCTTTGATTTCATTCAGTATTTTGGAGATGGGAGTGTTTAACGGAGTAAATGCCATCGGCTCCCTTTCCCTTTTCGAATCGTCTCTCCTATCGACCCTTCGAACGTTATCTCTCTTATCGTCTCTCCTTCGGTCGCTTTTCTCCTGCCTATTTTTCTTCTGGCTATCTTTAGAAGACTCTTTGTAGCCGTCGATAGACTCCATTTTTCTCCTGATACTTTTACCTCTGATATAGATGTCATTGAGGGACTTCGTAGGGACGTCATACAAGGACGATCGAAGATTTCTTCCTTTGACTGAGTCGAGGCCAGCCGTTAGAAAGCCTGCAGCCTTGACTTTGTCGAGATTGGTCACCATGCCAGCCTCTTCTTTAAAACGGGCGAGGTAATCACCCAACTCTTCATCAGGTCTTTGGCGGCAATGGATGAGCGATTCTGTATCTTTCTCCCTTCGGCATAGATGGGAGTAGTGTCTCAAGAACTTGCTTTTCAGTCGGTCATAAGAGGATATGGATCTTGGCCTTATTGATCTATACCACAAAGAGGTCGAACCTTTGAGATAGGTTTTAAACATCTTGCAAACCATGATGTCGTCGTGACCCATCCCAGTCATCAGGCTCTCGTATTTTTCGCAATGATCCTCTTGATCACCTTTGCCACTGAATTCGGTCATCTTCGGGAACTGACGACCTGGGGGTGGCCTGTATTGTTTGATTTCTTCAGTAACTACGGGTTCCCGACACGTCCTCTTCTGGTCTCCGAACATACACTTTTCCATTCTTCGGAGCCTGTCTTTCCATCGGGAATCCTCCTCTTCCTCCTCCAAGTCTGACGGATCTCGGGATGGATGTGAGGAATGTATTTTTGATTCCGAGGATTCCTCCTGGCGAGGTCGGGACCACTTTTCTCTTCGTCCTCGGGAGGTTGTTTGATGGGGCTGATCCATGGGCTCCTCTTCTTCAGGCTGAAGAGCTTCTCGTACCAGCCTCGCTTCTAATTCGGCCTCTTCTCTTCTAAGTTTTATGGCCTCTAACCTGAGTTCGTCTGCCTTCTTCTATAGGGCTTTTTTTTCGTTGATTAGGAACCCTCGACTTCAGGGGTTTTCCCTTTCTCATTCTGTTGCATTATTTCTTCGGAAGTAGGGGTTGTATCAATAGGACGATTGAGGTTTTCTGTATCCTGAGGTAACATGATTCACAGAGATAAGCTTATACGTTCCCATAAATGGCACCAAATGTCAGAGCTGAATTTATGTTTCGGCTGACTTGTCCTCAGCGAGCGAGGAACAAGCTTTGGTAGCTCCTGCAAGGAGAAGAATGCGAGGGTGTGGACCCCCGATTCACCTCCGGTGTGAGAATCAGTAAAAATGTGGTGGAAACGTAAACGTAAAGCCTTATGTAAATCAATGTGTCTCAGAGTGTATGATTGTGTCTTTTTCACCTTGCAGTGGAGTCTATTTATATTGTGCTCCAGAGTAATGCCGTTGGATGATCTTTGATTCTCAGTTATGGAGGGTATTGAATGCTTAAGCATTACACTGACAACGGTCATCAGTTATTTTGGCGTCCTTCGGTTGGGCCGAGCAAGGGGCTTGGCCTTTGTATATAATTCCACGAGCAATAAGCCCAAAGGCTTATTGGATTGGGCCTCATATGCTTTATTATAATCGGCCCCCCTAACACTCTCTTTATTCCTCATATTTATAAAACTGTCCTCGTTTTCTTTCGAACGTTCCTTGACCCTTTCACGGAACCACTGGACTAATAACATATATCGATTTGGATGACATGAGAATAGCTCTCCTATTTGGAATTACCATATTTCACTTTCCTAGGAGATAAATTATTCTAATCTAAGTTCTCAACCAATAGCATTGTTCAAGACATATAAACATTGGAATCCGACTCTATTCCATATTCGTTCATTAGAACTGCTGTTACATCGTAGTCGTAACCACTATTCATTTCTATATTAATACATAATAAAAGTTTTAATTCATACCAAAAATATGGGTTCTTACAACCAATATGTGGAATCACCGGAAAAGACTTCAGTTTTACTGTCCAAATAAGCTCTGATAATGTTCTGCTTGATAGTAAACTGTTCTATGTCATTGATGCTTCAGACATCCGTAATCCTAATTCTTCACTATCAGAACCTTCACCATCTCAGCAAACTATGGCCGGTTTCACAAACTCCAGCTTTTCAGGAGTAAGTGTCCAAAATCACTAATGGTTATTACTTGGTTGGATACTTTTGCTATATTATATAAGTTTTTTCGATTGTCATATTAATGGTTTACTATATCATCGTTTCAGAATATAATTGATCTGTCTAATTCTGGAAACACTCCGGATACTGCAAAATCCACCTCAAAGAAAATGAAAACGGTATAGTTATGCTACCAACTGATTTCAGCATGTTTTCACACATTAAACTTCACTTATTAGTTCATATTTAAATTTAAATATTTAAACTATTTATGCAAATTATTTACATCTCTAATCCTTTGATACAGGAAAAGTGAATGATGCGTTTGTTGCCTCTTTGTTGAAGCTACAACAGCTTGCACGTGTGGAGGCGATATTTCTACTTATATCATCATTTCTATTTATTTCAAGATTTTCAATTATTATGGATTTTGGATTATGTTTTCCCTGTTTAATTTCCTGTTGGTTTTTATGCTTGAATGATTGTTTTGTTTTTCGTAGTTTGGAAATTTAAATAAAATGCTTGCTTCGTTTAAGTTTTAAACACTACTTTATGTCTTTCAATTTACTATTTCAAGTTAGTCTATCTCAAAATATAAATGAAAACATATCAAGTCAATTTTAGATATGTAATTTTTACAAAGCACTATTTGTAAAATCCATTTAAATGTTAGACACTATTTGTAAACTATAGAAAATAAAAAATCACCGTCTGCGAAGCACGTGCATATTACCAGTTTTTAGAAATGCATGAGAAATATGCCATTCAATACTTATATTTATTGGAATTTGGAAACTAATATAACCTCAGGTCAATGCTTGAGAGCATCTCCAATTGTATTGATTATAATGGTTGGCTAACATGATATAAAATACTGATTATGTAAAATATGTTGAACCTGTAAGTTGTTGTGTTTCACTGGAGTTGGCTATAATGATTGGTTATATTTTAAAAATTGTATGTTATTATTATTTCAAGCTATTAAAAATAGAATTTATTATTTTATTAAGCCAACAGATGATGTGGGGTTTGTTAGGTCCAAATGTGTTGTAGAGGGGGGGGTGAATACAACTTTTCGATTATGAGAAGCAATAAATACGATGCAATAAATGAACACACAGATTCAAGGAATATATTTCTTTATATATAACTTGAAAAGGTTGCTACAACATTCATTACAAAGTATAACAGAAGTTCAGAGAGAGGTGAATGATTCTAAGCTCTGTGAATATACTCTCTCTCTTTTTCTTGTGTTTTTCTCAATATTGCTCACTAACTAAAACATTACACAAGTGCTTCTATTTATACTACATGTAATCTATGTCCTGTAGTCTTCAAAGACTAAGATGTACGTGGCCCAATGATGTCCACATAAATCTTGCCTTATCTTGAAAGCTTGGAAATCTGCCAATCAGAAGATGCCATGTGTCATGTTGAAGCTGCACTCTAAGTAGAACTTCTACTTGAGAATTTCTACTTAGCCATCTCGAAATTTCTAAGTCGAACTTCTACTTAGAAATATTCTACTTGGCCATCCAGAACATTTAGTACTTAGAAAATATTCTGGTCTTCAACTTGAAACTTCAATGCACATCTTGAGCTTGTGATATCTTCATGTCTTCTTTATTCTTCGGCAAGCTCTTGAACATGGATCTTTATTACTGACATAAACTTGCTATCAATGTCCTGACACTTGATGCACTGGTCTGGTTCATAAGTGACTAGTCTTGATAGTGTTTCTGCTTCTTGAATAAATTACCATATTCACTTAGTAACTTGGCTTTCCAATATTTGCTTTCCTTCTTGTTCACTTGAAATCAATTGGTCTTGTTGATACTGATAGTTATGATCTTGAATCTCGAATTCTCAAATCACTGAGGCCTGAACAACTTTGACTTGAACTTCTCTCAATGATTTCTTCTTGGCTTGATCATAGTTAACATGTTCAATTGTATCAATTACCTTGTCTTCATTTAGTGTTGATTTCTTGTGACTTCTTGTTCTTGATTGTCTTCTGGTTAAGTATCTTTTCTTTTAATTGAGTTACATCAGTTATAGTGTTACAAGTTAATACACTCTGCCTTTCAATCTCCCCCAATTTGATTGTCTAACAATGACATTCAAATTAATGAAGGATAACTCAACTAAACAATGAGACGAGAAAAGATAATTAACATTACATTCTTGAAAAAATATACAATTGAAAAGTACTTGAAAACAATACAAAGAACTTAAACTAGAAACAGAATTCGAACCTCGAATTAAAGATCATTTGAATGATTCCTATCACCTGGATTATTTCATATCTTTTAGTCAAACTTATATCACCTTATTGGATTCACTCTAAGATGAATTTTCCTCAAGTGAGTTAAAGCAACCGAAAGACATGAAGTTTTTCCAACTTCAAGTTCACACCACTCTGACCTTTAACCCTAATTCCGTTTCCTCTTCCTAGCTTCAGCAGCTTGGTCCTTTTCTTCTTTCTGCCTTCTGCGCTTCTCCTCCTGCTGCTTTTGTTTCTTATATACTGGATCATGAAGTTGCGTCCACCTAGTATTCAACAAACTTACTGCTTCCATTTCTAGAGGGTTCCTGGGTTCTGGGTAAGGATGTTTGAAAAGCCTTCTGAGTTTGTCCACCTCCTGAGTAGTCCTGATCTCTGGAATTTCCTCAAATTTCTTCATTATAAGCCGAGGTTTCCTATGAGTTTTATCAGCTTTAAACTGACAATAGATCATTTTGGGATAGCCTATGACACGGTTAGTATTGTGGACACTAGCCGCATCTCGCTCCAATCGCTTCTTTTCCACTACTACATCAGACAGGTAACTCACGAGTCTCTGCTTTTCTGTCACATACTTAACTTCCACATCTTCCCATTTGAACACATATAACACTTTCTCCATAAATGCAGCATCTTGAGTCTGCAGCAGCCATTGTCTACTCATATGCAAGAATGTTTGATTCTGGTCTGCATCTATGAATACTAAGGCATCAGCTGTATTATCAACAAAAGAGTGTATCCAGTATACACTGTCTCTTCCTGGAACACCAACTGCCTCCCTTATCTCTCCTTGTTCCAGTTCTCCAGTAGGAAGATTCAGAGCTTCATCTACATTCTTCATAGCTTGAAGAATATTCCATTTCTTCTCCATTAGCTCTGGTTCAATCTTCACATTATCAAGAGGGTTTGGAGCAATGACATCACACTTCCACACCTCATTGCTCTTCTTGAGTATGACGCTTTCAATGATCTTCACTGATTTATCTTTAAGCTCATAAGCGAATCCCTTACTCATCATTTGCCTACAGACGGCCTTAAGAGATTCCACTGAAAGTTCCATTAAGTCCTTTTCCTCCAAGCTCACCCTCTTCATTTTACTGTCAACCACCATCCGGACAACATTTGGATATGCTGAGAATTCTGGACCCTTGTCCTCTGCTAGCTGCATTAAGTGATCCCTATACAGAATGCTTAGATTCTCAGAATGAGAGTATTGAATTTTTGTTGCTAGCAAGAACAACTCTGATGCAGATCTTCTCGTCATGAATTGGTCATCCACATACATGAAAGACATTGGGACTCCTTCTGTGAAAGACAAAATAACCTGCCACTCCTTTTGCGTTGAATTGTATCCAACCCTGACTTTAGAAATTAATCTCTTTAAAGCACTTATGTAGTCAGCAGCCATTGGATTCTGCAAATTTAGGTTGTAGAACAGATCATCTGCCTCCTTGTTATGATCTCCTTTTGTACAGGGTCCCATCAATATCTTTCTCGCGTTATCCCACTTCTGCCCTAACCTTCTATTGTCCAGATCAATTTGAGGATCAGCTAGCCTTGCAAGCTCATAATCGTACTGCTTCCCTTGTAGCTCCGCTTTCTTTTCCTGAAACGCAGCACGATCTTGCATTGCCTTCATTTTAAAGAACTCAGCTTGTTCCAAGGCTAACTTTTGAGATTTAAGGGTTTCCTCATCAACAGTAATTTCTTCAGGCAATCCGAAAGACATTCCAGCACCTCCACCTTGATCTTTCAATGATCTCTTTATAGCATGTTTCAAAGGTGCGTCTTCCATATCGGAATCTGAGTCAAGTACCTCCTGTACTTTTTCTTGATGACTCAGATCAACGAATGGCTCATCTTGCTCAATCGCTATTGCCTTACCCTTTTTCCTTCTCAGAGCCTCTTCATCAATAGACGGCTCAATTTCTTTGACAAGATCAGTTTGTTCTTGAATTTCTTCGATTTGAACTCCCTGCTGTCTCGTCTCCTTTATACTCTCCCCCTTAGGTGAGTTATCCTGAACTCCACCCTGGTCTCCAGATCCACCAGCTGCGTAAGAATCTTCAAAACCAGAACCATAGGGTCCTGCTCCACTAGCACCACCTGTACCAGCATCGGGGGGAGGTTGTTGCGGCGCGAAACACTCTGGGGGCACAAAACTTCTGATTGCGAACATAACTCTACTGATCTCCACAGCCAGAGTATCCATTGTAAGCTCCATTGCTCCCATCCTGTCATTTAGAGTATTTCCCAAGACACCAGCAGCATGGCCCAAGTCATTTACCTTGTTTGTCAAATCATTAAAAGCTGTAGCTTGACTTGCCATTCGTGCTGCGTAGTCGTCAAGGGCCCTTTGATTGTTTCCAACGTTCATCCCTAACTGCCCCATTGACTGCCCAAACTGCTTCATTTGATTTTCCATAGAAGACATACGAGTTTCAAGATTTTCAGTATTAAGGGACGGTGTTTGGTTTAGGTGACCTCGCTCTAATACTCGTTCTGTTGGTATTTGGCGCTCGGTTTCGGGCCTTAAAAATGAAGGTCCCTCTCTCCCTAACCTCTCACACACACTCCCTGTCTCACGCTCGTGTATATCTTCAATAAATGATCCAAAATATGAAGCAGTACCTGCAGAAACTGGATAAGCAATATAATATGCAGTTATGGGATCAATTTCTGTTTGTTCCTGAGTTGGAATCTCAGGCTGAGAGGCTACAAAGTGTTCTTGTACGACATCAGAACCGATCCTCTTTGTAGCATCAGTACGTACCGGTGAAGGTACGGCTGAAGCTTTTAAAACTTCATGTCCTCTTGAAGCAACAGTATCTTCAAAAGGTACATAATCATCATCAAAATCCCTATGTGCAGATTGTTCAAGGGGTGAACCACTCTCGTGAGGTGGAGTGGTTGCGTGTGACACGCTAGGGTTTGACTGAAGTTTAGAAGTAGCAGCATGAGAAAATTTGGGTTTCTTTCGAATAAGTTGCTGCTCTTCGGGTTCACTCTCCTCATCATATCCTACATTTACTTGTGCTGGCTGTTTGGATTCCGGTGACTGGGGTGATATAGAATTAGAAATATAGCTCTCACCCTGGGATAGATCCTGCTGGCTAGCAGTCTCTTGGGTCTGGGAATCAGAAACATAGGAAGAGGAATGAGTAGAATGTAGAGAGAGATTACCTGATTCATTACCTTGTTCGTCACCACTTTGCTCATCAGGAATCTCTTCAAATGCCTCAGCATGAGTAGACCGATTCTGAGCATGTGATGAAACTTGCGAGAATTCCATCAAAGTAGTAACTCCCTCATCATATGTAAGCCACTGTTGTAAGGTATCAGGAATTGACATCGGTTTTCCATGATGTTTATCCTGATTTTCAACTGTTGAAAGTGACTTAGTGCCCATCCCTAGTGGTGCAGATTTTTGGCTTCTGGCAAAACTCTGTCTAACTGCAAGAGCATCCTTCGGTATTAAATGACTAATCAGCATCTGTAAGAACCGAGGAAACCAGCAGACAACATCTGTTGTGTTGAGGTCTCTGCTTGCAGGAGATCCCATCACAGCCACTATCTCAGAGAGAACTATTCGTCCATAATTGATATCCAGCTCTCTTGCTAGGGCAATTCCAAGGTTTTGCATGGGAATGGAAATTTGATGGTAATCGCTTTCTCGTGCCCGAAAACATCTTGTGATGGCCTCGAAAAAGTAATTCCATTCCACATGAAGAAATTGTTTTTGGATGTTTCCAGTGATCCGGCCAGTCGGAGGATAACATCCTATTTCTTCAAAGAATCTGAGGCGTTCTGCAGCTGTAGGTTCTGAATCATAAACATCTTTAATGGGGAATCCCAGAACCTTGTTGACAATTTGTTCAGTCACCTCATATTCCTGACCCGCTAAGGTAAACCTGAAACCAAAGGGGGTTGATTTGCTCCCAAAAGAAACCGCACTAGTCCATAATTGCTGTAAAGCATCATGTACTAGTGTAGGTTTAGCAGTAAAAGCATCGCTAGCTTTGGAATACAAATTGAGAAATCGTATCCAAGACTTAAAGCGCGGGAGTTGATCACCAATTTCCGTAGAAATATTATAAAAATTGTTTTTGGCAAGTGAAAATTGGTGAGCCATTTTAATTAAAATGTTTTTCCTTAACAAATGTGAATTTTAATTTTAATTTTCGAAAAACAATTAATTAAAGAATTAACCGTTATATCCCTTTTAATTTATCAAGAACACAAAAGTCCCTTTTTGAGAAATTAAACTACGGGCTTCAATAAACAGTCAATGGAAGGCAAATTTCAAACCACTAATTAAATCTGCTTTAATAGTGAAGTGTTTGTGTGAAATCGTGTATGAACAGATCTGTGAACTTTTGTGTGTATATACGTGTGTATATATCTCAAGAAAGATGAACCGTGACACAAACACACAAGAACAGAGATTAATGGTAACACACAAGTGATAGCAGTCTAAAAATGGGCATTAATTCGTTGTCCGTATGAGATTAGTCACAAAAATCACGAATCAATGGTTGTAAGTATGAAATCGCCTGTATGTATATGGGGCGGCTGTAAAACTCAAGTAGGTAAAAGTGAAAGAAAATATCGAGTTATATATGTATATATAGACATTAATGTGAAATGACTAAAGTATCCCTGTTAAAAAAAATATGAAAACTCTAAGTACATACAGGGAGAACTCTATCTCGAAGTCTAAGTCGAAGTCTATCTCGAAGTCTATCTCGAACTTTTTTAAGTCGAACTTCGAGATAGAGTTCGAGATAGATGTTAACTCGAAAAACTTTACCATTTAACTATAACAAACCATGTAAACAGCACAAACCACCAACATTACCAGGGAAACCTATCTCGAAATTTAAGTAGAAATTCGAGATAGACTTCGAGTTAGGAGTTAACTCGAAAAATCCCCTTAAAACCAACTGAGAGCTCTATCTCGAACATCAAGTCGAAATTCGAGTTGAGTTTCGAGATAGAGACTAACTCGAAATTATTGACTAACTCGAATTATTTTCTCAGATCATTTCAAAATATCCCCAATAATGGAAACCACATCTCAATTTCGAGATGGAGTTCGAGATAGACTTTATCTCGAATATTTTGAAGATAAAAAATAAATAGGCACACTGGTAACTCTAAGTCGAATTTCGAGTTGAATTTCGAGATAGAGGCTAACTCGAAATTCATCCCAGACTTAGAATTTTCAAAAATTCACTCTGGAAGCTCAAATCAAAATTCAAGTCGAATTTCTAGATGAGTTTCGAGATAGAAACTAACTCGAAATTTTGAAGATACTTAGAATAATTTGACAATTTTTCAAGAAACTCTACAATTAAATTTTGTCAAATTAATATAAATATCAATTCAAGGATTTTTAATATATGACATAATTAAAACATTCCTTGATAATTCTAAGGCCTTTAATTACATGAAAAACACAGGTAAATTCATCTAAAAATCATGCAAAATTTAGAATATTATGAATTTAACTCCCCCTATGATCATGCAATTTAACAAGCATAAATTCAAAGATTTGTGCTATAAAAGACACTTAAAACACACTGAATTCATGCAAAATCACACTATATGCACTCTATAATAATCATTAATTAGGCATTTTAAAGTCTAAACACATAATGATTAAACAGCTTGCATATACAAACATAACCATGGATTTTACAGATAGAAGGCTTTACTAACTTGTGTTAAGCATTCCCAATTCACCAACCAACCTATTGAATGTTACTTCATCAAGAGGTTTGGTGAATATATCTGCAATTTGTTGCATTGTGGGCACAAAATGTAACTCCACAGTCCCCTCCTCGACATGTTCTCTTATGAAGTGATACCTGATGTCGATGTGCTTGGTTCTTGAGTGATCTACAGGATTGTTGGTTATGGCAATGGCACTTGTGTTGTCACACATAATTGGAATTTTCTTGTGCTCCATGCCATAATCCTTCAATTGGTTCCTCATCCACAGTATTTGAGCTACACAGCTTCCAGCAGCAATGTACTCAGCTTCAGCAGTAGAAGTAGATACTGTATGTTGCTTTTTACTTTGCCAGGACACCAATCTTCTGCCAAGAAATTGACAAGCACCAGATGTGCTTTTCCTATCAATCCTGCAACCTGCATAGTCTGAATCCGTATAGCCAATTAGATTAAAACCTGTATCTCTTGGGTACCAAATTCCTAGATTTGGTGTGCCCTTGAGATACCTAAAGATTCTTTTGACGGCTACGAGATGTGATTCTCTAGGATCCGCTTGGAACCTTGCACATAAACAAGTTGCGAACATTATGTCTGGTCTACTTGCAGTTAAATAAAGAAGTGAGCCAATCATACCTCGATAGCTTGTGATGTCAACTGATTTACCTGATTTGTCTTCATCAAGCTTCGTGGCTGTTGCCATGGGAGTCTTAGCTGCTGATGCATCTTCTAGATTATACTTCTTGAGTAAATCTCTGACGTACTTAGATTGACAGATAAAGATACCATCTTTTCTTTGACTGATCTGTAATCCAAGGAAGAAGGACAGCTCTCCCATCATGCTCATCTCGTATTTCTCTTGCATTAGCTTAGCAAATTTCTCGCACAAGCGTTCATTCGATGACCCGAAGATAATATCGTCCACATAGACTTGAACAAGTATTAAGTCATTCTTCACATTCTTATAGAATAATGTTTTGTCAATTACTCCCCTAGTAAAACCACTTTCAATTAAGAATACGGATAGGGTTTCATACCAACATCTTGGGGATTGCCTGAGGCCATAGACAGATTTGAAGAGAAGATACACAAAATCTACAAGTTCTGGATCAATGAAGCCAGGCGGCTGTTCCAGATACACTTCTTCTTCTAACTCTCCGTTCAGGAAGGCACTTTTCACATCCATCTGGAAAACCTTGAAGTTCTTATGTGCTGCAAATGCCAAAAACATCCTGACTGCCTCAAGTCTTGCAACTGGTGCATAGGTCTCATCATAATCAATTCCTTCTCGCTGAGAATAACCTTTTGCAACCAAACGAGCCTTGTTTCGTGTTACAAGTCCGTTTTCATCCATTTAATTTCTGAATACCCACCTTGCTCCAATTACTGATTTGTTCTTTGGTCGGGGTACCAGCTTCCAAACTTTCTGCCTTTCAAACTGATTGAGTTCCTCTTGCATTGCAATCACCCAATCAGCATCACCAAGAGCTTCTTCTATTTCTTTAGGTTCAAGCTTGGATAAGAACCCAGAATATAAGCAAATATTAGCCAGGTCAGCTCTTGCGGATCTTCTAGTAGACACACCAGCATCTGGATCACCAATAATTAATTCAAACGGATGGTCTCTATTCCATACCCGTTCTCTTGGAAATTGTCTTGATGATTCAGCGTGACTTTCTGAGTTGTGGTGCTGACTACTTTGATTACTTTCACTAACTCCCCCTGAGTTAGTGCCAGCTCCTACAGAACTAGAGTCAACTCGACTCGAGCCTTGAACAGTAGTTCTTGAGCTGCTATTTACTCCCCCTGAGTTGTTGCCGGTTCGTACTGAAGAAGTCTCTCCTGATCTTGTAGAATTAGCTTGTTCACTAGACTCAGGTTCTTCATGTACACTTGGAACATTTAATGGGACAACCAACTCAGGTTCATCTTCAAGTTCTTCTAAGTCCAGATTCTGAAATTTTAGGGACTCAGGTTCACTAGAATCTCTTGAAATTGATGAGAGTTTGGTATCGTCGAATCTGACGTTGTAGCTTTCAGTCACTTTTCGATCATTTACTAAGAACACCCTATAAGCTGCTACCACATCTGTGGAGTAACCAACAAAGATTCCTTCACGAGCTTTTGCTGCAAACTTGCCTAGATTTTCATCATCTATAAGTACATAGCATTTTGCTCCGAAGACATGAAAGTATTTGATTGTTGGTCTTCTTCCGTTCATTAGCTCACATGGTGTCTTTTTTTATCTTTTATGATCAAGGATCGATTTTGAGTGTAACACACGGTACTCACTGCTTCTGCCCAGAAATACAGAGGAAGTTTCGAATCATACAACAAAGTTCTTGCTGCTTCAACCAATGTTCTATTCTTCCTTTCAACTACTCCATTTTGTTGTGGAGTTCTCGGGGCTGAATACTGACGACGTATTCCCTTAGATACACAGAAGTCATTTAGCACTACGTTTTTGAATTCAGTGCCATTGTCTGATCTAATCGTCTTCACAGTAAGTGTTGAAACATTCTCAATTTGAGTGATGTGATCAATGATTAGGAAAGGTACTTCGTCTTTCGTCATTGCGAACAATACCCATGTATACTTGGAGAAGTCATCCACGATTACCAATGCATATCTTTTCCTAGATAAAGATAGGACATTCACTGGGCCAAACAAATCCATATGAAGAAGTTGCAGAGGCTCAGTGATACTAGAAATTTCTTTGCTTTTATGCGATGCTCGTTTTGACTTTCCCATTTCACAGGCTTCACAGAGTCCTTTCGGAGCGAATTCCATTTGAGGTAGATCTCTCACCAATTCTCGCCTCGCGAGAGCATTCATCGTTTTGAAGTTTAAGTGAGATAACTTTTTGTGCCATAACCAGCTTTCATCATCCGAAGCTTTGCTGTAGAAACAGGTGACTTCATTCTGATTTGCTGAATCCATGTCTGCAACAAAAAGATCTGCCTTTCGAACTCCTCTCAAAGCCAGTGAACCTTCCTTGATGTGAGTGATTGATACACCTTTCTTGTTGAAGACAATTTCATAACCTTTGTCACAGAATTGACTGATACTCAACAAATTATGCTTTAATCCCTCAACATAGGAAATATCTTCAATGATGACATTGCCAGTTTTCAGTTTGCCATATCCCTTTGTCACACCTATGCTGTCATCTCCAAAGGTAACATAAGGGCCAGCTTTCATAACCATCTCTGTAAGCAGGGACTTGTTTCCAGTCATATGCCTTGATGCTCCACTGTCTAGCACCCATATAACTTTATTTCTCTTTTGCTTAATGCCCTGCAATGACAGATTGGTTAGACATTCTTCGGAACCCAACTTTGATTGGGCCCGGCTTTTCGATAAGATTTAGAATCAACAGATTTAACAACAGGAGATGCACTTTTCTTAACATTACTAGAGCTTTCGACTTCCTCCTTTCCTTTCTCAGACTTGACATGTTTGTCAGTCCTAGGATAAGGTTTGTCACTCCTAACTTTAGGAGGACTTACAGTCTTGGCTCTCACATGCTTCTTTTTGATGTTTGAACTAGCAGCAGTATTTGAGCATGACTGGCTAGATGCATTCATTAGACTCACAAAAGTTTGCATGATGTTAAAAGTGCATGGCATACAATTAGGTTGACCACACTGTGCATGATTCTGATGCAGATTATTCATAGTGTGTGTGGTAGGCATGGCATGTGTAGCAGTGCATGCATAAGAAAGATGTTCAGTAGATTTACAGTGATAACATGCTTTCTTTATTCGTTCAGCCTTAACCTCTTTTATGCCTTTCTTCCCTTGCTGTTTAACAGCCTTAGCTCCTAATCCTGGTCTAGATTCATCTCCAGGGAAATTGATTTTAACTTGTTTTATAGGAGTTATAGGTTGTACTTCCTGTCGATCTTCCTTCTCAATCTCATATCTAGCTATCAATTCAGTCTCTTTTTCTTCTATTCTAGGAACAAGATGTTTGTAGATAGGTTTGACGGCTGATTTAAGAATACTAGGTGTTTCCTTTTTAAGGTCACTGGAGCTAGGATCGATATGTCTCTTCCCTTCTTTCTTAGATAGGTCAGAATAATCAAGTCCTACACCTACTCCAGTTATCTTCTTAAATACGTCATTATCTACATACACTTTACTAGCAGCTAGTTTGTAAGCTTCACATTTAGTTTCTAACTCAGCTAGTTTGTTCCTTAAACATGATTCTATTTCTGCCTTAAGGACGAGCTTGTGTTCCAAAGATTTAATAAAATCTCTTAGAGAAGTATCTACAGTGCAAGCAGCCTCTAACTCTTCCACTTTTGCCTCAAGCATTCTGCTTTTGGCGACAAGTGTTTTCTGTTCCTTTTGAGAAGTGTCTAGGCTTTTGCACAACATGTAGATCTCTTCGCTAAGAGCCCCGTTCTGTTCCTTATAATCATCAATAGACATTTCTACTTTAAGGGTTAGAACTGGTACCTCTGGTTCCTCTGATGTCTCAGCCATGAGCGCAAAGTTTGCTACATGAGTAACATCTTCCTCATCTGAATCATCCCAAGCTCTTCCTTCTGTTACTACTAAAGCTCTTTTACCATGTTTTTCTTTCACCAGCGATTCATACTTGCTTTTGAGGGCTTCAAATGTCTCTTTTGGATAAGTCTGTTTAGGCTTTTTGCAGTCCGAGGCAAAATGTCCAGGTTCACCACAATTATAGCAATTGAACTTCATTTTGAAATCCAACGGAGATTTGTAGCTGGTACTCTTGCCTTTGCTTTTGTAGCCTGACGAACTACCACCACCCTTAGCAGCCCGATAGTAAGATGAAGAATTTCTCTGTGGTCGGTTGCTCTTTCTAAATCTCATGTTGCTGAACTTCCTTGCCATGTATGCCACGACACTATCGTCCATGTTGTCCAGCTCTTCTTGGGTGAAGTAGTCATCATCACTGTTAGATGCACACTCGTCATCATTATCAACTTGATGTGGTGCGGATGATGATTTAGGCTTTGCTGCAACCATTGCCTTCTTAGACTCTTCCTCATCAGCAACTAATCCTGATGCAGTTTCTTTTCCTTTTGAATCATTGTCCCATGCTTGATCTTGAAGTGTCTCCAGCTCATAGGTCTTTAGAATTCCATAATATTCTTCCAGAGAAGTTGTATGCAAATCTCTGGTTTCTCTGATTGCGTAGACCCTATGTTCAATGCTCTTTGGCTGGTTCCTCAGATATCTCGTATTGGTCTCAACCATGGGGAGAGTAACACCTCTCAGATTCAAATCTAATACCAACTGACTGAATCGTAGATAGACATCTGTTATGCTTTCTCCTTTTCGTATTCTAAAGGTGTCATACTCCATCTTGAGTATAAGTGTCTTGTTGCTTCTAACCTCTGCAGATCCTTCCATGACAACTTCTATCTTGTCCCATATCTTCTTTGCTGTATTCAAACCCTTGACTATGTTGAACATTTCATGATCAAGAGATTCCATCAAGGTTTGTCTTACAGAAGTATCATAAGCTATTTGCTCCTTGTCAGCATCCGTAAAGTCCGCTGCCTTTTTAGGCTCAGACCGAGCAGGTATAACCTCCTCTCCTTCCGTACGCTCAGGAATAGCTTTCATTGGAACAAATTTACCCTTTTCAAGGACTTCCAGATACTCAGGGTTAATAGTCTCTAAGTAGAGTCTCATTCTGAAAACCCATTCTTCATAGTGATCTCGGTTGAACATTGGGATCTTGAAAGAATTTTTAGGAGCCATTTCAAATCTTGTCACTAAAAATTTCTAAGTACCCAAGACTAGGCTATGTAGAATATCTATGTAGAACTTCTGCCAAGTCGAAATTTCTCTAAGTAGAAATTTTGCTCAAGTCGAAATTTCTTTAAGTAGAAATTGTCCAAGTCGAAATTCACCAAGTAGAAATTGTCCAAGTCGAAATTCTATGTAGAAAATCTCAAGTAGAAATTCTATGTAGAACTTTTTGTCCTTAGAATAATTTTCTGCAGATTACTTTAATATTGAATAAACAATATCACCTTTTTGACTTTTGATACTTTACACGCCGAAAGTGACTAACCCACTTGCAAAGCACTGAGTACACTTTCTTTTGCTTTCGGCCAAGGAATAATAATCAAATCAAAAGTACAAAAACACCTTTTTGACTATCTTATTTGTTTGAAAAAGGAGATCAAAAAGTTGTTGGGTTATCTTCTTTGATAAGAACAGATGATGAACACTCAAGAACACCAAATATCAATGAACCCAGATTAATTCACAAAAATTAATTAAAATACACCCAAGTCAAATAATCACACCTGGAGTATTTAAATAATTTTTCCCTGATGAGTTTTCACTGGAAACGAATTAAAGCACACTTTTCGAAAAAATGAAAAGTAGATCTAGAAAATGAAAACTCACGATTCTTCTACCAAACACAAGGATCTATGTTTTGTATGTTAAACATCCGCTCTGATACCAATTGTTAGGTCCAAATGTGTTGTAGAGGGGGGGTGAATACAACTTTTCGATTATGAGAAGCAATAAATACGATGCAATAAATGAACACACAGATTCAAGGAATATATTTCTTTATATATAACTTGAAAAGGTTGCTACAACATTCATTACAAAGTATAATAGAAGTTCAGAGAGAGGTGAATGATTCTAAGCTCTGTGAATATACTCTCTCTCTTTTTCTTGTGTTTTTCTCAATATTGCTCACTAACTAAAACATTACACAAGTGCTTCTATTTATACTACATGTAATCTATGTCCTGTAGTCTTCAAAGACTAAGATGTACGTGGCCCAATGATGTCCACATAAATCTTGCCTTATCTTGAAAGCTTGGAAATCTGCCAATCAGAAGATGCCATGTGTCATGTTGAAGCTGCACTCTAAGTAGAACTTCTACTTGAGAATTTCTACTTAGCCATCTCGAAATTTCTAAGTCGAACTTCTACTTAGAAATATTCTACTTGGCCATCCAGAACATTTAGTACTTAGAAAATATTCTGGTCTTCAACTTGAAACTTCAATGCACATCTTGAGCTTGTGATATCTTCATGTCTTCTTTATTCTTCGGCAAGCTCTTGAACATGGATCTTTATTACTGACATAAACTTGCTATCAATGTCCTGACACTTGATGCACTGGTCTGGTTCATAAGTGACTAGTCTTGATAGTGTTTCTGCTTCTTGAATAAATTACCATATTCACTTAGTAACTTGGCTTTCCAATATTTGCTTTCCTTCTTGTTCACTTGAAATCAATTGGTCTTGTTGATACTGATAGTTATGATCTTGAATCTCGAATTCTCAAATCACTGAGGCCTGAACAACTTTGACTTGAACTTCTCTCAATGATTTCTTCTTGGCTTGATCATAGTTAACATGTTCAATTGTATCAATTACCTTGTCTTCATTTAGTGTTGATTTCTTGTGACTTCTTGTTCTTGATTGTCTTCTGGTTAAGTATCTTTTCTTTTAATTGAGTTACATCAGTTATAGTGTTACAAGTTAATACACTCTGCCTTTCAGGGTTTCACTACAGGTCTTTAGAGGTTCAACAAATATAGCCAATATAATGACACTACAAGTAAAACGGGCATTTCCTACCGACGGATCGGTAGGAAATGGACCATTTTCGACCGTCCCCGACCGTTAGGAAATATTTAAGTCGGAAATGTCACTGGTAGGAAATGAAGCTCGCCTAGTCAAACGTGGGTCCCACACGCTGACGTGGCATGCCACCTTGGATGATGACGTGGGGTGGGGCCCATCCACGTCAGATGCCAAGTCATGTGCCCCGTAGGTGGGGCCCATCCGAGTCAGCTACCACGTCATATGCCACGTGTTTTTCGGTGGAAAATTTTGGCAACCCATTTTCGACCGACCATTGATAGGAATTATTCTAGACAGCAAATAAAAAGTCATTTCCTACCGCACATTTCATACCAGGAATTAGTAGGAAATGGTTTGAAGACAGTAGGAAATACTGGGCAACTTTTTTTAAAAAAATGTTCTTCATTGATTCAAAAGCATACACATTGCATAACAAAATCAATATCTAATTCACAAGCATACAATCAAACCAAATATCAAAGATCTAACATAAATTGTAATCCGCCTTCATCACCATAAAATTAAGAAATTAAAGTTACATCTACAAAATATTTATACAAATGTACTAAAACACAACCATTACAATAAAGAAAAATTAAAATTTAAAAACCTAAACTAATCACTCTTGAAGTGATCATCATCATTGTCTTTGTCATTTCCTTCAACATCTGCTTCATCCGAAAAGTTCTCTTTAGCCTTCTCCCAAAAAGTTCTTTTAATTTGTATCAAGTCCTAACAATTTACATAAAAAATGGAACAAAAAATTATACATACATACACAAATGAAAGTTAATGGGCTCAAATAGCAAGCAAAATGAAAGTTTGAACTAATCAAATTGAAGAATACTATATGTAAATCAAACATACAAATATTATTCAAATTGAACAAACACACACATATTATATGTAAATCAAATAGATATATAAAAGAGGATAAAGTTTTATACATAAATAATGGTGATGAGGAAATCGAGATGACATATTATATGTAAATCAATTACATATAAAGAGGGTAAATATTTGTACCTAAATAATGGCGATGAAGAAGAAAATCGAGATGAAAGAAATGAAGAGAGTTGATAAGAGTGGTATAAGATGAAGAGGTGGAGAAGAGAGTTGAAGTGAAGGGGAATGAAGAAAGTTATTGTTTTATAAATCTGAATTACACATTTCCTACCGCACTTTTATATTTCCTACCAATTTGCGGTAGGAAATGACTTGGGCGCTATTTTTGAATTTTGATTTGGGCGCTCATTTTGAATTTTTGGTTCAGGCGCTCATTTTGAATTTTTCGTGAATTATCATTTCCTACCGATTAGCAGTAGGAAATGACTTTGGATGCATTTTTGAATTTTTATTTGGGCGCTCATTTTGAATTGTTTGTTCAGGCGCTCATTTGAATTTTTCGTGAAATATCATTTCCTACCGACTTGCGGTAGGTTATAAGTTTTGGGTCCAATTTTGAAAATTTGGATTTAGGCACAATTTTTAATTTTTTGTGAAATTTTGATTTCCCACCAATATCCTTTATATTTCCTACCAACTTGCGGTAGGTTATGACTCTGGGCGCCATTTTCAAAAATTTATTTTAATGCGGCATTTTTGAATTTTTCGTGAAATTAACAACAATGTAAAAAAATTTAAAAAAATTTTGTCAATTATTATTTAACGGCCAAATAGTATTTTAGAAAAAAAAATTATTTGATTTTGTAATTTAACGGTCAACTAGTACTTTGACTAGAACGCTTAAACAGAGTTTCGTCAGGGTTCAGGGTTTCGATTTTTTTAAAAATATTTCTCGATGACCGACCATACAGAGGTCAAGATCCATCCTTTTTAACGTTATTTCCAAAATTTTAGAAAAAAATAAATTTATTTGATTTGGTAATTTAACTATCAACTAGTACTTTGACTAGAACCCCTAAATTGGGTTTCGTCAAGGTTTAGGGTTTCGATTTGTTTAAAAATATTTCTCGATGACCAACCATACGGAGGTCAAGATGCATCCTTTTCAATGTTATTGCCAAAATTTCAAAAAAATAATAATAATTTGATTTGGTAATTTAACGGTCAACAAGTACTTTGACTAGAACGCCTAAACAGGGTTTCGTCAGGGTTTCATTTTTAAAAAATATTTCTTAATGACCCAACCATACGGAGGTCAAGATGCATCCTTTTCAATGTTATTGCCAAAATTTCAAAAAATAAATAAATTTATTTGATTTGGTAATTTAACGGTCAATTAGTACTTTGACTAGAACACGCTGTTTCGTCAGGGTTCAGGGTTTCATTTTTTTAAACATATTTCTCGATGACCCAACCATACGGACGTCAAGATCCATCCTTTTTAACATTATTTCCAAAATTTTAGAAAAAATAAAATTTGTTTGATTTGGTAATTTAACGGTCAACTAGTACTTTGACTATAACCCTTAATCTGGGTTTCTTAGGATTTCAATTTTTTTTAAAATATTTTTCGATGACCCAACCATACGGAGGTCTGCATCCTTTTTAATGTTACAGCCAAAATTTCATAAAAAAAATATTTGATTTGGTAATTTAACGGTCAACTAGTTTAGGGGTTTAAGTCAAATTAGTAGTAAAAATTTATTATTTTTTGACCATTAAATTACCTAATCAAATAAATTTATTATTTTTTAAAAATTTTGGAATAACATTTAAAAAGATTGATCTTGACTCTCATACGGTTCGATTGTCGAAATTCTAATTCAAAATAATCGAATCAAGAATGGGAAACGAAAACTAGTTTAGGGGTTAAAGTCAAATTACTAGTTGATCGTTAAATTACCTAATCAAATAAATTTATTATTTTTTTTAAAATTTTCGAATAATATTTAAAAAGATTGATCTTGACTCCCGTATGGTTAGATCATCGAAATTCTATTTCAAAATAATTGAATCAAGAGTCGGGAATTAAAATCAATTTATTAGTTGACCGTTAAATTAACTAATAAAATAAATTGATTATTTTTTTAAAATTTTGGAATAACATTTAAAATGATTGATCTTGACTCCCGTACGGTTTGATGGTCGAAATTCTATTTCAAAATAATCGAATCAAAAATCGGGAACGAAAACTAGTTTAGGGATTAAAGTCAAATTACAAGTTGACCGTTAAATTACCTAATCAAATAAATTTATCATTTTTTTAAAATTTTGGAATAACATTTAAAAAGATTGATCTTGACTCCAGTACGGTTCGATCGTCAAAATTCTATTTCAAAATAATCGAATCAAGAATCGGGAACGAAAACTAGTTTCGGGGCTTAAGTTAAATTACTAGTAGACCGTTAAATTACCTAATCAAATAAATATTTTATTTTTTTTTAAATTATGAAATAACATTTAAAAAGATTGATCTTGACTCCCGTACGATTCGATCGTCGAAACTCTATTTCAAAATAATCAAATCAAGAGTCGGGAACGAAAACTATTTTAGGGGTTAAAGTCAAATTACTAGTTGACCGTTAAATTACCTAATCAAATAAATTTATTATTTTTTTTTAAATTTTTTGATTAACATTTAAAAAGATTGATATTGACTCACGTACGGTTCGATCGTCGAAATTCTAATTCAAAATAATCGAATCAAGAATAGGGAACGAAAACTAGTTTAGGGTTTAAAGTCAAATTACTAGTTGACCGTTAAATTACCTGTTCAAATAAATTTATTATTTTTTAAAAATTTTGGAATAACATTTAAAATGATTGATCTTGACTCCCCTACGATTTGATCGCCGAAATTCTATTTCAAAATAATCTAACCCTAACAACCCCTAAATCTAACCCCTCTATTTTAAAAAACTTTAAAAAAAAAAAATCCAACCCAAACCCTAAACTACAACTTTGGTTGTGGAAAAGTTGTTGTAGATGGTGAAAAAATTTTTTTTAATAAAAATTAATTTGTATGTGCGTCATTTTGTTTAGTAACTACGCGCACTAACATACAACGAGTTTAACAAAATAAATAAAAAATGTTGAAGTTATTTTATAATAATTATAAAATATTGTCATTCTTTTAAAAATATTGTTTCATTATAAAATCATTGCAAATGAAATTAAGAAATTATTACATGATTTAATTTTAGTGATATCGAGATCTGTACGGTTGAACCATTAAAACAATTTGTTTGAAATATATTTATTTAACCCCTATCTAAGCACTAAATTTTAATTTTTAAAATAAATAATAAATTTGTAAAATATTAACAATCCAACTGTGAGAATTTCAAGATCACGATGAATTAGTGACACTTAAAAAAAAATTGTGATTTTTGAAGTTAATTTGTAAAGACTTTTTAATGAAAAAGTAATAAACAATGTGGTGTGGTCATATAATTTTAGAGTAACTATAAACACAAGTAACACCTTCACATAGTGGTATGATGGGGAATAAAAGTGGCTGGAGATGGTGGTTCGACTCCTTCCCCATTCTCATTTTTTCCTTTTGCAAAGTGGCACCTAAATTTCACGAAAAATTCAAAAATGGCGCCTTACCATTTCCTACCGGTTTACGGTAGGAAATGTCTACATAGCACGTCAACCAATCAGAAGCCGCCAAGCGGCCATTATCTGCTGAATAGGCGAGCCATTTCCTACCGTCTACACGCGATAGAAAATGTGAGACTTCGTTTTTCTTGTGGCCAGACTTTGACGTGGCACTGTGGGTCCCACTCGGCTCATTTCCTACCAACTTCGGTAGGAAATGAGGCACACATTTCCTACCGTCTCTATGCGGTAGGAAATGCTAGACTTCGTTTCATTGTGGTCAGACTTTGACATGGCACTCTGGGTCCCACTCAGCTAATTTCCTACCAACCTCGGTCGGAAATGGCTGGACATTTCCTACCGCATATGTTCGGTAGGAAATGATCTTGCTGAAACGACGTCGTTTTCATTATGACAGACTTTGATGTGGCTATGCGGATCTCGTAACAGTCATTTCCTACCAACTTCGGTAGGAAATGAGTCATCATTTCCTACTCAATTCTTACCGGCTCAATATCCGGTCGGAAAAGATCGTTTGACTTGAAAATCGGTAGGAATTTGTCGGTAGGAAATAATCAGTAGGAAAAACCCGTTTTTCTTGTAGTGTGAGCTAGTCTGTAATTATAGTTAAGAGTAATGAATCATTGGAGTACTGCAAAATTTTTTACACATTTCTTATAATTCTTTTTTATGATAATTAATTTCAAATTTTACCTAAAAATTCTCTCCCATTGAAGATGCTCTATTGACATGCACACCTCTTTTGCACTAAAAATAATCATAATCTTAAGTAAGTTCACTCAACGGAGATTTTTTTAAAATAGTTTAAGATTTTATAAACACTCTTATTAAGATGTAAAATGTAATTAAGGAGATTTTATTAAACATCTTTATATATTTTCTACCAAAATTCTAGTATACCTTAAACTATACACCAGGTAACTTAAGTTAAAGTTGTATTATTATATTCGATGAGAAAGATTTCAATGGATGTTCATTTTCTAAAAGTATGTTTTTTCATGTTTAATTGCCAAAAATATATATTTTTTAAAGAGAATAATGTTTAGCTCACGAGTATACTTTTGTAATGACAACTTTGTAATCAATGAACATAACCCCCTGTATTTACAAAAATAACCATACTCTTGTATTGTTTTTTAATTTACAAAAATAACCTTACTCTTATATATTGTTTTTTTAATTAGCTCAGGAAATTTACCTGAGCTAATCTCATGAAAGCAAGCTCTTTTTTAAATAAATTTGCTTTTGTGAGATGAATTTGCATGAGAAAACAAGATACAGAATGCAAAGCCTGAAGAAGAAGAAAACAGTTTTCGTATTAAAATGAAGGCCGGCTTACAACTGAAATTAATGACATCACTGACATGAGTTATAATCATATACGCAATACCATTAGTGACTAGATACACTGTACTCTGTCCTTTTTTATGTTCATAGAACATGAACCTGTAAAACAGTTCTATATATGTAACATAAAAACAATTGAGGTCTATAGCGATTAATCTGATGGACATCTTTAAGATACAAGTAAATCAATCATAACCTTCATGAATCACGATTATGTTGAATCAGAAAATAGCTCCGAAAATTACATTGGAAATCACTCCAAGTGTCAAAGTACTCACAATACCAAATATTTTTCTGCCTAGTTTACCTGAACCTTGACCTTGAGCCGGGTTTGTTTGTGCATTATGTGCCGGAGCTTGGTAACTTGGATGGCCATGGTGGTTCTGCACGTGCTGTGGAATCATATCAAAAGGCGCCCCGTTTTGGGGGTTGTACATAGTACATGGATTCGTATAGCAAGGCAATCCGATAAGAGGATAGTGGTACATGTTATACGAATTAGGGCTGTGCATGTTATAAGAATGTATATTTGGAGGCATGCCATTTTGATATGTACCAGAAGCCGACCCAGGGTAGGAGTAACACATGTTATGTGAATTTGTACCAATAGGCATTTCCCCGTAGGGATTGTTTGGCTGATATGCATATGTACCATGTGGGATTACACCATAAGAATTGGACATACTATATGTATATACACCAGAAGGATCCCCAACATAAGGGTTGTACTGGTCATATGGCGGGGTTGTTTGATCATTGGCACAAGGGGGTTTATACATGTTGTATGAATTGGCCGTAGAGTTTACTCCACCGTAGGTATAAAGACCAGCGCTAGGTGGTAGACGTCTGGTGGTAGTATCAGATGATTTTGCGTCATCCGGTTCTGCTACACAATCGAAATGAACATCATAACCATCACAGTATCCACACCTATACCTCCAAGAGTTGCAGACGCATCCACAAACACAGCAAGGAGCGTCTTTATAAGATTTTTGGAACATCAAATGGTGGGGATAATGAACTGCATGACGTAAAGACTGAGGAAATTGAGTACAAAGTGGATGGACATTAAATTCACAATTTTGACACCAGTAAAATAAACCCTCAACAGTGTCTCCACACACATCACAAATAGGAGATGCCGTATATAGATTGTTACTGATCATGAGACTTAAAGGGTGCTCTGGGTGCAAAAAGGATGATAGAATCCTAGGGCAATTGCTACAAAAATCGTGCATGTGGAAACTGCACGGTTCACACCCGGAATTTGTACCAATTCCATGGGTTTTACAGCCACCACAAAGGTATCCTCTGGTGTTAACATTTTGTACCAGTGCGTGACCCTGATGCATGAAGTGGCTCCTTGGGACCATCTTGCGTAGGCAGAAACTTTTTCAGTTATTGTGTGTGTAAATTAAGAATAGAAGTATAGAACTACTGTTTTTCCGGAAGGTGTTAGCTAATGTATGGTTTGTCATGTATATATGTATGATTATTGATTACCAATTAATGCACAAGTCAACAGAAAACAAGTTTTTGAATGAGCCTAATTGAAGGAAGTTAAGACTACTTGACTTGGCCTTTTGATTAAGTGTGTTAAATATATATGAGTATAAGATCGTCCCTAACACCTTAAGGTCTTGGGTGAAATGATTTCTAACATGGTATCAGATCTCTGGTGTTTGTGGAGGTCTCAAGTTCGAACCCCACCACCCTCAATATTCTCAATTTAATTTGGCATTGCTCCAAATATGGGTTCCTAGTGATCACTCTTACCCCATTCTTACCCCATAGTGAGCTTGCGTGTGTGAATGAATAGACGCATCACCAATTTTTTTTTATAATAATAGGGTGATTACAGTAACATCACTTTCAAGTTTCAAGTGGCAAGGTAACGTATTAGTTTAACTTGAAGTTGTGATATTTTACAAGTGAAGATCTAGAATGTGCCCTCCTAAATCCGTAGACCTCAAGTCAACCGATCGAGAAACTACGGAGTACTACCCAGACTGGTACCAACCGAACAACCTGGATTTGTGTATTTAAATGAGGAAACGAGTGAACCAAGTCTAACCGCGTTCAATACGAGTCATTCTCACAAACTACTTAGAACTCACATATACAAGACTCCAAGAAAAATTCATTTTAATTTTCTATTAGAATATCAAATTTAGTATCAAAATTTATAGGGAATTTGCCTGAAATACTACTTTTATGTTCTTTATTTCATTTTTACTGCCATCTTATTTTTATTTCAGTTTTATACTTTTAAGTTTTCAAAAATACGGTCCACTATGTAAATATTTTTCAAAATTTTCAAATATACGATCTCAGCAATCATCATATTTGGGGGTTGATTTCACTTGTCTCTCAATATATGCGATTAAGTAATTAATTGAGATCCATCTCCCTTCTCCTTCATCGATACGAGCTCCTCTGTTGCGCCGCCACGACGCCGGCATCGCCGCTCAACACCTCCGGCCGTCTCCGCCCCCCTTCTACGACGTCCTCTTCTCCTTTCAGCAGGGGTCGCAGGCCAAAAGACGAGCTTGAAGCTCAAAAATTGAATGGTAGTTTATGTTTTTTGATTCTAAAAAATTCATCATCTCTGTCTCTATCTCTCTCTCTCTCTCTCTCTCTCTCTCTCTCTCTTTTATATTTGTTTTGTTTTCATAATGTAACATGGAGATTACACCGAGATTTAATTTATATGGTAATTTTTATTCTATACTTGAGTTTTTCAATTACTTCAGCTTTGTGAATTGCGCCTGTTTCGTATGTTAATTTGTGTGTTGAATTGCTTGAATGAAGTAGTTTATTTAGAATGTTTACTAAGTGTTTGATTAAATGTCATAGTGAATAATGAAGTTGCAAATTCTGAATTTTGATTGCTTATAAAGTTGCAAATTCTGAATTTTGGTTGCTTATAAAGTTGCAACATCTGAATTTTGGTTGCTTATAAAGTTACAAATTCTGAATTTTGGTTGCTTATAAAGTTGCAAATTCTGAATTTTGGTTGCTTATAAAGTTGCAAATTCAACTCACGTGAATCCTCAGTTTCTTGGTAAGTGGCTAAGTGCAAACTCCATATAGGTACAAGTTCAAATCATATAGATCGTCATATTAAAAGTGATTAAAATCAAGTTAATTGAAATTAAAAGTGAGAATTGAACTGTTGGATTTAATTATTACTTTGAACTTTCTGCAGGGATGCGATGGATCAATTTTCCTCAATGACACATCTTCATTGACAGGAGATAAAAGAGCAGTTCCAAACGTTAATTCTGTCAGGGGGATTTGAGATTGTCGACACAATAAAATCTGCAGTTGAAAATGTGTGCCATGTTGTCGTCTCTTGTGCTGACATTCAAGCTCCGAAATATCTAATGAATGTCGAGGAGAATTGGTTCTAAAAGATCTTTCATTTGGGTCTTAAGTATTAGAAGTATTTAGGAGTATTATTACATGTATGAACTTTATGCTGAGCCTCCTTTTGTCATGTTTGGTCTAGAAATCTTGAGACAAGGTCTGGATCATCTTCTTTTGTTTAGTGATAGTTGTTCCCTCTTTATAGATTACATCTTCACACTTGAACTCTTCCTAATAATTTCTAAAACAGGAGATACTTTGCGCTCAAAACAGTATCGCATGGAGTGGTTAAATTCGAATGTAGTAATGAGAAGGAGCACAATTTCTGGACTCGGGGTGTTTGAAGTTTGCTGGTTATTACTGTTGAGAAGAACAATAGACATAGATTATAGAATGAATAGTATTAAAGCTTCTGGCTTTTCAGACTAAAATATTTATGCAACATGTGTTATTACTCGCAACTTGTAAATAATTCTCTCGTTGCTTGATATATGAAAATTGTGATTATGTCTTTGCGAAAAAGCTTAGACAACACAAAGCTATTTAGTATTATGCTTTGTGCTTGGTAATTAGATTGAATGCCTTTCATATTGTTACTTTTTGTAAAAAAAAAAATCACATCTTACACATAAAGCTACCAATTTTTTCGCAAAGAACAGGCCCCGCAGGGGCACCCATCTTAATTGTCAGATTCAATTATTTCTATCAGTTGCAACCATTGCAACCATATTTGCAATCTTTGCAACTTTGTTTGCAACTTCTGCAATCATGGTTGCAAAGGTTGCAAACATGGTTGCTTCTTTGAACTATTACACTAATATGATTCTTACAATTGCGTTTGCCAAAAATTTATAGTTATTAGAGAATGATTCATTTTATAAGTATCTTTAAATTTTTGTTTTAGTATCCTCATTTACCCAAAAAAGGGAGAAAATGTTGGTCGCTTGTTTAAGGTCTAATGTTAAATTCTTTGAGGAATGTAAATGGTTGCAGAAGTACTTATTGCATATATATTTTACAGTTTTTGTTTTAGTATGCAACATTCTACTATTTGTTGCGACTGTAATCTTTGTCTCGTCATTCTTTGAGGACATTGTTGCACATTGTGTTTATTATCCAGTTGTAGTTGCAACTTATCAATATCAGTTACAACTTATGTCTTTCAATATAGTACTTATCAGTGCAGATTGTATTTCAAAAGACAATATGATACTCCGTAGAGTAGGCCCCGCAGGGGCACCTTTCTAAAAATTTAGATTGACACATGGTTATTTGCATACTCGTCATATTTACCTATTTCTATCAATTGCAACATTTGCAACCATATTTGCAATTTTTGCAACCTTGTTTGCAACTTCTGCAACCACGGTTTCAAATGTTACAAACATGGTTGCTTCTTTGAACTATTACACTAATATGATTCTTACAATTGCGTTTGCCAAAAATTTACAGTTATTAGAGAATGATTCAATTTTATCTTTAAATTTTTGTTTTAGTATCCTCATTTACCCAAAAAAAGAGAGAAAATGTTGGTCGCTTGTTTAAGGTCTAATGTTATGCTGCATATGTTGCATTCTACTATCTCTTGCGACTGTAATCTTTGTCTCGTCATTCTTTGAGGACATTGCACATTGTGTTTAATATCCATTTGTAGTTGCAACTTATCAATATCAGTAGTTACAACTTACTATTTGCGACTTATCAATATCAGTTGCAACTTATCAATATCAGTTGCAACTTATGCAACCCTATTTACAACTTATGTCTTTCAATATAGTACTTGTCAGCTAAAGAAACTAGTACTTTTACCATATTGTATTTCAAAAGACAATATGATTCTCCGTAGAGTAGGTCCTGTAGGGGCACCTTTCTAAAAATTCAGATTGACACATGGTTGTTTGCATACTTGTTATATTTAACTAATTCTATCAGTTGCAACATTTGTAACCATGTTTGCAACCTTTACAATCTAGTTTGCAACTTCTACAACCATGTTTGCAAAGGTTGCAAACATGGTTGCAACTTATTTGTATCAACCATTATAGCTCCCCAGCAATGAAATGAGAGGATGTACAAGCTGCCCAGCAAATGGAATGTTCACAGTCCCCTGGCCATCCTTGAGATTACCCCATCCTCTATCACTCCCATGTCTGAACTTATTGTTTTCTTATTTAGCCATATGAACATCAGTTATAGACATTAAAATGTTCTTCTTCTGCTGCTTCTTTGCGTCAGTCATTAGAGCTTCAATTCTTGAATTCTCCGTAGCCACAAAACTTGGAACACAAATGAAAACAAAAAATCAATACAAAATTCCGCAGTTCAAATGAACATCATTTAACTAATCAAAATTAAACAATAAACTCACAGCTTTCCCGACCTAAACAATCCATCACACACAAAATTAAAAAGATTTTAACAAATAGATCAAAATGAACAATTCGAGGTCAAAATACTTACAACATGCCACAAATATTAACAATTATGTTGCTTCTATACGTCAAAATTTTATAATTGATTTATAATACACCTTAATTGCAACTAAAAACAATCGAAATCAACCAAAACAATTGGATGAGCTCGAAATCATAAACAAACGCTGAATTAACATGTTGCTTGGATCTAAAAGTCACAAAACTCAAGACCAATGGTGATTTTGTCGTAATAAACCTTGATTGCAACTAAACACAACAAAAATCAAACATAGTAAGTACATGAGCTCGAAATCAAAACCTACGTAATTGAACCTCAATTGCAACTTCAAAAATACATCAATTATTTGAAAACAACCATGTTATAATGTATGACATATTATTTGAAAACAACAATTGCAGAAGTTGAGAACATGGTTGCAGAAGTTACAAACATTGTTGTAAATGTTGCAACTGATAAAAATAGTTAACTCCGACTCCTGAGATGGGCTCCCCTGTGGGGCCTGTTCCACATAAAATCATATTGTCTTCATATTACCATAAAATCATGTGTCATATTGTATAATTATTTTACATGAAACATGTGCAATTTTAATTATATGTCTAATGGGTATGAGTGTATTTTAATAATATGTCTAATGTGAATTTTCATAAGTTGCAACTGATACAAATAAGTTACAAGTTACAACCATGTTTGAAACTTCTGTAACCATGGTTGCAACCATGTTTGCAATCTTTGCAGCTATGGTTGCAGAAGTTGCAATCATGGCTGCAACCACAGTTGCAACCTTTGCAAACAAGATTAGAGAAGTTGCAAACAAGGTTGCAGAAGTTGCAAACATGGTTGGTAACAGCATAAACCACTTCAAATTTGTCTACGTGCCATGTGATGTAATCACCTGTTCAGGGACTACTAGGAACTAATAGACTATTTACATCGTTACATCATCACTTATTCCTAACAACGGTCTGCAACTTTTGTAACCTAAAATGCAACATTTATTCTATTTTAGTTTGAAATGTTGATTGAAGTTGTGTAAGTTGTCAACTTGCTGCGCAATACAAACCAACTATAACCAACTATTTGCAACTTCAAAAGAAACCAAAATTCAGAATTTGCAACTTCATAATTCACTGTGACATTTTATCAAACACTTTGTAAACATTCTAAATTCAAGCAATCTAGTATGAAATTAAGGCATCTAGGTTTTCGAAACTAACAAATTACATATACATAAACATACGTATACACATGCATGTACATAAACATATAAATTTAAGCTAAACTAACAAGTAAAGATTTAATTAAAGATTTAATTAAGGCGTTTGGGTCGCTGTCGGAGAACTCACCTCCGCTACAACGATTGAGAAGGTGCCCCTGCGGGGCCAGTTCTAAGCAGACCATAACAGTCGTGATTAAAGTTGACGATGTTGAAGTCGGTATGTGGTGATCGGTGGTTATGAAGGTGATGGTCGGTGATTACGAAGGTGGAGACGACAAGGTAAAGGTGGAGGAGGCGACGGAGGAGGAGAAGAAGGAATGAAGCGAAGACATCGGAGAAAATGATACTGAATTGGAAGATTTGGCGCCGTAAACGTGTGTTGAAACCAAATCTGAGATGATCTGAAACGAGACAGTATATTTGAAAACTGAAAAGTAGTTATCGGTATATGTATAAAAACTTTTTTTAACCACCGTATTTTTAGAATAAGTTAGGGTTGTATTTGTATTTTTAAAAAAACCCCAAATTTATAATTATATAAATTATATTATTAAACAAAATTTTCTTGATATTTATATTTATTAATATTTATTTTGGACACCATTCATGAATTTTCAAAAAATTACTTGATTTTTTTTCAGATCGAGTATTGTCATGTATTCAGTAATATTATAAAAAAAAAATTTAAAACAACTATTTAGTAACAAAATTCATTCAAAATAATTGATCAAATCGGCTAATTAAAATTATTAATTTAATTTCCTAATCAATATAACTAATTCAATCTATTATAATGGATAATTAACCACTAATTATCAAATATGACCTATTTAGCAAAAAAAAAAATGACCTTAGAATTTTGAATTCTGAAAATATATTGAGATATTTACAAAAGTACATAAATTTTTAAAAGTATTTTAAAAAATATTATCTAAAGTTGCAGACCAGGTTGCAAATGTTGCATTCTGGGTTGCAAAGATTGTACCGTATTTTTTTAAAATATTTCTACAACATGGGTATTTTTGAAAAAAGACCAAATATATTTATGGTCCCATTTCACAAAATTTAGGGTTATAAATGAACCAACTAGAATCGGGTTTCTACCGAGTCGAGTCGAGTAGAGTCGAGTACGAGTTATTTTGTATCGAGTCGAGTACTCGATTACCTTAACGAACATTTTTTTCTTGTTGAACTCGAGTTCGTTACGACCCGAGCGGAGTCGAGTCGGTAACGAGCTTACCGTGTCAATCCCGAGCTCGAGTTGAGTTCGAGTTTTTTTATTATTTTCTTTTTGGCTTATTTTAAATTTTAGACTTGTAGGATCACTTGTAAATTGTAAATTATAATCATTGCTAGTAGTTATAGGAAAAGAAACACCAGACAAAGAGAAAATAAGAGAGATGTTCAGTTATATTAGAACAAGAACGGATACAAGGAATTTATAGGCTAACAAATTAACCAAAAAAACTTTATTATATTGCTAAAACAATAAAAAGTAAAAAATTAAAACTAAAAGTCTAAAACAATAAAACTCGGATGAGAGTCGACTCTCTCTAAACCTAGTAGCAGCTGACCCCCCTTTTTCTTCGCCCCCTCCCCCCTCCCGTCTCCCCTCTCCCCTTTTCTTCGCCGCCCCCCTTCTTCATATCTACCCATCGGCCATCTCTCTTTTCTCCATCCATTCATTCTCCAATCATCTAATCCCTCTTTACTTTGTTTTTGTTCTTTTATTTTCAATAAAAATTGAACTAAAGCCAAGCATTTTAGAATTTATTTCTTAGATCTATCTTGGTTTTGAATCGATCTACTCAAATAAAAAAATACTTTGAGATTCAATTGAATTTCGGTTTTTCGTCTCGTCTTAGATCTAAAACCATCAGAGCTTCCGTTGTCCTTCTCTTATTCAAGCGGGTGGATTTTCGGTTCGATTTCTCTTATTTTTGTGGTTTCGCTCCGGATCTAAGGATTGCTTGTTTTAGTTTGTATTTACAATTTGGATTTCTAGGTTGTTATTTCATTTTGTTTGGTTGTGGTCTCTCCTTGGTGAGAGGGTGATTTTCTCTCCTTTTTTGTGAGAGTTGGTTCGAATTCAAGGATAAGAGCTTGATACGAATTGCATTTGTGGTTGATAGCTCAAATGAACTATGAAGAAGATATTGGGCGTAGAGCAAGTATCTATAGAAATATCACTTTTTTCACACTGCTTATTTGTCTCATTTTATGAAGACAGGCGTGTTATCCTGTTCTATGTTTGATCGTTTCGATCATTCTTGTAGATGCCGTGTGGCTTTTATGAATTGAATTACCCCTTTCATCAAAAAAAAAATGTCTAAAACAATAAAAACATATTTTTATTTTTATTTTGAATTGTTTCGCTTACCAAGTTCGAGTCGAGTACCGTGTGACCGTGTCAAACCGAATTTGAGTCGAGTATTGAGTCGTACAACCAGAAAACTCAACTTAACTCGATTAACTTGTCTTCGATGTTCGAACTCGAGTTCGTTAATGAACCGAGCCGAGTCGAGTCGGATTTTTACCGAGTCGATTCCGAGTCCAGTCAAGTTCAACTCGATTCGTTTACATCTCTACAATTATTTTTTCAAATTTGAAAAGCAGCTTTTGCAATTCATCCGACAATAAAGATGTTAAGTACTGCTGAACACCGTTTCAGGAAAAATTATACTCCCTCCGTCCCAGCCAGTTCTTTACATGGCGGCTGGGCACGGAGGTCAAGGATAGTGGATGTAAAGTGGGTGTAATATTGTTAAAATAAATGAGGTAGTGGGTGTAATAGTGATTTTATTGTTAAAATAAGTGAAGTAGTGGGTGTAATAGTGATTTTATTGTTAAAATAAGTTAAGTAGTGGGTGAAATAGTGTAAAGTATTGTTAAAATAAGTGAAGTAGTGGGTGTAATAGTGTTAAAACTTACTATTTTGGGTAATGTAAAGAAATGGTGGGACGACCCAAAAAGGAAATTGTAAAGAAATGGATGGGACAGAGGGAGTAGAATGTAACTTTCTTAAAGAATTATGACCCGTTTGGGAAATCTTATTTTTCAGAAATAAGTTACTTATTCTAGAAAAAAGTTAGGAAATATGTACTTTTTTCTGAAATAAGTAACTTATTTTTGCAAGATAACGAATATTAAATTCCCGATACACATTTTTCTCTAAAAAAATATGTAAATACGAAATTTTTCTCGAAATAAGTAACTTATAAGTCGATCATCAGATTTGGCAAACACCCCTTAGTCTTCAACAAAGTTTTAAAAAATTCAATTTAGTTTTTGGTTTACACCAACAACATTTGGGACAGTAATACCAAACTGGTCCTATATTACTGTATTTTTTTTTTCCGACGTGCTGTCACTTGCTATCATTACATTTTTTGAAGTTCTAATCTATCGAGGAGACTAGATAAGTAACATACTCTGTTCATTTTTCTTACTATTGGTAATTTATGATGGTGTAAAAGGATCCCAAAGTTAATTTGAAAAACAATCAAAAGCTAATTTAACAAAGGTACTTGGTTTTATCTACAAACACCCTCTTGTCACTTCACTTTACAATGATGGCAATTGGAGTAAAGTATTTCTCTTTCTTTATCATTTGGGTCGTACATGTCAATTTTAAACTTCAGTATTTGTCAACCGGAAAATGTTAGATTTATATAAAATTTTATAAAATGAAAAGTATATTAATTTAATTGTTTATAATAATGGGTCTCTTGTATTCATATTAATATCAACCAATAAAAATCCACATTAGTGCAATCCAATTAATTCTATGCAAAAATGATGTAGCCAATTATGTGCATATAGCGTTACTCTTGTGACCATTTTGCGCGCAGCTCGACTAATCTGGAGGGCATACTAGCACACTCATACCCCCGAGCAGGGTAACTTACTTAATCCCGGAACGCCCCAGGGAATCGAACTCGTGACCTTAAGGCAGCAAGCCTTAAGCGTCACAGATATACCATTACAGGATTGAAGTTATAACGGAGTGTTTGGGAAAACTAATTTTTCAGAATAAGTCAACTTATTTTAAGACAAATTAAGTTAGAGATTTCTAACTTTTTTCTGAAAAAGTTAATTTTTTTTTTACAAATTATAAAATCTCAAACATACATTAAATACTTATATAAAAAATATTATCAAAATATGAAACTTTTATCAAAAAATAAATCCATATCAAACTTATTTAAAGAGTTGAAAACATGCCCATTATATCTTGTTTTGTACCCCTCAATCTCTTAAAACTTTTCCTGTTTATCTTTATCACGTTGGTCAACGCACACTTTTGATCGTTAATATCTTTAATTTCGTATTAGTTTTAAATATAAAAACTTCACTGTATTAAAGTACTCATAAATACGAATCCAACAAGATCACTCATAACTATATTTGGACTTATAGATTAGATGTAAATTAGTAATTTGTCTAATGTTATGAACAATCCCGACATATTAAACGATAAAAGAATTGTGAGATGGAGGGAGTACCAGATTCATTAAATGCATAATTTATTCTCCTTGCTTTTAAGAAAAAAATTTACGATTTCTCCTTTCAGCTTCTTGGTTTCTTTACCATTAACATAAGAATTACAAATACTGTACGAGCTAATTAAATTAAACTAGAGAAGCTTAAGTAACATGGGTTTACGATAAACTCGGGAATGTTACTCCGAAAATAACATTTGAAAGTACTCCAAGTGATAACTGACCAACAAGCTTGAACATTCTTTTACATCGTGACGGTTTCGTGTTTGAGCCAATTCCTTGATGATGATGATCGTGGTTTGCGCAATTTTGCATCTCATCTACTGATCCGACATGATGATCTTGGGTTTCGTTACCGTACCTGTTATATGGATCAGAACCTAGAGGTGTCCCGGTATGGGGGTTGTACATGTCATTATATGCTTGCGGCTTGCAATTTCCACAACCAGGATTATACATGTTAAATGCAGGATTATACATGTTATATGCTTGCGTATAGCCAGGGTGATGATGACATAGAGGATTGTACATATATGCTTGATTGTTCACAAAGCCTGGGTTGTGCATGTTATTATATGGACTATAATAACCAGGGGGCACCCAACTACCATGAAGTGGTGGTTGTGGCCAGTATGGGCTAAAATTACGAGGAGGCACCCAGCCACCATGAAGTGCAGGCTGTGGTGGCGTGTGTAGAGTGTATGGTGGTGCGAATTGAATATTTTTAGTGGTAGTAGAAGATACCACTACAAGCACACAATCCAAATGAATATCAAAGCCATCACATTCCCCACACCTATAGCGCCAAGATTTACAGATACCTTTACAGACGCAACAAGGAACATCCAGTGTTGACTTCTGTAGCACCAAAGGGTGGTCAACATGAAGTACATGCCTCAAGTTTTGAGGCAATCGAGTACATACTGGATGTAGATCAAAATCGCAATCTTTGCACCGATAAAAAAAGCCCTCAACATCGTCTTCACATACATCACAAGTACGATTAATTGTCCGTGTGCCCTGTGCCTTACGAACCACTAGACTTAAGCGGTGGAGAGGGTGCATAAACGTGGAGAGTTGTTGAGGACACTTGCCACAAAACTCATGCAAATTGAAGTCGTTACATGAGCTGCATCGAAACGTTTTACCCGATCCAAGTGTTTTGCAGCAACCACAAAGGTATTCTTTTTTGCTCTCAAGTGGTACTAGTTTGTGACCTGGATGTGTAAAGTGCTCTGTGACCTCTGTCATGCTATTGCTCATATTAATTTTTATAAATGAAAACTAGGAATTAATATGAATCTTAGATGGACATTATCGATATATATACATATTAAGATGTCATGAGTAACCCAAATTATATTGTACACTCCGAAAGAAGCCAAAAATGGAAGGTGTTGGTGCTGTTCTGAGAAACATCAACTGGTGGTGGCCAGATTGAATAGTCTCTCAACAAAATAATAACTGGTCACTTTGTGAACATAATTTCCGAGTACAAGCAGGTGTCGGCATCATACTGGAAAATTTGAAAGATTCTCCCAAAGCAATTACAAGCCTACATATAAAATTGGAATCTAATCTAAACATACATTATATCCTATTTTACAAAATACTAAGAGGAATAATAATTAATTACTACAAATTGAAGGTCAAGAGTTCGACTCTTAACAATAATATATCGGTTTCTGTTGGAGATATTAACAACAATACGCAATTATATTCTATATAATATCGCAAATTGAAGAACGAACAAATAAGAAACCAAACACTATGCAAACACAAAGGCAAGACAATAATAATAACATCTTCGAGAAGACACGACTATTATTGAAGAAACTATCGCCCCACTTACTACGTTGGTTTGCAGCGATGAATCTCCCAGCATAAAACAACACAAAGCAACTCCGTCACAATCCGGTGATGCTTAACAGCGGCAAACACCTGACGCAGAACGGAAGACTTGGATCAACAAACGTTAATCCTTAAAAACAAAATCGAACCCGCAAACGCGAATTCAATTGATAAACTCTGGAATCCACCAGAAAAGATGAGAAAATTCTCGAGGGTTTTTTAATTCAATCAAAGATATATAATCGCCCCTAACTGTTACATCATATGATGTTTATATAGTGATATAAAACCCTAAAACAAAATATAACAAATCCTAATTAAAATAAAATATTTATTATAGAGCAACATGATCATGCAACATTGAGCGTGTTCATGCTTTATTCTTGCTTCCCACGACCAAATTTCCATGACTTAACATGGTCACGCAGCCTATCAACATGCTCGTGCTAATCTTGTAAAAATCAGTCGCTTGCTCCAATTATTTTAGCATGCTTGCAACCCAATAGCATGTCATCCTCAATATCGTGATCATGTCGTCTTCAACGCGATCACACCGTCATTCTTCCTTACTTTCCTGCAAGCCTTTTCTTCTAAAATCTTTCTTCAAAAACTCGGGTCTCTTGTCCTACATCAGTCCCTCCCGGCCACCTGTGAAAAACTCGACCCCGAGTTCTCATTTAGATAAAAAAAAAACTGCATCTACTTGCTTCTTATCTCTCCATGGTGGTACCTTTATAGGCAGATGCCCAGTTGGAACCTTGTACTTAACTTTCTCTTCTGAAATATCTTTTAGGCATGAAGGCATCATAAGAATTAACCCAAACCAACCAGGATCAACCATTGCAAGTATAAATTTAGAATCAACATTAAAAAGCTCAACTGTTTTTCCAAGAAACATTGCACATTCATATGGTGACTCCAAGACACCATTTTCTCTCAATGGATACAAATCATTGTTCCCATCATTACTTATGAAGTCAACTATATTTTTCATACTTCTCTGAAATAAATCCAAATCAGATTGAAATGGTCTCCCCAATACTGACTGCCACATATTCACACCAAAATACCCAAAAGTTGTAGCATTCTTGTACTTTGAACTAGCAATGTCAATCACATAATTTTCACTTACGGTAGTGACAACTAATGGATTAATCCAAACAACATTATGTGTTGTTACATGAATTTGCGGAGGCAACTTGATTTCCTTGACGACTTTGTTAAGTTTATGGAGTCTAGGCTGTTCAGGGCCCCCGAGCGGATGCTCAGGGCCTTTGAACAAATCAGCCAGCATCAATATTTGTGCTCAGGACCATGAACTGAAGCTCAGGGCCCCTGAGTGCGTGTTTTTCAGCTTTGGCACATATGTTGAGATAGGCCCAGTTTCTTCTATTATAAATATTCTCTTGTAATTGTAAAACCCTAACACAACACAATTGTGAGAGATCAATACAAAATTAGTGCGGCTTGTGGAGTAGGAATTTCCGAACCACGTAAATCTTTGTCTTGTGTGATTGTCCTTTATTTTCTTGTTCTTGTTTATTCGTTTTGGGTTTTGCTTTCGTTGTTGTATACTCAACAACTGGTATCAAGAGCCTAGGTTTTCAGGCGAGTGGGAGCGATGGCAGAAGAAGGCAAAGTAAAGATCGATAAATTTGATGGCAAAGATTTTTCGTTTTGGAAGATGCAAATTGAAGATTATTTGTATCAGAAAAAACTACACGAACCGCTGGAGGAGAAGAAGCCAAAAAAGATGGATGAGAAAGATTGAAATCTATTGGATAGGCAGGCTCTAGGTGTTGTCAGATTGACTTTGGCGAAGAACATTGCTTACAATATCGTCAAGGAAACGACAACTTATGGATTGATCAAGGCGTTATCAAATATGTATGAGAAGCCGTCTGCTTCGAATAAGGTATATTGTGTCGCTTGTTGTTTGCCACAAAATTGAATGAAGGTGATTGTGTTGATGATCATGTGAATGAATTTAACTCTATCCTATCAAGATTGACATCAGTGGATATTAAATTCGATGATGAAGTACAAGCCTTGTTGTTGGTATCCTCGTTACCAGACAGTTGGTCAGGATTTGTCACTGCTATTTGTAATTCATCTGGGAGCAGTAAGATGACTTTTGATGAAGTTCGAGATGCGATTCTTGGAGAAGATATTCGTAGGAGAAACTCAGGAGAGTCGTCCGGTTCCTTGTTGAGTACAGAGAGTAGAGGCAGAAAGTCCGATAGGGGGCAGAATTAGGGGCGTAGCAGATCAAAGTCACAGAAGAGAGGATAGTCCAAAGATCGCAAGGAGATTGTTTGTTGGAATTGTCAGAAGAAAGGTCACTTCAGAAATCAGTGTACGGCTCCCGCAGCTCCTAAAGGAAAGAAGAAAGAGGATAATTCAGCTAATGTAGTTGAAGAAGTGGCGGATGACGATGCTTTGATTTGTTGTATTGAATGTTCCATTGAATCATGGGTTATGGATTCTGGTGCATCATTCCATGCTACCCCTTGCAAGGATTTGATGTTAAATTTCAGACTTGGAAATTTTGGTAAAGTCCATCTTGCTGATGATGAGACTTTGGAAATTGCGGGCATGGGAGATATTAATCTCAAGACCTCTTTGGGGACTAGCTGGACGTTGAAAGATGTGAAATACATTCCTGGACTGAAGAAGATGTTGATATCTGTGGGCCAGTTAGATAAGGAAGGGTATCGAGTTACTTTCGGAGACGGACAGTGGAAGGTTATAAAGGGGAATCTAGTTGTTGCTCGTGGAGAGAAAAAGGGGACGTTGTACATAGTTGAACAATCTAGCTATGAAGCAAATGAAGTTGTTGATGAGATTGGGTCTTCAACTTTGTGGCACCAAAGACTTGGTCATATGAGTGAAAATGGTATGAAGTTGTTAACTTCGAAGGGAAAGATTCAAGAGCTGAAGAATGTGGAAGTTGGGTTCTGTGAGCCATGTGTTCTTGGAAAACAGAAACGAGTTACTTTTGCAAAATCAGGGAGGACACCCAAGGCTGAGAGGTTAGAGCTAGTTCATACAGATGTATATGGTCCAACAGCAGTTACGTCGTTGGGAGGATCTCGCTACTATGTCACTTTCATTGACGATTCCACTAGAAAGGTATGGGTTTATTTCTTGAAGAATAAATCAGATGTGTTTGCTACTTTCAAGAAGTGGAAGACCGAAGTTGAAAATCAGACCGGTTTGAAGATTAAGAGTTTGATGTCAGATAATGGTGGTGAGTACAATATGGGATTAGAATGATCAAAACAATTCCAGAGACACCACAACAGAATGGTGTTGCAGAGCGCATGAATAGAACCTTGAATGAGAGGGCCAAGAGTATGAGGTTACATGCAGGGTTACCAAAGATTTTTTAAGCAGATGCAGTTAGCACAGCAGCGTATCTCATAAATAGAGGACCTTCAGTTCCTTTGGGGTTCAATATTCCTGAAGAAGAGTGGCAGAAAAAGGAGGTAAATCTTTCACACTTTTTTGTTGTGTTTCTTATGTGCGTGTTAATGATTCTGACAGGGACAAGCTTGATCCAAAAGCAAAGAAGTGTATCTTCATTGGTTATGGCTCAGATGATATGGGTTACCATTTCTGGGATGAACTGACGAAGAAGGTCGTTAGAAGTAGAGATGTTACTTTTAACGAAAGTGCAGTGTACAGGGATAAGCTTGCAGTCGATTCTGAGTTTGCAAAAGAAAAACCTGAGAAAGAGAAAGCAATGCTTGAAGATATTACAGAAAAAGATCTTGCAGGAAATAGTGGGAGTTCGGGGAATGGTCATGATAACACATTTCCAGGTACTCCACAGGCTGAGGTAAGAAGATCTAGCATAATTGTGAGGCCACCACAAAGATTTTCTCCTTCAGCATATTATATGTTATTGGCCAAGGATGGAGAGCCTCAGTGTTATTCAGAGGTAGTTCAGGTGGATGATTCAGTTCAGTGGAAATCAGCCATGGAAGAAGAGATGAGTTCTCTTGAGAAGAATGAAACTTGGTCTTTAACAGAATTACCAGCAGGAAAGAAGGCTTTACAGAATAAGTGGGTGTTCCGGATCAAAGAAGAACCTGATGGCAGCAAGAGATACAAGGCGAGGTTAGTAGTCAAGGGTTATCAACATAAAAAGGGTATTGACTATACTGATATATTTTCTCCGGTTGTTAAGATGACTATTGTTAGAATTGTGCTAAGTATTATGGCTACAGAGGAGTTACATCTAGAGCAACTAGATGTTAAGACCGCGTTCTTACATGGTGATCTTGAGGAAGACATCTACATGGTACAGCCAGAGGGATTTCAGGTAGCTGGGATAGAAAACCTTGTTTGCAAGCTTATAAAAAGCTTGTATGGTTTGAAGCAAGCGCCAAGACAATGGTACTTGAAGTTTGATAGCTTTACGATGAAGAATGGGTACACTAGGACTGCTATGGATCATTGTTGTTATTTTAAACAATTTGATTCATCTTATATCATATTGTTGTTGTATGTTGATGACATGTTGATAGCAGGATCAAACATGAGGGAAATCAACAGGTTAAAGAGACAGATGTCTGAGGAGTTTGAGATGAAAGATATGGGTGCAGCAAAACAGATACTTGGTATGAGCATCATAAGGGATAGATCTGAAGGTACTTTGAAATTATCTCAAGAGAAGTATATTGAGAAATTGTTGCAGAAATTCAGTGTCCAAGATGCGAAGACCAGAAGTACACCGTTGGCGACTCACTTTAATATCACGAAGAAGCAGTCACCAAAAATGGATGAAGGCAAGAAAGATACGGCTAAAGTTCTGTATGCATCTGCAGTTGGCAGTTTGATGTATGCTATGGTGTGTACAAGGCCAGATATTGCTCATGCAGTGGGAGTTATTAGCAGGTGCATGTCTAATCCAGGAAGAGAGCATTGGGAAGCAGTCAAGTGGTTGTTGCGCTACTTGAAAGGCACGTCCAAGGTTGCATTATGTTTCAGCAAGAAAGATGTTATCTTGGAAGGGTTCTCTGATGCAGATTTGGGTGGATGTTTAGATACAAGAAAAAGTACTACGGGATATATTTTCACTTTGGGTGGCACAGCAGTTAGTTGGATGTCTCGACTTCAAAAGAGTGTTGCTCTTTCAACCACAGAAGCAGAATATATGGCAATCTCTGAAGCTAGCAAGGAGATGATTTGGTTGAAGAATTTTCTTAGGGAGTTGGGCAAGAAACAAGCGGACAGTGCTTTGTATAGCGACAGTCAAAGTGCTATTCATCTTTCGAAGAATCCTGTGTTTCATGCTAGGACGAAGCATATTCAGCTAAGATATCACTTTACAAGAGAGTTGATTAGCAATGGTACTTTGTCCTTGAAGAAAATCCTTGGTTCAAAGAATCCTGCAGATATGTTGACTAAGGTGGTTACTAATGAAAAGTTGAAGCTTTGCATAGCTTCAACTGGCCTTCAGAACTGATTGATGAGAAGGTGCTACACTAGTTAGAGTTATTGATCGAAGGATTGGGTGATACTAGACTTACAAGAGTGAAGCGAAGATGTGGTCAGACTCCAAGTGGGAGATTGTTAAGTTTGTGGAGTCTAGGTTGTTTAGGGCCCTGAGCATCCGCTCAGGGCCTTTGAACAAATCAGCCAGCATCAATATTTGTGCTCAGGACCATGAGCTGAAGCTCAGGGCCCCTGAGTGCGTGTTTTTCAGCTTTGGCCCATATGTTGAGATAGGCTCAGTTTCTTCTATTATAAATATTCTCTTGTAATTGTAAAACCCTAACACAACACAACTGTGAGAGATCAAAACAAAATTAGTGCGGCATGTGGAGTAGGAATTTCCGAACCACGTAAATCTTTGTCTCGTGTGATTGTCGTTTATTTTCTTGTTCTTGTTTATTCATTTTGGGTTTTGCTTTCGTTGTTGTATACTCAACAGACTTGACGATATTGTAAGCAACGTTCTTCGCCAAAGTCAATCTGACAACACCCAGAGTCTGCCTATCCAATAGATTCCAATCTTTCTCATCCATTGAATCTGACTTTTTCTCCTCCAGCAATTCGTGTAGTTTTTTCTGATACAAATAATCTTCAATTTGCATCTTCCAAAACCCAAAATCTCTGCCATCAAATTTGTCGATCTTTACTTTCCCTTCTTCTGCAATCGCTTCCACTCGCATGAAAACCTAGGCTCTGATACCAGTTGTTGAGTATATGATAAGTGGATTTATATCCACTTGGACCACTTCATATCGGCTTAAATTGGTGTAATTGGACTCAAGTTTGTAGTAGTTTTGATGTGTTTTGTTCAAATGTGCAGGTATGAAGAAATGTCATTTAGGGGAGAATTTTCCGTCGTTTTGGAGTTGATTTATGATATGGAATGAAGAATGGTGTCTTAATATCAACTATCAAGAGGATTACAGGTCAAGGAATTGAAGACGGGAAGTTAGTGCAAAAAGAACGGGAAGAAAAGGTAATAAAACGAAGAAAATGTGCAGAAACGAGCCGCCACCAGCAACTGGAGCGCAGGCAGCGCAGCCAGGAGCGCTGGCAGCGCCCAAATAGTGCCCAGGATAGAAAACAGAGCGCAGGCTGCGCTCCAGAGAGCGCTGGCAGCGCTTGGCCGGCCTGATTTTGATGAAAAATGTCAATTTCGCCCCTATTCGAGTTCTAATTGTATTTTTGGTACTCAAACCTATTTCTAATTGGAAGTAACGTCAAGCTATTGACGTTAAAGAAGCGCTTCGTGAGAGGCAACCCACGCTTTTCGGCATTTTTATTTAGGTATGTTTTCTATTATCCCTTGTATTACTTTCCATTCAATACGGACATTGAATATTTTAAGTTTGGGGGTGGTTTGAGGGATTAGTAGTTGTTGTATTATGCGTTCATTTAGGATTTCATGCTTTGCATATTAGTAGTAGTAAATTATGCATTTATATTTGTGTTATCTACGTTTGTTTCATATAGGACATTCTGTTTTTATTTTAGTATATCATGTGAGTTCATAATAGTTTGCATTTGCACCCATGCTTGATAAGAATTTTGTGTTGTTGACGCTTTTGATTGAGAAGTGATATGCTTTGTTCTTGTGCACACACATACACTAGTAAGTTGAAGCTAGTAGACTTATTGAATGTTGTAAGTGATTAGAAGGACATGAATATGTGCAAGATGATTTAGTTTGCATGCTTTGAATACAAGTAGGGGCATTAGAGAGATTTTTTGCTTGGGATTGAGTATGTTTTTCCACCAAGTGAGTTTTTGAGCCTTATTGCATAGTTGTTGCAATTTATTCGTTTGCTTGAGTGTCCACGGATTGTTTGCATTGCTAGCCGTTGTTTGAGGTCTTTCTTGAAACGCATGACATTATTTGACGATTAAAATGATAAAGGCATTAGGAATAACCGCATATTTTCCCATATTACCATACAATGTTTACATGATCAATTAGTTAACCCGTTGAGCTTAATCCTATTTTTTCGGTGACATACCACATTACTTGCCTAGACCTTTTTCTTGTATTGGCCGTACATTAATTTGAACTCACATTGTCAAAGGCTAGTAGAGTGTTTAAGGGAGTAATAAGGTATGCAAGGAGGGGTTTATTGTTGGTCTTACTTTTGGGGAAAATATTGAAAATTGGGTTTGTTTACTTGATAGTTGGCATGTGTAATAAAATTGTGGGATCATTGTTATTGTTTATATTATTGATTGTGTTATATGTAGCTCTCGAAAAAAAAAGAAAAAAAAAAGAGAAAAAAAAAAAAGGAAAAGAAAAAAAATATGTATATATTATGAGAGCATGTTTGTTTGTGTTTGTGGTGATCCTACTTTAGTCGACTAGTCGAGTGTTTTGTTGGAAGAAAAATAATAGATTATGTGGGGGAAAATAGAGTGTTGTGTACGATTCATTATGGTACTTACTAGCTTTTGACACTTCACCTGATTTGGTTTATTTGACATACCTTGTCCCTAGCCCCGTTACAACCCAAATAAAGACCTTTTGATTATCGTCATTGATGTATGTTGTGTTAAGAGTTAGATTGATACCAAATGTCAAGCATGCTTAAGATTTTGTTGGAATTGAGTGATACACTTACCCTTGTTCTTGAGTGAATATTCTTTTGTGAGTGGATTGTGAGTGTTTGCTTGTTTTTGCGTATGAGATCGCGAGTTTTGTCTCAAAGATGTACTCTTTTAGGCTTAGCATGATTACTAACTTATTCTTACACTTGACATGGGCTTTTGAGAACTTATGCATGTTCATTGAGTAGACTATGTGAATACTTGCACTTTCGACACCAAGACATTGCGTATTTACTTTGATTCTTAAGTTGATATGGCATGAGAGGATTTGAAGGTATGGTAGGATATTAGTACTAGATTATTTTCATTTTCATATTAGTTGCATTCATGCATTGCATTAGATTGCATTGGATTTTGTGGGTACATTCGCTATAGGCCCTCACGAGACCTTACTCGTCCACTAGGGCTGCCTAGGGGTTTAAAGGGCTTGTTGCATACGCCAAATGCAACCGTGATCACCTACGGAAGTGGTACTAGTTAGTTAGTTAGTTGTAATTGTTTATGCTTGAGGACAAGCATCGGTTTAAGTTTGAGGGTGTGATAAGTGGATTTATATCCACTTGGACCACTTCATATCGGCTTAAATTGGTGTACTTGGACTCAAGTGGTAGTTTTGATGTGTTTTGTTCAAATGTGCAGGTTTGAAGAAATGTCGTTTAGGGGAGAATTTTCCGTCGTTCTGGAGTTGATTTATGATATGGAATGAAGAATGGTGTCTTAATATCAACTATCAAGAGGATTACAGGTCAAGGAATTGAAGACGGGAAGTTAGTGCAAAAAGAACGGGAAGAAAAGGCAATAAAACGAAGAAAATGTGCAGAAACGAGCCGCCACCAGCAACTGGAGCGCAGGCAGCGCAGCCAGGAGCGCTGGAAGCGCCCAAATAGTGCCCAGGATGGAAAACAGAGCGCAGGCTGCGCTCCAGAGAGCGCTGGCAGCGCTTGGCCGGCTTGATTTTTCTGAAAAATGACAATTTTGCCCCTATTCGAGTTCTAATTGTATTTTTGGTACTCAAACCTATTTCTAATTGTATTATAGGTTACTTTTCTTGCTGGGCAAGATATCTAGGTGATAAGTGGATTTTATATCCACTTGGAGCATTCTAAATCGGCTTAAATTGATTGTCTTGGACTCAAGTTTCTTGTAATTTTGATGTGTTTTGCTTAGTTGTGCAGATTTACAAGAATGTTGATTAAGGTGGATGATTCTGTCGTTTTTGAAGATTTAATTGATTAAAATTCGGATTTTCTGGGCTGGTTGCGCAGCTTACACTATTTTGGCCATATCTGGAGTTATATAAGTTCGTTTTCAGCGATCTTACTGCCCACGCGAAGCTTGATAGATTTTCTACAACATGGAATAGGATTTACAAGAGCAATTTGCGCGTGGTGGGGGCAGGAAGCACGACAAGCAGACTGTTTGAAGCAGGAAAATTAATGTTTTGCCCTTTTCAAGTTCTAATTGTATTTTGGGCAGTTTTTAGCACCTTAATTAAATTCTAATTGTAATAGAATGCAATTTCTTGCTCGGCAAGAAATATAGAGCCTATATAAACACATCCTAGCATAGTAATCATTAGATAGTTTTTATTATTGTATCATAGCTTAGATCTGCAAGGGAGAAAAGGAGAGAAGGATTCAACGCTCGTGACAAGCAACGGATCTAGATCTACTTCATCCTTTGTGTTATTCTGGATTATAGATTTATTTTCTTAACTCTTTATTTTAATAATATTATTGCTTCTTTCTTCCATATCTTGTTATTTATCGTGTTTTCATCAAATCCCATGACGATGAACAGTTCAATTATTTGGATTTTCTGGGCTGGTTGCGCAGCTTACACTGTTTTGGCCATATCTAGAGTTCTATAAGTCCGTTTTCAGCGATCTTACTGCCCACGCGAAGCTTGAGAGATTTTCTACAACATGGAACAGGATTTACAAGAGCAATTTGCGCGTGGTGGGGGCAGGAAGCACGACAAGCAGACTGTTTGAAGCAGGAAAATTCCTGTTTTGCCCTTTTCAAGTTCTAATTGTATTTTGGACAGTTTTTAGCACCTTAATTAAATTCTAATTGTAATAGAAGGCAATTTCTTGCTGGGCAAGAATTATAGAGCCTATATAAACACATCCTAGCATAGTAATCATTAGATAGTTTTTATTATTGTATCATAGCTTAGATCTGCAAGGGAGAAAGGGAGAGAAGGATTCAACGCTCGTGACAAACAACGGATCTAGATCTACTTCATCCTTTGTGTTATTCTAGATTATAGATTTGTTTTCTTAACTCTTTAGTTTAATAATATTATTGCTTCTTTCTTCCATATCTTGTTATTTATCATGTTTTCATCAAATCCCATGACGATGAACAGTTCAATTATGAGCTAATCGTTGTCATGGTATTCTAACGGAGTTATCTATGTAGCTTAGTAGTTTGATTGCTTTACAGATTACGTGTGGTGAATTCTTGATATCCTTGTATGGTTGTGTTTCATGTATTTAGATGCGTCGCGAACATCTAATTTGTTAATCTCTTGCGAAACGAGAGTGGATCTTGAGATTTAGAACTTGCCATGCTAGAATAGGATAGGTTGATGTTTTAACATCATGATTTGTAGCATCAATAGAGATATTATGATGCCATATGTGATCTTAATAGACAACTTGTTCTTCAACCGTTATGTTTTCAAATCTTATAGAGATATAGGGTCTAAGTATAATTGGTGTCTATTCATCTTTTATCTCTTTTGTGTATGTATGTTTAGTTTGGTACTCGTATACTGAGAAGTAGCGTTTACTTATTTCGTGTTGTCTGATCAGATATCAAAACCATAACGTGCATTGATTAAAGGCGTCAACTCTAAGTGAAGTAGATAATGAAGTTAGAGTCTCATGCTTATTCTCATATAAGTAATTCGATTTAATTCTCTTAGTTAATTAATTCTTTATTTTGTTAATTTGCATCTTAGTTAATTTAGTTACTCAAAAAACCCAAATTTGTTACTTTTCTTAGCAGTGAATTAAAACCATACATTGTTGAATAGGTGCATCTACTGAATAGAACCATAACCAGATCTCTGTGGAACGAACTTGAATTGTATTACTTGTGACCACGTATACTTGCGTGATTTTGTGTTAACACTAGGCCTATATAAACACATCCTACCATTGTAATTTGGAGATGACCATTACATATCAATTACTTAAGTTTATTTGTATATTTTCATACTTTGTTTTTATCATGGTTTCATCAGATCCCATGATGACGAGAGGTTCAATTATGAACTAATCGTTGTCATGGGATTCTAACGGATTAATTTATGGAGCTTTAGTATCTTGATGCTTTAAAGATCTGTGTGTGATGTATATTTGATATCCTCGTATGGTTATGCTTAATTGGTAGATGCGTCATGAACATCTAATTTGTTAATCTCTTGTGAAGTGAAAGTGGATCTTGAGATTTAGAACTTGTCATGCTAGCATAGGTTCATAATTGTTTATCAATATGATTCGTAGTATGAGATGAGAATACTTATATTGCCCTATGTGATCATTATGGATAACTTGTTCTTCAACCGTTATGTTTTCAAATTCTATAGACATAGGGTCTAAGCATAATAGGTGTCTATTCATCTTCTATCTCTTTTGTGGATGTATGTTTAGTTTGGTATACGTATGCTGACAGGTAGCGTGTACTTGTTTCGTGTTATCCGATCAGATATCATAACCATTGCATATAGTGATTAAAGACGTCAGATCTAAGCAAAGTATTTAATGAAGTTAGGATTCCATATTTTCTCATGCAGAAGTAATTCGATTCCAATTCTCGTTAGTTAGTTAATTCTTAGTTTGTTAGTTTACTTCTTAGTTAATTTAGTTTATTAAACCCAAAATTGTTATTTGTCTTTGTATACTACAAGAAATCCCGGTTTTGGCGACGGAAAATTCCGTCGTTAATGGCTGGTTTTCCGTAGCTAAGTCGATTAACGACGGAAATTGGCGACGGAAATGTCTGTCGCAATAAACGCCGTAGGGAAAATGTTGCCTTTACTTTAGCTACGGAATGCTTCCGTCGCTATAATCCGTCAATAAATCCGTTGCTAAACCGTTAACATAATCCTGACAGAATGTTTTCCGTCGCAAATGTGTTAGAAGAACAAGGCGGGATGTTTTCGCGCCTTCGATGGCGACGGAAAAATTCCGTTGCTAAATATTTGTCGCTAGGCCGTTACCTTGTAGTAGCAATCTGTGTTGACTAGTTTATAGTTGCTATTCCGTTGGCAATTTACAACGGAAAGCATTCCGTTGCTAAATGTCGTTGCAAAATCCGGGATTTCTTGTAGTGGTAGTGAATAATAATCATACATTGTTGCATAGGTACATCTACTGAATTAAAACCATAACCAGATCTCTGTGGGAACGAACTTGACTTATATCTATATTACTTGTGACCACGTACGCTTGCGTGATTTAGTGCAAACAGTATACAACAACGAAAGCAAAACCCAAAGCGAATAAACAAGAACAAGCAAATAAACGACAATCACACAAGACAAAGATATATTTACGTGGTTCGAAAATATCTACTCCACAAGCCGCACTAATTTTGTATTGATCTCTCACATTGTATTTGTGTTGTGTTGTGTTACAATTACATGAGTATTTATAAAAGAAGAAACTGGGTCTAAACGAATCAGAGTCTAATTCTGAAATTCCTAACTCTAATTAAAGTCCAATTCAGGAATTTCTAACTCAAGTCGGAATCCAATTTTGAAACCTGATATCCAACTGTACGACATTTAGCGGCTTAGTGTACTCGATTTAGGTGCAACTATATGCTGTATTTTCAAGGTCAAGAATATTGAAAATCTGCTATTAAGAAAATGAAGACGTAGAAGTTGTCATTTTGATTTCAACTTTGCAATGAATTAAGTCTGATGATGTCCACATATATTTTTACAAGAACACCCTGAAGGGTTTCAAGGGAATACCCATACTTTCAATCCAAATACAAATTGATATCATAACTAAACAGAGTATACACTGTATATCCACTTGAAGTAGGTTTTGGTAGAGTGAGATTTTAGGGGTTCTTCATGGAGGCTTTCCATGTTGTTTCCTTTCGAACTCCCTGTTTTTATATTTTATATAGATTTTTATGAAATCATGTAAACTGAGGGAAATTTCTGAAGATGAATCCATGACTAGAACCATGTTCCCATACTTTAGATACCAAGCCTGAAACTAAACCGCATTTCTATCTTGACCATTGTTTTCAATTGTTGCCGCAACATTAGTAGGCACCCCATCTCCAGTTGTCAAAGTGCCAAAGTGCCAGGAGGATCGAGTCGATTACTACGTCGAAGACCATGTCGAAACTTGTGTAGGTTTAGATAAATATGTGTGACTACACAGATGATCACCAGTAAAACGAAAAGAATTAAAAGCAGTAGACCTACTAGAACTCGAATGTCCATGGGTATATATGTTCTGGAACTAGTAATTACCTGCAGTACACTAGTGCAAGCACTATGAGGACCGGTGAGGAGATGAATGTGAGAAAATGAGTGCCCCTATAAATAAAAAGTAAAAAATGAGAATCCTTTTTTCCCTCTTTAGGCATTAGAAAATAAGTGTACATGAGAACTGAATGTTCCTAAATAAACACCAGAATATATTCTGCAGTGGGACTTTCTTCATGCAATCTAATACCACAAATTTTAATTTCATTTATTCTGTGTGCACGTTGTTTTGGTAAATCCCGATACTTTCAAAAATCATGACTAATATAGTAGTTTAGACTTTGAATGTAAAGAAGTTTGAAGTTACGTCCACCGTCAATAAGTTTAAAGCTAATGCATTTTATATTTTCAAATCCTGATAATTGTGTAGACATTTGCATTTGTAATTGTTTTCAAATTATCCTATGGGCATGTGGATTGTGGTCATTTGTGGAATAAACGGCTGAATGGCAATTGACAAGGGGTTTATAGCTGAGTCATCAAACACTATAGACTTGAACTAATCATCACTATCTGATACAAAAATTGAATTCTTTATTTCTTATGGCTATGAAACAAAAGAAAGACTCGGTGTCTAAACCCGAATCATGCCTCTTTTCCATTCCAAATCAATTGTCATGATCAGTAGCAAGTCCTAATTTAAAATCAAATTTAAAGAAGGGGGCTGTACTTACTGTTTTCATCTAAACAGTGTTGTTGCTGTGAATTTAGCCGAACAATCAATTGTTTCAATATGGCATCGTTCTTGTTTAGTGCATTGTCTACAAAGATGCAGTCTAATCTTCTGTATG